>JAWNNM010002763.1:1200000-1636505 GCA_035044965.1 Lordiphosa andalusiaca
AGTCGGAAACGACCATTTCAGATATAAGCACCAAACTCATTGAAGCAAGTCAAAAAATCCAAACGAATTCCTTGATTCTCGTCAATCCAAACCACTAAACCTACACTTGTTACAAATATTTAAATGATTTTTTAAAGCAAAAATATATATTATAGTTGAAACTGAGAACTGTGGAACGAGTTAACCATCACAACAAAATAAAACAAGCTCAAAAGTCGTTGAAGTCAGTCTATAATATACTATGCACCTGCGAAAGTGTAGGCACAGTAATGGACAAAGCCGCAAAACCTCTCAGTTTCTGCAGAAGGTTCCGTCCGAGAGTTCGAACTTTTAATAAAGTATACGGTTCGGTTCGCGAACCGCTTCCTAAAGCTGTCGAACCCAAGGTTTTGGTTGGAAACTTGGTTCCTAGGTTCTTTAATTATTGTTTTCTTTATTTGTTAAATATTTAAAAATTCCAAGCTGGCTTAAACAAGTTACCTATTGTCCCACGAAACTCATGAATTGATCGTGACAATTCGAACCATTTATATACAAAACAGTGGGAGATATGACGTTTTTCTAAGATTGCGGAGTTGGATAGGGGGAACTCAATAATAATCTTAATAATCTTTTATGTCCCACCTTTCTACATCAACCCCTATCTTTTAACATCTCAAATTCATTGCTATATTGACTTAGCTTGTAGCTCTGTCAATGAATAAATCAGCTCAATAAATCACATTTTGGGCATATTCATAAGATATTTTCGAGTCCACTTTTAAGACTTACTCATGGTTAATAAAGAAAGCAAGTTTTTATAAATGGAAGTGTAAGGAGCATAATCCTTTCATCAGCAGACTTTGCTTTCTATATTTAAAGTGTTCGAGCTTAACTCATTGATGGAACGGGTCGAATCGAAGCGATTTGGGGTTCGGTTCAACATTACTGAGGAAGTATACAAGTTATAAATGAATTTGGCGTGCTTAGTTCTAGGAATTTCAATCTTGTTGGAAACCGATATATGTAAACATGACTTACTGGCTTGATATTTCTGGTCATTGAAAGAGTAAGGACCAACTTCCTTTCCCTTACAATTGTAGTAAAAAATGAGCAAAGCAAGCGCTTTATTTCTGTATATTTATCAAATATATTGATACATATATATGCCATTGTTTTTTTCCAATTGTTTGATATCATCCCCCCCACACACAAAACCGTAATAACTTTTTAAGTGATCGCAATGCAAAAAGCATTACCATGTGACAGTTGCCCTGTGCACGAGGCGCAACTGTACTAATTATGATAAATGCGGTGCCGTCGCAGAACATAAATAAGCATCATAAAACCAAACAACAAAAGCTCAAATCAGTATAAAACATAAACACAAACAAAGCACAACAAAGACCAACCGCAAAACGAAACCAAAAAAATCGACAAAAAAAAAAAACCAACAAAAACAAACAAAAATGTCAAAATACCAGAAGCTTGACAGTGCGGAGGCACCCACCAGCCATGATGATGATTACGATGAGAGTTTTTCACTTTACTTTGATGACAATCAACAACTACAACAACAGCAGCAGCAGCAGAAGAAGGAGCAGCAGCAGCAGCATCATGATAACAACAACAGCGGCAGCAGCCATATAAGACTGAATACTGTGGGTGCCAATCGAGCCACTCATATGCCAAATGGTAATCCCAAATACCAACACCACCAATCCCAGCAGAACAACAATAACAACAGCCACAGCTTTAACCCCCCAGCGGCACACACAATAGTTGCAACAGCCATGCAGGATCTGGATCTGGAGCATAATACATGGGAGGTGCCATTGTTGGGCGGCAGCGAGGAGGATGGTAATGAACGACAGGCAAGTTGTTGTGTAATTATTTCAAGCATTTGGAGTCGCCATTTAAAGCTGGGTTTTGCTTAGACCGTACGCCTGTTGGTATGCAATGCAGGAGCCATTTTTATTTATAAGCAATTTGGTTTGCCACTTTGCAGCACTCGGAAAATGAACAGAACCAGGCCAGGCAAATGCACATGGAGTCGGCCATGGGATGTCGCAGTTTTCAGCCGGGTTTTGGCGTGAACCTCAAAAGCAAATCGTCGCAGGAGGCCAAATTAAAAATTCTGCTCGCAATTTCCCTCTGTTGCATATTCATGGTGAGTGTGGCACACACAAACCCAAACACACACACACACACACACACACTCGTCGCGAAATTGCCTTGGCCGGTGCCTTGGCCTGAATTAATTATGATAACAACCACAATTGACACCAACCACAGATCATTGAATTCCTTGGCGGCTACAAGGCCGGAAGCCTGGCCATTATGACAGATGCGGCGCATTTAGCATCCGACTGTATTAGTTTCGTCATCGGCCTGGTTGCCATTTGGCTGGGCGGTCGACCGCCGGATGCACGCATGTCCTTTGGTTACAAACGCTTTGGTAAGTACCCAATTACGGTTGACACTCTGCTAATGAGTGCTGGCGGTGGCGGGCGGCGGGAGGCTGGCGGCGTTGCGTTGCTGGTTGCAAGTGGCTGGTCAACCGCCAACAGCACTAATTGCATTCATGTCCAATGTGCTGCGCCATCAGTCGCTTATTTCTCGACTTTCTTTCTGGCAGAGGTTTTGGGCGCCTTGGCCTCGATACTGGGCATTTGGCTATTGACAGCCATGCTGGTTGTGGTGGCCATTGAGCGTATATACACGCAGGACTTTGAACTGAACGCTAATGTAATGATGTGCATATCGGGCATTGGCATTGCCATAAATGTGGTGTAAGTGAAATGTTTAAGCAACGAATGGAATGGCTGAGCGACATCAACTTTTTCCCACTCAAGCATGGTGTTCGTTTTGCATGGATCCTGGTTTATGGGCGGCACAGGACATGGCCACAGTCATGGACATGGACACAGTCACTCACATGCCCACTCCTACACAGACGCAACGGGGGGCGAAGTTGACTCCTCTTTGACGGCGACAACAATGCCAAATGGTCATCATGAACCCAAGCCATTCCCATCCAACGGGTAGGTGCTCCCTGTTTGTTTTTTTGCAGCTTTATGGCCTGCGGTTAACGCTTGCCTGCATTCGGCCTGCGGTTTGTTTTATTACAGCTAATTTGAATTCAATTTAGTTGAAATGATTAACAATTGATTTGTTGCAGCCACCCGGAGCGCAACCTGAATTTGCGAGCGGCCATGATACACGTGATTGGCGATCTGGTGCAAAGCATCGGCGTCTTTCTGGCCGCCGTCTTAATCAAATTTTGTGTGAGTTTCTTGTCTCGTCTAGACAAGCCAATTAATTTCATTTCGCCAGCTTGCGGTTAACTCAATTTTTCTGACCTTCACGACCAGCCGAGTGCCAAATATGCGGATCCATTGTGCACGCTACTCTTCTCCGTAATTGTTATTATGACCACAGTGCAGCTGTTCCGGGAATCGATGACCATTTTGTTGGATGCGGTGCCGTCGAATGTGTGCATGACAACATTGGAACGTCAACTGGCCGAACTGGAGGGTGTCAAGTGAGTGTCACGGATCGAGGTTAAGATTTTTAGCAAGGGTAAACTGACATAAAGCATAACCGACTTTTAAGACCAACGAAGCAGAAGGCACCTCCTGTTTAACTCTGTACTCCAACAAAAGTGTATGCACAGTAAACATTTTGAGCCTGCTTGACAATCGGTCATGCGATCTTTATCTATTCTTAGGGGGTTTGGTAAAAAATCCTGATTACTAAATATGTCTAAAAGGAACGAACCTTCTATCTATAAAACTGTGGGCGATATGACTTTTTGAAACATCAAACAAGTACAGAATGTACTTGGAATGAGTATGTTCTCTTCTACAATTGCTTCTCGAAATGAGATCTCTTAGTTGAAACAAAGAAGGAATTTTACCAACTATCAATTTTCAAACTCAAGCTTGATTCATGCGCAATAATACAATCGATCTTTCTTCCACCATCTCTTTACAGATCAGTACATCATCTGAATGTGTGGCAGCATACCAACGAACACAGCGTACTCATGGCTCATCTGGTCATAGGTAAGAATACCCAAATTCAATTTATTTAAATCTCCCCTACCCCACTTTCTCCTCCCCCCGTGCAGATGCCCAAAGCCAGAGTCAAACCATCCTGGAACGGGCCACAACATTGGCCAACAGCAGTCAGTTTAATATAAAACATGCTACCATCCAAATCGAACGTTTTACTTAGCCAACTTATTCTAGTTTATCTTAGCAAATAGAAACAGCATTCTGAACCGACCAAAGTCTGTGTACTACTATTACTAAGGCGTTTTGTGATTTTATATTATGTATTCTACGTGTGAACGATAAAAGCAATTAGTCGATTTATTGCCCCACAAAATATGACTGAAAAGGCCAAGATAATTTTTTTCCGAAATAAATTTTGTAGAAAATAATATTTTTATCAATTGCGTGACTGATTAGATAAGTTGTCCTTAAATCATAAAAAGCAAATAAAGAAAACATTACCCATAATTGTCGAGATAATTGAAGCTAAGCTATAAAATGTCTAACCATTTAGGTGCCTCATTTGCTCACAGCTAGAAAATTTACCTCAAGGTTATGATAGATAATCATTAATTCAACCACAACAAGTACATGAAAGAGGCAGATAAAACGCCGGCTATTGCCAGGTCCTATAAGCATGCCTGTGTCCTTGTTGAAATAAAGAGAAGAATATCTGTAAAGGCTATATTTAACTTTTCCAGGCTTTATACAAAGGGAGATCACTGGGATTTTGGGTACGCTCAATGACGAAGCACAATTTTGATATCCCTGTTAGGTATTGACAGTAATTTCTTTACAGGACTGTTGGGTAAGGATCTCCCGCCCAAGGCAAGGTCCTTCTGGTAAGCTTACAATACATTATTTAGGTTCTATGCAGTCTTTTTGGTTCCGCTAAACAAAATATTAAAAATATTGTATGATTTTTAATTTTAAAATATTTTTCCACTTGTATTGGTGACTACGCGAGAAAAAGGAGCTCTTAAACACCACTGCGGCAGGGCTTCGATCAATTTACAAGGAAATAATGGTAACTTATTAATAATAAGTATGTTCGGAAATGATTACTACTTTTGCACAAACTTTATATACTCTGTCACCTTAGGTACAGAGTACTAAGAGAAAAACAGGCAGGGTCTAAACTGCTTATGGGTGATACAAGTTGTACAATCTAAAGATATCTCTTTAGCCACCTCTTACTTTAAGACTAGATGCTGTCAAATAAGATATCTGGTTATGTGTATAGCAAATTTCGCTTTCTATTTCAATAATTTCTTACTTAAACAGCTTACTTCAGTTGGTAAAAGGGTCTGGTTCAGATTTTGTTTGTAAACAGGTTCGGTTTAAGCTTCGGTTCACAGTAAAATAAGATAAGGTTCTGTTCAAAACCCTGTTTTGAGCTCTGGTAATTTGAAAAGAACGTCGGTTTGGTTCATCGTTTCCCCTCATATTAACTCCTCCTACTGATTAACTCTCTATAGGGGTTGTACCAGAAATCTCTAGAGATTTTCGTATAATCGCTTTCATTTCAAACTAAAACTGCTTGCCTTATATGTAAATGTCGCCAAAATGGTGTTCTACAAGATAATGAAACACAATTTGAAAGATTTCAATCCGACTTCATAACTAAGTAGATTTAATGCATACGGATTTCTTTCTCTATAATCTAGCAATGTTCCAGTCCCTTTACATCTAAAGTTCTTCTAGTTTAGTTAAAAATTCAAACTTATATACGGAAATCTGTAGTCTCTATGTGTCCCATTATCCAGAAGTTCAGTTCTCAACTCGAAACGTACTGTTTGTGCACTGCTGGACAGTTTTACTTAGGTTAGAATGGGACTGGGACAACATAATAGTACCCACCTCTGAATCTAGGGTTCCTAAATGGCAAACTGTAATACCTTCAGCATTCCTGCTTATCATGGTTTTGATCTAAGAACGTCATAAAAGCCACAATTAACGATTGACATTTGTAAGTCCTTCAAAGGTCACAAGCCCATCCTTCAACCTCACAAAAATCTGCAAAAACTGTCTGAATTTGGTCAAAATTATACATTTATTTGACATTTGTTTGGCCATCAACCCACCATCAAGCGTTGGGGAGTGGCCCTCTAGTTATTCGAATTTTAATTAGCCAAGAAAACTGTTAACACTGGCGTTATTAAAATGAGCACCAAATATTTATATACACTTACATGCGCGCAGCACAGCACACACACACACACACATGCATACACACACACATACAGGACCTGCTCATACAAGCCGTTTGGATGAAAAAGTCATATGACTGTGTAATTAATTAGAACTTGCAGCATCAGCAACAGAAAATCTGCGAGCAGTGCTTGCCTCTGCCTGTGGCTCCCACTCTGTGCTTAATTGATGTCTTTATCTTTTGTTTTCATTTTAATTAGAAAGCAGCAGCGGCAGCAGCACCATCAAAGTGAGAAAGGCAACAAAAATTTTGATATAAAAACAAACCCATTAGCCAGGTGCGCGACTAACAGGCTAAAAGCGAATTTAATTAAAGTTAATAAATGTAATGTTTGATTATGCTTAATATTCGGCGGGACTAAACAAATCCAATGTTAATTTACAACGATAAACGATTTAGGTCATGAAGTCATGAGTATCATGAGCAAGAGGGTAGCTATAGAAGTCTGAGAGTTTTTACGATTTAAAAAGAAATATTCTTGAAATTAACAGCAACTTGGGAAATACATTAAACTAGTTTGGAGTTTTTGGAATAATAGATAGGTTTCTCAAGTATTATGCAAAGCCAGTTATTTAGTCTGAGGAATATGCTAAGAAAACCACTTCTTATCTTTCGATTTTCCCCCACTTTCTATTTCTAATTCCATCAGCTTGTCTGCTTTCCGGATGTTGATGTTTAGCATTTCAACTAATCAAACGCCCCTCGTGCATAGCAGATTTTCGCTTGTTCTGCCACAAATTGCCTACTTGTTGGGTATTTATTTATACATACAAATAAATATATTGCCATATTTCCACATACATACATAATTACTTGGTCCTAGCTAATTGTTGTTTTAATAATTCACTTGCTTAGTGGTGCGCACACCGCATTGTACGGCATTTGTCGCACAAGCTGGGGCCCCATAATTCATATATTGGAACAACACACAAATCGGATTAGAATATCGCTGGCCTACACACACACACACACAGCCCCGCTGGATTTCACTGAACCGGAAATGAGCAAATCAAGCATGCCGAATGCTCTACGCACACACAACTAACCAGCAAATATCGTCACATGAATGAAGTCAAGTTGAAGCATCTTAATCAATGCAGAGATGTGGGTTATAGGGGGGGTAATGGGATGAGGGGATTGAGTTTTGTGTGCATTTGTCAGCGGCACTTGAGGCCTGATGCTCTCTTTGTATGTTTCCTATTTTTTTTTTTTTTGGTATTTTTAATACCCTGTTTCAAAGGTCGGAAGGATATGAGTTTATCCGAAATATTTGAAATAATTAATCATGTCTTCGATTTGCGTACTTGAGACCCTTAACCCTCAATTTGGTGGGAAGAATGTTTTCACATTACCCCCAGAAACATATTAGAGAGTTTTATACTTGGATCCAGGGTGGTTTTTGAATACCAATGTTTTGTTAGCTGAGTCGATATCTCATTTCATGAATTTGAAAGCAATCTATATAGTTCTCGTTATTTCAGCCATACGAATCATATTAATTTACTATGGTATGCTATCCCACAACCTAGACAAAGAACAGCATTAGCCAGTCTCAGAGCTTTTGCTGTCTCAGGATTCGTTGTGCTTAGCAAATTAATGTCGTCGATTGCTAGCCTGCTCCAGATCTTAACCTAGCCTACCGCTGCACTTGTTGACTGAGCTTGTTGCGTCGTCGTAGCCACTCTCTGGGATGCAATTGGCATGAAAAATTTCTGGCATCGATTGCTGGCCTGCTCTGGTTTATTTTTTTGATATATCGAAACATGGCTTACCATTCAACTTGCTTTTCTGATTGTGATTGCGCTTCTGATTGTTGCCGTGTCTGCAATGTTTTCTATAAATTGCTGCCGTCGATTGCTCTCCTGCTCTTATGTTTCGGCAGCTTTTCGATCCGCTTCAACTGTTGTTCCCGTCTCTGCTAGAGAAGAAGTTTACTGATTTCCTATAACATTTATCCGTTTTCCACTTTTTGATAAGACTTTCGTTTTCCTGGCATATTCTAGAAAATCACAAAATTGCAATTGTTAAATGTTTGATATGAATTTCCTTGTAACTTGTATATAGAGTTTTTGCAAAAGTATGTAACAGCCAAAAGAAATCGTTTCCCCATAAAGCTTGTATTATTAATACTGAGGCGATAAAGCCCTGTCTGTCAGTCGGTTCGTCTGAACGCACAGATCTCAGATATGGTAAGAGTTAGAGATTTGACATGTATGTATGTAAGTTTATGTTCAATTTATGCCTCGCACCCTGCCGCCCTCTCAATTTGAAAAAAAACTTCATGTCTCCCACAGTTTAATAGATAAAAAGGTCGCACCTTCTGTACATATTTAGCAATAAAAATTATTTATCACTCCGTCAAAGGATTGCTAAGGATCGAATAAGCGGTAGTCGAGTTATAGCATAGTTCTTTACGCTGCTTTAAGCTGCACCTAGAGCATCAAAACTTATACTGTGCATACACTTTCGTGCGTTCAGAATATTTGTCTTTCTTGTTGCTACCGAATTGGTTTCTTCTTCTTGTTGCTGATGATCCTACAACTTGGCTTGCTCCGTCCGTTAACTAAAAATGCCATTATTCATAGAATAATATCGCATTTGGCTAAACTACTGGAACAATATTTTGATAAATTTAAGAATCCAAAAAATATTACTCCAAAAGAGTTTCAACTCCAATTATTTTATGTAATCATCGAAGAAGATTTAAACGCGTAGAGGATATTGCACAGTCGAGCTTGCCCCCACTTCCTTTTGCTTTGATACTTTATTTTCCTGGAGCACACACAGTTCAATACGCTCGGACACGATTAAGTTTATTTATAATTTATGAACGGAACGATATTTCCATTTCATTGCCAGGGAAATTGTGTTAAAATGATGAAGAGAGACGACACACCCTTATCCAGGCGCCCGTTAATATTAATAATGGATCGACCTAATTTTCCTGCCTCAGCTTCAAAACTAATTAATAAGGTGGAACAAAAAGAAAAAATAGCATAAAACCAGGAATAATCCCGTCTACCTACTCCCGGCCTGCACTTGAAAACGCAGCCAAGTACTTGCCCATTTTTCAAGTGTGCCCGGGACGTGGCCCACTTCAAATGCGCAAATGTAAAATTAATGGCATACTTGACTTGATGCTTTTCTAATTAGAAATGCATATAACAAAAATGGTAGCTACAAAAAATACTGCTTAAAAATGAGTTCACGAGTGCTCCGATTGCACTTAACACTTTGGAGCAAGAGAGAAAGAGGGGTGGAGAGCGGGAGGGAGGGAGGGAGACAGACACTGAAGCAGTAAAAGTAATTCGAGTGGCCTCTGCACGTGCCCCGCCACCACTCGAGTGCTCAGCGTGGCCATCGGGATTAAAGGCGAAACTCAGTCAGTCAGTCAGCCATTCGCTTAGTTGGGTTAGCATTTATTTCTGTAGCTTAGACTCTAGAAAAATATTAACAACATTCATAAATAGTATTCCTATCCGTTGAGTACTTTGTTCTGTTAAGTAAAATGAACCACCTGTACAAAAACAATAACTTTACTCTACAACCTGAGCCTCACTTAATATACTTAACTAATCCTACACACAAATAGGCTGCTTCATGAATTCAAGGATTTTGAATGTGCAAGTCAGTTCTGGTTCTAGTTGAAGCGTCGTGTATGTGCGGTTTTGTTGGGTGAGCCCAGCTGCGGATGGCCATACACATAGGATTCATCCAAGGATTGTGATAGATGCATACGACGATTTTGAGAACGGTTCGATGAATCTGTCATAAAATGTGAGAGAGAGATTACTTATTACACACAGAGAGAGAGAAAGCAAGTGGAGGACACTTACCACCAAAGGAGCTATGGGGAGACACATTGAACATGATGGGTGAGCCGCCTAGGGTGGTGGCTATAGACTTCTTTGGCTGGAAAACTAAAGGAGAGAGAGAGAGAGAGAGGAAGGAAAACAACAATATCAGATTAGCACCTAAAAATATGCTTTTAAACATTCAGCGGAGCTAAAATGGTTACAATGGTTAGGAAAAGGGATCATCTTTTGGCTAATATTCAGTCCAAATGGTTCTTTAACAGCTTTTAGGATTAGCATCAAACTATTAAATGAAAGTGGCCAAGTCGTGGGCCAGGAACCTATACATTGACTCCAATACAGTCTCTCCAACTAATTAGCTTTCCGTTTGCTCTTCCCATTTTTTTTTTTTGGCACAACAAATAATTTAGCTATTAAAATTAGTGTGAAAATTACGTGCAGTGGAGCCACAAACAGCGTTTGATGGCCAAGTTGCTGACCTCGCCAACTTCTCATTAGAGCGCACAGCCCACCGAGTCAGAAATCTTAAGTAATTAGACTAATTTTGTAATTAAGGTAATTTGAGTGGGCTCTGCTGCCACAGGCTGATAAAATGCTAAACAGTCCTGGGCCACGTGCTCCGAAACCGGTAGAAGATGGTCTAAGAGTAAGTCAAGGTTGTGGGGAAGAATTGCTGTTGCATTTGAGGGGAGACATTCGCCTGATGTAATTTATTAGGGTTGCTTTGGCTGAGCCTTTTGACTCCAAGCCCTTGGCACCACTTCCATCAGCATAAAAATCAAAGTTTAAGTCATAAATAAGAAATTCTGTAAACGCTTCTGCCGCCGCCATCGCCGCCGCCGCCGCCGCTGCTGCTGCTCCTTGATGATGGCAGTGCAAAGACTGCGCCTGTTATCGCAGTACCAAAAACTTTTTGGTATTCATGCACGAAATGACTAAAAACTTAAAACTAATAGAAGAAGCGAAGCAAAAGTTGTGCGTGAATGCGGCGGCGGCGTCGGCTGCCCCTGCTCCTCCCTCCCACTGCTGCTCCGCCCACTGCTGCTCCTCCTCCTTCTCCTACTGCTGCTGCTTAGGGGCCTGTGCACACTCAAAATTATTAATTAAACTTACCCTCCGAGTTGACTTGCGTGACGCCCTGCGTTTGGAAACAAGACATGTACACTGAAAAAGAGACAAAGTCAGAGAGAGAGAGAGAGAGTGTGTGTGAGTGAGAGAGAAAAATGAAAACAAAAGTGGTGCAATATTTTATGGTGCATGCATGGGAAATGCAATTAATCAAGATGCAAGCTGTCGTTGCAACGGACGCACGTAGCTCACAAAAACAGAAACTTCTTATCAGTTTTGCGGTGTACACGGTAAACCAGTTTTCCCTTTTTATGGGGTGTAAAGTGTTTTCGAACCGATAACCTAACCCAACCCCAACCCCAATCCCAGCCACCCCAAGGCCAACTACCTACACATTGAAAATAAGCAAACAGCGCGCAAAACTTTTCCAAGAGTTTCGGACTATGTGTAAAAATGCCAGAAAATGGCAAAGTTTAACGAAGCGTTCTCCCAAGATCCAGGTCGCATGAAGCGTCACTAAAAAGGTCTGCATCAAAGTATAACCCTCCAGGATGCTAGTCTGCAGTAAGTCGCAGGTTGATTACAAATTCATGGAATTTGCGATTAACTACTCCTGCTGCTGCCTCTACTCCTCCTCCATCCTCTACTGCTTATGGTTTATGACTTTAGTTCTTTAAGTTGGCATTAGCTTACCCCAAATCGATATGATGACAATCACTGTGGTCGTGATAACAAAGCCAATATTCTCCACCAGACGATGAACCAGCGGCCCACCATACGGACGTCCCGCACATTTTTGGGCCAGCATTGTGCTGCCAACTATGGGCACCTGTAAAGACATAAGGAAATCAGAGATTTAGATATAAAGTTATACAAATAAGGCACGAGAAGAAACCAATTTGGCAAACAACAATAATCACTAGAAAAAGGAATATCTGCTTTGGCTGCGATTAAAACCACATAAATCACCGGTTTGGTGATGATGTCCCATGATCGAGTAGGGCTTTCTAGAAGATGAATTCTTAGCAAATCCACCCAAAACGGTAAGAATTAAGAATGTCGCTGGAAAAGCTCTCTGCTATACCAGAAGTGCTATACTCACCAGCTAGGTAAAACTAATGTAGAAATTAGAAATGCTCTAGAAAGTGGGCTACCAAATGGGAGTACCTGCCCTACTAGGCTTATTCATTTTGGCCATAAACAAAAATTTTGCCCAAAATCTGAGACACAAACCAGAATTTCGGTTCTGCCATTGTGTTTGCTTGGCTGCTTTGGCTTAGTTTGAATAAATGAGCACTTGCCGCTCACTTTGCTGAGACTTCGTACAAGCGATCGACTTATGGGTCACAATTTATTGTTATGAAGTGATTGTGTGCGAGCTGCTGGTGACTCCCCACAGCGTTGAGACAATAGCCAGCCAATGCTCATGGATGGGTCAGGACATTCACATACTTAACGACTTGTTCTTTTGTTTATGTGCAGCAACTGTACGAGATAGCGCTTTATAGACGAAACTCTGTGGTGGTCAGGTGGCATCGTAAGCCGCTCCACCCCCACACCCTCAATTTATGCAATTTTTGGCAGACAAGTCGAGTCTTGGGGGAGAAGGTTAAGCCAGATATATGTACACGCCATTTCGTCGGAGGCAGCGTTGACCGGGGTTAAACTAAACTCAATTTATTTGCACCCGTCGCTGGGAACGTGCACAGGAAGTTTGAAATGCAGTCAGGAAACGTTGCACTTTCGCAACAAATTGATACGCGGCTATCAGTTTGTTTGCACTATCTAATGGCAGTCGAGGAGGCGGTGGAACCGATGAAAAATGGCCTTGGCCCAAGTATTTACATTTGCGCTTTTTGCGCCAAACTTACCTCGATACTCTGCTCCGTTTCCGGCGAGTGAACCACCACATAGAATCGCTCATCCAATGGAAAGTCATCAAAGAAACTTAGCCGATACTTGCTCAGGCCGTGGGCATGTTCCAGGAATTCCACGGCAAAGTATTTGGAGTCCGATGGCTTGACCTAAATGCAAAGTACACAAAAACATGCAATTACAATTGAGTGGCCAAACAATATGTATAAAATCAAATTACTTAACTTCAAATCCTACCAACTATATAATTATTTTCTCATTTGGCCAGAGCCAGAGAGGATTCCAGAGGAAATTCAATAAGCGCTCATTAGCATCAAATTGCAGAGGCAATTTGGCCATGGCCAAATGAATTTTGATATTCTCAAAATCACTTCAATTAAAATATATGCACGAAGAGACAACAAACCGGAAGAGGAGCGCCCCAAACACGCATCAGGAGTTCATAAAGTGCTTGTCAAATATGTTTGTCATGTTTGGGGTTTTTATTTTCCTCCCTGTGCTGGTTGGCTGCAATTGCCCAACTTCGGCTCGAAGACAGCTGGGGGAAATGCTGCTGCTCTGTTGCAGGTTTTAAATTAAATTTATTTGCTTAACACTTTCACAATTGGTTCTGCACTTTGCATATATGTTTATTTGCTTGGACAAATGGACAAAAAAGAGCAGAAGAGTTGCATACATTAGGCAAATTTAATTGGAATAACTTTGGTAAGGCAACACACACACACACACACACGCACACACCTACATGGACATGGTGTTTCAATAAACATGTCAAATATTAAATGACAAAAGCTTTCAAACTGAGAATTCAACTACACAGACACAGGTTGATTAGTGCAACTGATACTTGACTCACAAATTACTATTTTCTCTTTCATTTGCTTAGCTATATCTGCATTTTTGTGGTTTAATTAAGAGAGAAAGTTACTAAGCAACTGAACAAAAAAGAGCCACTTTCTTTACTTGCTGAAATGAGTGGATATGCCAAAGACTTTAGAGCTCTACAAGATGAGTAACAGGGGGAAACTTCAATGTGGAAATGCCGAGCGAACTTTGCACACAGACAGCACACAAATGTTTAGTCGCGGGTACACATTGCTAAATTTTAATCAGTTTAATTTCCCTAATATTAACTTGAATGGGCGTCACTCAATTTGTTGTGGGACCAAAAGGTTTTGGTATTATATCCCCAGCCCGCTAGTTGAGAGAGTTGCAAAGCACACGAAATTGAGAAGGAAAAGTACAACAATTGGTGCTAATTTCGGACTTAAAACTTGGGTTTTTATGGCTGGAAGAGAATCATACGAGCTATATAAGAAGCTTGCTTGGTTCGAGTAGCCGAGAAGAGTCTGTGTGGTGAAACAACGTTTCAACATGAATTTCCCGGACTGAATTTAAGCCACAGCACATTTTGAAGCCATCAGTGTGGATGGACACTTCATTTGAAGTGCTGTCCTCACTACAACTGCATTTTGACCATACATTTTTATTGTGACACTTGAGGTGGCAGTAGAAAAAGAGTGATTTGAGATTACTACTGTGTCCTGTACTTTCATTTGCTTAAAGCTTTGGGCAGCTACAGATTTCATGTGGAATTGAATGGGAGATTAACAGAAGGACCCTACTGCTGTCTAAGCAGCTCCTCTATCTTGCTCCTCGCAAGATTGTTGTCTTTATAGGGATTAGAACTGGCGGTTCAACTGATAAGTACAGTGGAGGCTCCACTTCTTTTCCAAGTAAAAAAAAGAGTTTGCTTTTCTGCTGCTTTTTTCAATATTCAATTTCCCAGACAGTTTAGGGAAGGGGTCGGCAGAATTTCTAGCCTCTAGGGTACTTAATATAAAAGAATCAGCTGAGAAAGGATGTCAATATTGTTTTAAGTTAAAGAACGCTTGTTAATTAAGGCTTAATTAAGGTTAAGTTTATTTTCAGTTCTTTCCGTCGCGACCGCGTGTCGTGCTTCCTCTTTTCTTCTTCTTTTCAAACTTATCGCTATCGATCAATACAGTGATGACATATCGCTCTAATCACGTACATATATATATCGCATACTATTTCTATTGATTACTTCACATTATTACAAATATGTTAATTTTCCAAGAATTAAGGTTAGCTAATAGCTGGAGACTGAAAGTTAGTGACCTCTAAGCTATTGAACTAATTAGGTGAGTTTGTATGGAAGCTAGCTAGTGCTTTTTTTTTGAAGAACAGTTGACTGAAAGTCATTTGTGATGATGCAAAACTAAAAGTTACAAAAAAAAACCAAGGAAAGGAAGCTTTTTCTTGGCTGAGGAACATTTGCTTGTGGACTTTGCTAAGTCAAACGAGCAGCATAATGTGATAACTTGGAAGTATAATGCCAAAGTTTGGTAGAGACGCTTTTCTTATTTGGATAATCAAATTCAGGGATATGCAAACGCTCCGCACGTTTGTTTGCAAACCTTACTGAGCATTTAAGGCGCTTAAGTATATCAAAATGTACACAAAATATACCCATGATAATTGTCCCTCTCCAAAAGTTGTAGCTTGGGTAGGTCAGACAATACAATTTCATTGCAAATGTACCCATTTTTTATGAAATATTTCAATAGACTTAACTGAGTGAACACACCCTCAAGTATCCCCTGGGTAGTGGACCATCTATATTCAACACAAACGTGGCGGGTGGAAAAAATAACCCAGAGTAATTTGTTATTATTGTAACGGAAGTGAACAGGGAAGAACAGCTGACATGTACACAGCTTTGGTCTATAATATTAATGTGTAATAATAAATACTTGAAAAAATGCAACATTATTAATAAACGGAAGTGCTGCACAACAACAGAAACACGGCAGCAATTGGAAACGTGAAAAAACAATGCTTGTTAGTCCATCGATAATACACAAGATGCAATATTTAATAATTAATTTAAAATTATGCAGACCAATGCGTTTTTTTTGTTGCTGCTGTTGTTGTTGTTGTTATTAAAATTGCACACACACACACACACACACACATCAAGTGTACATATGTACGTTTGCTCTCTGCGGTTGCACTTGTTGTCAGCGGGTGAAAATGCGAATTTTAATAAAAAATTGCCAAGTGAACTGAAACTGACAGCCGCATAATGTTGCCTTTTGGTGGCAGCAACTTTAAAATGATTAATTTCTGGTTAAGGAAATGTTTAAGCGAAAGGCAAATGTTCTTGGCTTAGGCGGGGGGGGGGGCGGGAGGATTACGGATGGAGACCATTTACGGCTTATGTGTCCAGCTCAATTGTTGCGCCAATAAAACGCTCAATTGCACAAATAACAATTGAATCGGACATGGAGAGCTTTTGGGGCATTTGGGCAGAACAATAGACAGGGTTGACAACTGCAGAGAGGAGCTGCCCACTCAAAACTGGAGTGGCAAGTGCGAAACGAAATGAAACGAACTGAGCAGTCCAGTTGCAGCGGCGGCAGCTTTAATGCTTACCGCATAATAATGTTGCCCAAAATGCAAATTATCTGCCATATTTCAAATGGTCACTTAACTGTAATTAGAGTTGCGGAAAATGCAGCTAATATTTTACTTTTGCTGAAAGCAAAAGCAAATAAAGCCCCAAGCTAACCGGAAACGGAAGTCAAGCAAAATGCTGTCATTTTGCATTTTTCAGACGAACAACGAAGGAGTCCTCTGCAGTGTCTTAAGGAGTGGGGTGGTGTGCCTGGCCTGGCCTGGCCTGGGGCAACAGCATTGACATTGCTGCGACTGCTACTACTTGCGGCAACTCTTGCGGCTCTGGGCAACAACTGCAGCAGCAACAACAGCAACAGCAACAGCAATGGAAACAATGGGCTGGTTGGCAAGGACAGAGTCCATAAGCACGAACTTACGCTCCTCCGTCTGTCCGTTTGTCTGCCTGGATGAGAGTAGACCAAGAGCAAGCACTCTCAATGCTTGTAGTACATAATATTGTACTTTGGTGAAGCCGCCAATGGCAGTGGCATACATTGTAAAGCAATTTCCTGTATTTTATTACCACATAAAATGTGCGTCCTCCGGCTTGACTCTCAAAATAAGTCCGCCGAGTGCAGCTCAAATATGCCATTCTCCCACTCACCTGCAGCTTGTGCAGCGCCTTATCTAGTCCGCTAATATGCAACTCCTGCGGCTTCATATCATTCACGTGCACCGCATCGGGCATCACCTTAATGCCCGGCACCAATTTCAGTGACATTTTATCCAAAATGCCATTGGCCATCACCGCCTCCAGCTCCAGATAGACATCGTTGCTTTTGACAATGACCAGCAATTCGTTGAAATTTGATAGCAGCTCCAATTTGCAGATATATTGACTGCTATGACTATCAAAGACGGCCTTGACCTTGTAGAGTTTCAGCAATTGTTTTCCCAAGGCATCCTTGGCAACTAGGCGACAGGTGAATGCATCCGCAGGTGCATTATCCAATTGGTTGGCACACTTGGATATGTTGTGGGCAATCTAGGGGGGTAAGATTAACATTATAGTTTGAAATCTAAAAGGTGGGAGGATCGACGAGCTTACCAGATTGTTGTACTTGTCGGTTTGTATGTGATTGCGAAGCACCAGTTGAGCGCGATACTCCAAGCCGCTGAATATGTCCAGGGATTTAAGAAACACAATCTGCCAAATGGGTAAATGAGTTAGAGATAGTTTAGGTCAAGGAAAAAACAGAAAAGAACTTAGGAAAGGGCTTAAAGTGTAAGTACAGTAGAATTTGATCTTCAAAACACATTTGGCGACCGTGACAGTGTTTCTCAAATGAACTGGTTCCTCTATAAGAAGAAGCTTTTATGGTTCCATAGGGGAAATAATGAATATGAAGTGAATTTGGGCCATCGGTTTCTCTTAAAACAAGGATTCCACCCTTTCTCCTCCATTTTGAACCCATCGTTAGGTAAAAAGATCGTTCTTACCGCATCCGATTCGCGTACTTCCACATCGTACTTGATATAACCGCCGCGATTCCTCTCATCGCCGCTGGTGATGACAATTTTCTCGCCCGGCTTATGACGGTGATTCAAAACGCGAGCAATGCCTGAAACGAAGGGGTAATTAATTATATTGGATGGCTTTTTCGATAAAGAAGCAGAACTTTCAAGCTTTTCCATCAAATGTCAGCTTAGGGCATTTACAGTTCCAACTTTCTCAACACACAATGCAAGAACAGACATATTTAATTAATTTATGCCTCAATAGCCGAACCCGACACTTTAGGGCACATCAAATGTGTTATTGTCGTTTTAATTATTATTCATTGTTCAAGCTGAACTCATTTTAAAGCAGAGAGCAGAGCAGCAACAGCAGCTGACTAATTGTTTTGGGACTTTATTGGCCGCGTCTCACAAAGCAGCTTTGATTTTCCACTTTTGCTTTGGCTTTTTCTCAAACGCCAACAGCTCGAAACTAATCTTCAGCTGCTGCTGCTGCTGCTGTAGCTGCTGCTGTATAGAACTATTGGCTGTATAAATTGCTTGGGGATTTCTTGTTAGCCACACATATTGCAGAGTGAAAATTGTCAATTGAAAACGACCAAAAAACAAACAGGACACAACTACAAAAATAATCGTATATTTATAACAGTTTCTTGTCATGTCATAAAGTTCTTGCCAAACACAATGTGGCACATACATAGTCAATGAAGTAAATGGCAAAAGTCCATTTCATGTGTCACAGCAAAAAGCCTTGAAACCATTTGCATTGAACGCACGCACATAAGTGAAAGAATGAACAAAAAGTTGGATATGTACTCTTGCTGGTCGTCGATTGATAACTTTTGTGGAGACAAACTAGCAAAAGAACCTTCAGGAATAAGCCACTTGTGTATATTTAAAACCTATTTTAAGGAAGTTGCTACAACATTTAACTAAGAGTTGAATTAGCATTACCATTACCATTACTTTGTGACTAGTTCTACAACCTTTGTGATAATCAAACTATCCAGCTCTTTAAGTAATGCAAAAGTTGAGAACTTAGTGCCGATTTCTTATCTTCTAAATAGCTGCTATGTAATCTTAGATTTTGCTCTGTTATTTGCAGATCTATGCAGAAAATGTACAATGGGGCAGCTTCAATATGTTGTATTCCGATTTTGAACAAATTTAGTGGAACTTTGGAAAAGCATAGCAAACTTATACTTATATGCCCCCGCCTTTGCCAACTGGTATTAAACTGGTTGCAAAATGTCTGCTTTCTGGTTAAAATGTCCCATATCTGTCACACTCTGCAGAATCGACGACTTCAATTCATTGATTTGGATACTTTTGGAGACTGGTATATATCTGGTACTAAACAAGACACTTTCTCTGGCGGGTAAAAGCTTGTGGTGTTGCTTCGGGGCTCCGCTGCGCTGAAAATTTGGCTCTTGTTTAGCTGCATCATTGCTACTGCTGCAGATCAGTTTTTGTGCTGCTCTCAATTCATGTTGGTGGCTTCTCTTGAAGAACAGATGTTAACTTGTTTGTCTTTCTGATGTTTCTATTTTCTCAAATCCGCTTTCTGATGTTCCTGTTTTAGCAAATCCGGTTGAATTTTAAGCATTTCCATTGTTCATTCTCAAAATGAGCAATGCTGATTCACCAAATCCACCTAGATTTGCCAAACAGGAACATGAGACAACGGACTTGAGTATTTTAAACACAATAGGAAGAAGCGAAGCTTTCTATACAATTGCCTTCTTTAAAATCTTCATGATAATGGAACATTTATATGAAAATTTAGTAAAATTGACGCGTTTTGGGACGGTTTGGGGGTGCCCGCGCTCTATTAGCTTCGGGAGCATGTGTTGTGGTTTCGCGCAAAGTGATTTGAGTGATCGACTTCCCATGTGAGTCTCTTTTCTTTCTCTTGCATACCTTTTGCGAAATTAAAGGCTACAATAATACGTAATCGAGGTGTCTGCAGTGTTGATTTTGTTATTTTCGTGTGCCTCAGACAGCCACAAGCACACACTCACTACTTGTTAACTGGTATAAGTGACTGCCCAAGTATTAGTTGCCATTTACTCTCTATTGCTATGTGCTATTCCATTGACGCGGAGTGTATAGTTTTCTTACATATTGATATATATTTTTCTTCTTCCTTTCCCTGCCAATACACACACACACACACATTTGATCTGTATGCTTGAGTGCAATTCGTAGTTAACAGTCAACAGGAATAACCAACACAACAATTCAAAGCAAAGCACAAAAGTTGCATAATCGCATGTGGCTCTTTGTTGTTGTTGTTGTTGCTGTTGTTGTTGTTGTTGTGGTTGTTAACTGTCGACGACGTCGTCGTCGTCGGTGTTTGCCGTTTGTCTCTGATGTTTATTTGCCTTATTCCAGCTGCTTGCTGCTTCGTGCGACGTGAAAAGTGTGAAAAATTGTTTTTCCGATTTTTTTTTGTGGGATTTTTCGGGGTAGGATTTTTCTTTTATGAATAATGTATTACGCTTAGCCGCGTTTGCGTTGTGAATTTTCTAAGGGGGTTTATTTTGCAATTGCTCAACCTGAGATGTGGAGCACACATAAGTATGCTATACCTGCCGCTGCGAACCGAACTGGTAGTTTAGGAACTGTGATGGAGGGGGGGGGGGGGCCTCGTTTGTGAAAAAGGAACACATTCTCCATGAACATCCAGTCAATTATATTTCATTTATAAGCCCCATAGTTTCCCCCTTTTGTGCTTGCGCAATCTAAACAGCTTTTCAGTTGCATTCAAAAGTTCCAAAATATGTAATAATAGACATGCCAATATGTAAGCAAATGAAAGAAATCCACCTCCTCCCCCCCACCCACTCTCTCCCTCTCTGATGCAGGGATTTGCATGGCAAATCCATTCGAAACTCGAATGGAAAGTAAAGGTAATTAATGCAGAATTATTGCCCAGAGAATGGACGTTGTGTTTGTTGTTGTTTTTGCTGCTTGTTTACAAAGCACCCAAAAATAAGCCTAATTGGGTTATCAATAAATCGTACATAAAATATAGCCCTATTTACAGGATTTGTATGCGCCTGAAATGTGTAAACAAGTCGTCGTCGTCGTCATCAACAATGAAAATTTGAATTTGCCATGCAGAATGCATAAAATTAGCACCCAAAATTCTACTCTAATCAAACTACAATAATCGATGCGACACACAACCTTGTCGGGATGCATCAAAAACTTACTCACCTGTGTTTTTATTAATCGTCACAATCTGCTCATTGGAGCTGCTCCAAATCGATGACAATGTTAGCGGTGAATCGAAGCAAATGATGTCACCCACAGAGAAAATTGTCTGGTGTGCAGATGCAGATGCAATTTAAGCATTTGTGGTTTTGGTGTGTGTGTGTGTGTGTGCGACGCAGCAGTGGTGGGATTGGTTTGGTTTGGTGGGGAGGGAAAATAGAAAGGAAAGAAATATTATTTGCGAGCAAAAAAAAAAAAAAAAGGTTGCCCATCAGCGGGGGCATTAAACATGAACGAGACAAGTGTCATCGAGCCAACAAAATAATAGCCCACAATCTGTTGACAGCTTGGACACATGGGTACAGTAATGGGTCAACTGAATAGGTTCGACAATGTTTTGTGGCACAGTTTTTAGCCATTGCTATAGGTTTTGCAAGCTTTTAAAGTTCTAAATTTAGTAAAATATACTTTTTCAAAGCTCTATACCTGTTTTCTGTATATGTACAGCATATTTTCTCAGTTGCCAGTGGCAACTTCTCTGCTCACATTGCCGATTTTTTAAAATTTGGCAACAAAAAAAGTGGAACTGGCATAAAAGAGGCAGTTTGAGCTTCAGCAAGGACGTAAATGCGTTAACTAGGAAGTTTTAAGTTTCGTTTTAGGTAGAAAAACAGTCCGGACTGAGGAAGCATATCAAACCCTTATGTGCCCATAGCCAGTTTTGATGAATCTAAGCTTTTTTGTTTACAAATCAGGGATAATGAAACGGATCTTAAATAAGAACTGGTTCGGTTCAGTGGTATCTAGAGTCTTTGAACCGCAGGTTCGGATTATTACATGGTTTTGAAGACAACTGCGAATCAGAAACCTATCTTAAATAAGAACTGGATCGGTTCCGTGGCTAACAGAGTATTTGAACCGCAGGTTCGTCCTATTAAATGGTTCTTAAAGCCAACTGATTCTCGGTCACGGTTCGGTTCTGTTCACTCTCAACTTATTATAGATTTATTAAATTTATGTTTCCATTTTTACAGAATATGCCGATTTTTTATCAATTTTGATGGTAAGTCATTGAGAAAAATGCCAAAAACACAACTTATTTACTTGTATTGTTCTTAATTCCGCCGAATCTTTAAGCGTTAAGCTTGTTCTTAATGATAATGTCTTAAACTTTGCTTAAATCTGTTCGGATAGGTATTTTAAAAGTCTGAAAAGTTAGCAATATTGCATATCTGTTCAAGAATCGTACTTAATTTACCCTAATGCCCCTTCCTAAGTATAAAATCCTTATTTGACCTTAAATTTTCACGGAAAAGTATTTTTTTTTAACTTTTGAAGGTGATTCAGTCCGCCAAACGTTTGACAACTTATTTCTGTTCATGAATCGGCCTTAATTTCATTCTTTTTCAATCCTTAAAGCCCTTTTTTGAGTATACTTTCATGACTTACCCTTAAATCTGCTCGAAAAGTCATATTTTCGGACTTTTGAAGTAGCGACCTTAACTACACCGATTCTTAACCCTCTAAGCCGATTCCCAAGTCTAACATAAAGTAATTTACTTAAGACTGTTCGGAAAGCACTTTTTTTTGGGACTTTTGAACTTTTGACTTGTTGTCCAAGTAGCAACCCATCGACATGGCAAACCTACCACGTTGAACCTATTCAGTTGAACCAAATTGTACACTTATGTTTAGCCCGAAGCACAAGAGTTTCGCTTCACTAAACTCAACTCACCTTGGTGGGGTAAATATGCTGTGACTCGGCCACAGACAGTTTGATGTAATCCTCAGCATGCTTAACTCCGGTGGCATCCTTTAAAGTGATGGCCATCATGTTGTTGGTCTCGCGTTGTAAATTTAGCTAAGGGACAGAATTGAGATGCGAGTGTTTTGAGTTGAATGCGGTCACTTGACAGTTGCCAGCCCCGAAAAAAACCTGCAGAGCTTTAGCGTTGTTGAATTTTTATGTGGTAAGCCCAACGTGCCAGGAAAAAAAAAACAGCACAAACAAAAAAAAGGAAGTTAAAACGTGCCTTGCGGCCGGACGTTGAGATTTTTGCCTCAACCTCAGGTGCGCTGCAGCTTGGCTTATTTTTAGTGCATTAAAATGCAGCGTTTTTGTTGTTAGAAATTGAAATAAGTTGCCCACCCCCCATCCCCACGCAGCCCCGCACCCACAGAGTGGAAACTTCTGCTCTTGACATTTACATATAAACCACAAAACTTGGTTCCAAGCGAAAAGTTTTGTGGCCATAAAACTTGCAAAAATCAAAATTGACAGGCCACTGGCCAAATGGACACTCACCGCAATTGTCAGATTATTGCCAATCTGCGCATCGACCACATCCTTGGTGGCCAAATCGTAACGCAGCCCATTCACATCCTCAATATAGTGCGAGAACTCGTTGCCCAGATTATCGTGGAGCGAAACTTTGAATGCCACATTCATGCCGCGTGGTATTTGGTGTTCCAGCTTTTTCAATTTGATATTCGGCAGCAGGGTGACCAAAATATATTGTACATTCTTCACTTCAATGCCAATGAGCAGCGTTTGGTCCATGGTTTTGGCCTAGATAAAAAGGAAAACAACACACAAAAAATAGTGAAATACAATTTCAAACTAAGCCGCTTTCGGCACCACACGCCAACACACACACACACTCACAATTATCTGATCACGGCCGAGGGTGTCCTTTGTGTGGACAATGCCATCTGGCGTTACGCTGACAATGCCACTGCTCTGCCCATCCAGTTTATAGACCGCATCATCCATATTACATTTCAGTTGGAGTGTGCTTCGTGGCGCAGCCAAAATCGAGTCCATTTTGGTTGACTTCGGTGCCACCAGTTCCAGTGTTTTGATAACTGCGATAACATTTTCAATTTGCGGTTTCATTGTGTCTGTGCGCCTCCACTTTTAGTACGGTTGACTACTTACCAATTAGCTCCACGCTCGTTGATGGCAGCTTTGTGCCATCTGCCAAACGCACAGAGGCTGTGATGGTCACCTTGCCGGGATTAAGGGCGCGAACGCGTACGGATATTAAGTCGCCGCTCTCGTACTCGATGCCTGAGCGAAGGTTTAAGGTGGGGGGAAAAAAAGGTTAATGTCAGGGGTCGGCAAAGTAAGCAGAAATGTTGCCACGGGCAACTGCAGAAATGCTCTGCACAGGCAGATAATGGAGAATACTATTCAAGCGGCTCCTTTCCCTCGGTCTAAAAAGCTAGAGCTATCAAAGTAAAACGCCAAGTAGGTGAAAATGTGAGAAACTATGTAGGTGTTCAAAGGAGGGTCTCCCTATTCAAATGTCTCATCTCTTCTTCAAACTATAGACCATCCTTTAGAGACCTGCTACATTCCTGCCTCCATCTTCTCCACTTTATAGTTTTGTATGTTCCGTATCTGTTCCTGCACTGGAACTCAAATGTGCAAGCTCATCGAAGAACATTCAATCTGGGTGCACTTGGTGGGCCTTGAGCTAAAAATCTCTTCGCCACCAGGCCGTATCTGTGCACCCTTGTGAAAGTAAACCATAAACTCTCAAACTTACCCGCTGCCGTGAAGACATTGAATATCTCCACCAATTCGGGTTGGCTGACAGTCCAGGTTATCTGCATATTCTGCAGTGTACCCAACACCATGGGCGACAGATCGGGTTGGCCCCACAAAGTGGCGGGCATAACAGCACCGCTGCGTATGCGTACCAAGGGAGTGCGTATTTGTACGCCCTTCAGGGCCACCACACGCACTTCCACCGTGTCCTCGGAGACGATTTCATCTTGGCCAGAAACGGGATTTCTTAGCACACATTTGCCGGTAATTCTGCTGACACCCAGTCGATGAGCCATGACAATGGCGGAGCTCATGGCTAAAAGTATTTAAGTTTAACAAAAGGTGTCTACACTCTTATTAGCAGTTTATCACTTACAAACCACCTGCTGCTTCTCCACGCTGTAGATCATATTTGTATTGGGCAGCGGTCCACCTAGGTAGTAGATTTGTATGCTTGATCCCACCACCAGAGTGGAGTTGCGTGGATACAGGCGTAGAGGTGCAAATACCTGCACATTAAGCGATTCACTGGACACCTGCTGATCCCCCCTGCCGGCCTGGAACACAATCTTGGTTTCGCCTATGTTGTTGCCAGTGATTATGTAGCGTATTTCTCCCGGACCCAGTTTTTCCAGATGTTGATCATCCAAGCGTACGCTCAACACACTGGAATCCACAATCAGTTCGCTTAGCTCATAAATGGCCAAGCCCTGGTGATTGATCTGCAGCAAATTGTCATTGGTGTCGTAGAGTTTGACCAAGGCCTCTATGGAATTGGTACGCTCCACACGATCCATGGCTGTGACACTGATGGCACCAATACCCACTACCGAAATGGATAAATGGGAGGGTTCCTTCATCAGGCAACGATCGGTAAGCTCCAAGCGTACATGTCCCAATCGCAGAGGCGTCAACAGCAGCTGCTGTCGTTGCTCATCATGCTGAACCTCCACAATGCCCGTTTCCGAGAGCTCCAACTGCAGGAAACCGCTACCCTGAGCCAGCGGCAGGTGTAGTTTGTGCGATGGAGACAAAAAGATGCTGACATGATCCTGCGGCAGTAGAGAATTGTTGACGGTATGGAAACGTATCTCGTTCTCTATGAGGGGAGTGCTCATCAGGCCGGTTTTCAGCTAAAGAAAATAGATTTTAGTTGTGGGTTTAGTTAAGGCCAGCAATCACTTACATTCTGCACCCCGAAGGGTGGACGTTCGGCATAGATATCCTGCTGGGCTAGCATTTTATCCTGGTAACGTGCCACCAGTCCCTTGATACGAAAATTGGGAGCCACCTCGTTTAGTGTCAGTATAAGCAAGTCGCGATCCGGCAAGTTGATGCCTTGAAAGATTTCCACTTCGGAGACCTGACGATGTGGTATGTTATCCACATGATAGCGCTCATCTCCGGCCGCAAACTCCCAGTCCAGCCACAACGAGCTGATGTTCATTAACTTGCGATTCTTCACATCTTGCACCTCAATCTCTATCTCGAATTTATTCTGCTTCTCATTGAGATACAAGAGTGAGGAGGAGAGTGCATGCTCCATCGGGCAGGACTGACGCAACTGCTGGCGGGCATATAGCTTGAGGAAGCGCGGACGCACACAATAAACCTTGGTGGTCACTTCTGCTTTGTAGGGTACAAAGTTCCGGGTGGCCAGTGTGTTGTATACACGATAAGTAAACTCCGTTTCACCCACCTCCCGGCAAACCACATTGAAGGCCGTTATGGAATTCTGTGTATCAAACTCAATCTCTGAGACTTTAATCAGCTTGCCATTGAAATTGGTGGCCTTGGTTAGCTCAGCCTCCAGTGTAAAGATGCGTTGCGGTCCCTGGGTGTAGATGACGTTGCGGGAGGAGCCAATGGGCAGGATTACTTCGTTCTCCAAAGGATTGAGCACACTCAAAGGCTCAAAGACATGTATGTCCACCGAATCCTGCAACAGTTTGTCCTGATATTGATAGGAGATGCGTAGCAAAGTGCTGCCCACCGAGGTGGCCCGTAATCTCAGAACATGACACGCCTCTGGAGCCAACTCTATTCCTGCTCCCACTCCATTGTTCTCTAGCTGCAGTAACGGCAGGCTGAAGTCCAGTTGGAAGTTTAATTTCTCACATTTGGTATACGGCACATCCGAGCCATTTACATGTGCATACAGTCCCACATGCACCAGCACATAATCCCTGAGAGCTGTCTCAAAATTGTACTGCTTAATCCGGAGACTCTTCGGGGGCAAAAAGTAAATCTGCGCCAGTCGTGCCACCTTTTGATTTTTCGCCAGGGCCACCTTGACGGTGGTGTGTGAGGAGGCCGTCGCTCGTATTTCCGTAGTGGCCAGACCTTGGGCATCAATTTTCAACACTTGAGGATTGCCCGAGAACCACACATAGTTGTAGTCACCGCCTCGGGCCTGAAACCTCACTTGTTCTCCCTTCAGAGCGTTTGGATCGTAGGGCAGGATCACCTTTAAGGGTTTCAGTTGCAGATCCTCAAATATTTGCAGCTCAGCCTGCACGGAGAGATCTTTGTAGGAGCCATAGACCTGGCTTACACCCTCCTGAAGGGCCTCGCCGTACAATCGACTGCCATTGCGGGTACGCTTGATTACTTTAAACAGTGATTCATCCAGCTCTGAGGCTAGGGAGTAGCTCGAACCCAGGGTAATCTTCTGCCCTCCTGCATCATACAGATCCAAGGCCACCTCGTGTCGCTCGCCCTGTACGGTCAGCCAATTGTCATGGGGCAGTAGGCTAATACCCAGCTTTAAAGGCTCCGCCACGGTCAGCAAAGCGCTGGGTCCTTGACCAGCCTGCTGATCCAACTGCGGCATATTGCGATCGCGTAGAAAAATCTGTGTGCTGCCCAGACGCGAGCCAGTGGCGCTGTTGCCCTGTAAATACAAGCGTTTTAAGTCATTTTTCAAAACCCTGAAAGTTCCCCAAAGACTCACCTTCAACGTGGCCACCTGCGAGTCCTCCACCTCCAGATAGTACTGATTACTGTGCGTTATCTCGTGTAGTCTGTCCATCTTCAGCTGCAGTATGCGAAAGTTGATGGTATCTCCAGCCATTATGCTTACCACTGCCGGCTCGATGAGAATCTTGGCCAGCACACTGATGTACAGCTCTATGCGTGGCACTGCTTTGTACTCCGCCTGCAGCATGCTTACCGTCACCTTGGAGGTGCCCGAATTGATGCCCTCCAGCAATATCATGTACCCCTTCCTGCCCTGCGCCTCGAATTTCTCCAAAGCCGCGGGCACCGTATGGTACGGACTGTCCGAGAAGGTAAGAAATCGCATGGCCGGTTGAATATTATTGCCGGGATCTGATACCTCCCAGTTGAATTCGATGCCCTCCAGCGTGAAGAACTCATTGTCCTCGGCATCAAAGGCATGCAATTCAAATACAGCCGGCACCTCCTCCAAGAACAGACGACGTGTGGCTGTGCGTACACTCAGACGGGCAATGGCATCGACAATGACATCGCAGCGCAGAGTCGCACCAGACTGCACATCCTCGGCAAACACTATGGCCGTGTTGCGACGCCGGTCACGAGTCTGCACCGTGACCACAGCCTGATGGGAACACTCGCTGAATCCCTCGAACAAGGGCGTCACTGAAATATAATCTTGGCGCGAAGAAGTCCTGCAATGTCACAATGCCATTAGTATTTTAGGTTAGAAAGATGCCGGCTGTGGGCTCACCATCTGTAGCAATTGGATTCGTCCACTTCCAGAGTAAAGTTGATGGACTTATCTTGGAAAATGGGTAGCAGCACACGGGGATGATTCAATTTGGCAGCTTCGGTTGCCAATGTTAGCAATAGCATATAAATAATATATTCCCAGCCCATCTTGGACGCGCTTCCCTCGTTTGTTTCACCAGAATGGTATGACCGTTTCGCCTCTCGCTTGTTTCGCCAAAACAGTGTGACCGGAGGTCAACAGTCCTAGAGATGTGAGCGTGCCATGCTACGATATTCACTCACGACTTCGAAAAAGCGACTTAGAAACATTGTTGCCCATTTATTTTCTTAAATTTGTTTATGTAGCGTCTTTGCAATAGTAGTTAAATTTAGGTCTACCTTTTTGGTATCACTGAAAATTGTAGAACAAAAGCTGGAGTGGTATTGCTAAAGTGATTTATTTTGGATTTCGAGCTTTAGCTGCTCACAACTGCTCCAGCTTCGAGGCTAACTTGAATTATATTTTGGTTTGAAAATTTTTTTAAAAAATTATTGAGCCGCTCGTAAGGCTGTTGCTTAAGTCGCATGAAACTTACAAGAGAACCTCATATATATCCGCATTCCAGTACTTGTTTGAAAATAAAGTCCAGCAACAATTGGAATATAATAAAAGGTGTATTAGAAATGTTAATGCACATTATAATAGTTTTATAAACCTGCAGTTTTAGCCCGGCTCGAGGTAATATTGTGGCACACAACAGCACAAAAAAAAAGTTTTGTGAAACATATTGTTCTTATTTAGGCAAACCATTTTTTCGTCACGTGCGCCACTGTGCCTCGTGATTTTGATTAGCTGTCCCAACGCTTCGGCACATCACTAATACTATCGATAGGCGGGCTTAAGTTTGTTAGCGGTGAGTTCAACCATAGCGGTGAATTTAACCATAGCGGTGAAGGTGAATTTAATCAACAAATTCGTAGTTCGCAGAGTGTGTGGTCAAAGTCGAACGAAAGCGTATTGAAAGGAAGAAAGAAAAGGCGTGTGTGCCAAACGGTTGATGAAAGGACAATACGAAAAGCCAGAGAGCATTCGCTAACGGTTAACTGAATATTATAATAAATTTGACCAAAACGCGTGTGGTGTGTGTGCTGTAAAAATGGCAAAAAAAACCTAGCATAAAAAGTGTATATAACGGTACATTAAGGCGCTCTCTCACACACGCACTACCCTCTCCACCCACTGCCAAAACTAAATCCAGACAAAAGCAACCAAGCCGCACCTAAGTGTGGGCGGTGAAAAATAGTTACGATTTGGCATTACCAAATCGGAATAACAGCAAAACTTAATAAATAAACGAATTAATATTAAAGAAACAACCCCTGAGAGAGAAACCCCCAAAAAAGGAAGAACGTAGCAAAAGCAGAGAGAGATGTGCGGCAAGAGGTTGAAAATAAACGTGTAGTAGAGAATTTTTGAACCACGCACACACACACACACACACACACATAAACAAACACCTCCCACACTCTTTCTCTCTCGCTCTCTCTGTCTATCTCATTTGCCGCCTACACACTCCCACACAGAAATTCGTATTTATATGCGCGAAAAGTGTAAGCTTTGTTGTTGTTGCTGCTGCTGCTCCGCCAAGGAAGAAGCTGGAGGAGAAGGAAGCGCTGTTGAAGAGCAAATGGCAGTCCTTGCCTGCTTTTGAGACATGTCGTAATGGCCAGAGAGGTAAGTTGGCAAGGCGATTGAGTCTCGAATAGTGCCGGCAATAACGGTACTCCATCCGTTAACTTTGAAATATGGCAAACAAACAAAATCAAACTCTCTCTATTACATGCCCCCGGACATTAGAATTTATTTCAAATTTCACTATCGCTTTGAGTTGATGTGGATATTTAAAGTTCTGCCGGATAAGTTTTCTTTCCTGAGCTGCATATTTTGAAGAATAATGAATCGCTAGGGTTGCCACAAATCTTACAAATATCTACTTACTTGGGTAATTCTTTCGAAATCGAGAGAGTTTTATTTCGATATTGAAATTTGATTGTAAACATGTCGAAAGTATCAACATTTTTTAAGAAAAAACTTATATTTTTGATGTAATCAAGTCATTTTTGGTTATTAAGATGTCATTTGACTCGTATTAAAGCTAACGTTCGCACTAAGCTTCAAATCTCTAGGCTTTGAACCGTAGGCTTTGGTTCGATGCTTGGTACATGGAATTCTAGATCGTTGAGACATTTATTGGTAAAAATTTAACATATTTCTGGTGTGAAGATATAAATGACATTAATCAAACATCCGAATGGACCTCATTTATCATAGAAATCAGTAATAAGACCTGATCTTATAAATAAGAAGCTAGCATCACCTTCTATGTACATAACTACATTTATTTGTGTAGCAATTCCATAACTTTGAACTTACCACCTTTTTGAAGTCGAATACTATCGAGTTTGGAAATAATACGATAGGATACGATTTAGTAAAACTAACTAATAAGTTCTACAAAACTATGTAAACTTTTTCTTTGAAGCAAACGTGATTCCAAGAAAATGGGATCGGATTTTAGTTTGGGTTCAGGGGGTAAGCAAATTAGAAGGATCAGAGTTCACGAATTCGTACTAAGTCAAGAAGTTAAAGTTGAAAATAGATAATTTTACATGAAATGTTGAATTTTTTAAAGATTTGGAGCACCCTTGTTGCTGTCAAATAAAGATTTAGTTCGCGAAATCATCATAACATCAATCTTAGATAAATCTTTAGTGCACAGAGAAAACTAGGATATTACAAAATACCCATTGTGTGCATATCCTTATCAGGTATATCACAACTTACTTTTTAAGGATTCTTAGTAAAGCTCTCTTATATTTGCATGTCAAAATGCATAAAAACTGGTTTAATTTCAGAACTAGATATTCCTAATATTTTGCTTTGCGAACCGGTTCCTTTAGAAACCAAATATACCGAAAATAGCAGACATTTTTCTATCTCTTTTAAGTTTAAGTTTTAAGGTTATAAGTCGATTACATTATATTCTTTTTATTAACCGAGATATTAATACAGTTGCGAAAACCTAAAGAAGTGAGAGTAAATATTCAAAATTATTACGAGAAACTAATTTAGTCATTATAAGTCTCCTCTAGACTCGTACCTCCTCTTCTCGTACCTATAAGTACGAAAAACTTCAATGGAACCGAAATACCCACCGATTTCACTTGATAGTTCTGTAATTTCTGAGTTTTTGAAGAGTGACCAAAGTGTCTGAGCAAACTAATTGATCCAATTAGAGTGTGCTATCTTCAAATTTGCTTTTTCAAAATCGGATAAAGAATCAACGGATATGCATTATTTGCGAATAGTCCGCATCCACATCCGAGTTCCATTAAGCATGTGTGTGAGTGTGTGTGTGTGTGTGTGTGTGTGTGTGTGTGTGGATGTTTTATGCAGTTTCTTCATTTCGCTTCGCTTTGCGGGTGAGTGAATAGCTTTGACCCAAATAACACTGGGGGTAATAGTAATACACCCCACACACAGCATAGATACGTGTGTGTGTGTGTGTGTGTTTGTGTGTGTGTGAGTTTCCAGTGCCCACTCACATGTAACATGTAACAGTTATTCTGTTGCCGTTTCTTGCCATTTTATTGTTGTCTTTTGTTTCGAATTCAACCAAGAAAAAAAAAAGAAAACAAAAATGTTAAAGGTTTCGCCAATATAACAAAAACATAAACTTGATTTGTCAAATTTTTGAACCTTTAAGTGACTTTTGAAAATGACACCCCCAAATGATAATTACAGGACTGTTAACAGGCTTACAGAGAATGTAAGGGGATAAGAACCATAGAGAAACAGCTTTAGTTTTGTTTAATAATTTCTGAATTGAAACTCTCTCCCTCTAAAATTTAACAGAAGTTATATCACTTTAATGTCTTCATCTTTGATCCTTTAGTGCAGGGTCAGTCTGTTCATAGCCACCAGTGGAAGAGGTAACTTCTGATTTTACACGCAGACCCGAGTCCAATTTATGATTGTTTTGTGGGTTGACCAGCACAGAAAAGCAAGTAAATCGGCTATAGTTTCTCCTGCTTTAATCCTTAACTTATCACTTATCCCTCAAACTATGCCTTGGATTAACCAATTTAACCTTTAACTCTATCGAGTAGTCAGCTCAAAGGTTTCTGTCGAGAAATGTGATCAATTCGGCGAAAACTGTTGTATGAAACATTTCAGTACTGACGAAAGTGTATGCTCATTATGAATTTTGCTTCTAGTGTGCTAGAGCAGCGAACATTCTTTTGCTTATAACTTGACAATCTTTAATCCGTTCTTTACCACTCCTTTGAGGGATCTATAAATATTTCTGATTACTAAATATGTCCACAAGGGAGGAATCTTGTATCTATACAACTGGTGGAAGGAGGCGTGTCAATTAGCGAATATAAACATAGTCTGCCTGCAAGTATGATAAGTATTTGGCCCTTTATCTCTTACAATACTTGAGATCTGTAAGGAATTTTGTAGATTTTATTCTATAGAAACATTAACAATTAACTAAAAATTATGGTCGCTTCTACAAAAGTATCCATAGAACCCAAACCTAGGATACAGGTGAACAACTGGGTATGAGGGGATACTAACAGAAGACCCTTTCATCAGAATTTAAGCGTCTCATTCCGAGTTTTTTCAAAAAGTTCGATTTTGTTGAACCCACACCACTTACTCAAAAGATCTAAGATTTGCTTAGTTATGTAGGGACTCACTCTGACATAACTATTAAGAAAACTCAATCTAGAAGTGGGTGAAATGTTCAGGAAAATGTTGGTTTTGTATACTTAAGAAAAGTCGTAGCTAGTTCAGCTGATGGCCTCTTCTGCGATTTGCTAAAAACCTTATAACTCCCACCGTTTTATAGGTAGATGGTATAAACCTTCTGCACATATTTGTTAATCAGCATTCTTGATCGTTTTACCTACGCAATGATAAAGATCGGATGAATGTACGACAAGTTATGAGCATTGATTTCAGAGATCGCTGATCCAATTAACAACTAACCCAACGACTATGAATGATAGAGCTAACAGGGCTTAATATCAGCTCGTGCTATTTCCGATTTATTTGCTTAGATATCAAACTGAAATAGCCACTGTTAATTGAAGGCTTTTGATTGGGAGGCAAATGTAGACTTTGTTAAACAAATGAAATGAAAGCGAGAGTAAGTTGCTGCTGCTGCTGCTGCTGCTTCTGATTCCAGTTATTTAGAGGAGTTTTGCTGCAGCACGGGCAGAAGGAGGTGGGATTCTAATTGCGGGGGGGGGGGGTGGAATATACTTGTGGAGCGTTGATTCGTGTGAGCTGTGCGCGCGCGTTTTGTTAGCTTTAGCGCGCCCTGATTATATCACATTGAAGCCAAATGTAGGCCAAAGCACAAAAACTGTTAACTGTGAGACCAGCCCCTTGCAATGCGAGGAGCGGGGCATGGGCATGGGGGAGCACATATCAAAATACGTCCAAAAATTAAGAAAAACATCAACTGAAATATCAAGCTGAATATAAACTAAATAAGCCATGAATAAAACAAAGTTTTAATTAGGATAATCTATGACTAGAGAGGGTGAGAGAGAGCGGGAGGGAGGGAGGGACAGTGGAGGGCAGAAGCTTTTCACCAACTGCAGTTGCTCGCTCTCACGCTCTGAAGCTCTCTCCAGCAGCAGCTGCTGCTGCTGCTGCTGCTGCTGCTGCTGCAACGACGATGCGCCCCAGCCCCAAAACAGGAGTCAGCAGTGCTCAGCCAGGCAGCCAGCAAGGATATGCGACCTACGTGTGATTCCGCTGGCAGTTTATTGAAATATTAAATTTTAACTGTGCGTTTTTTTTTTGTACAATAATAATTAGGTTATTTAGTAATCAATCGATTCAACCACCAAATGACAACTCGGCGGTTTCACAAAAACCACGACGAGGCAGCACCAGCAGCCCCAGCATCACCAGCACCAGCAGCAGCAGCAGCCAGAGAAGGCGCGTAGTAAAGTGAAAGTGCGAAGGTCAACTCAATAGCTGGCGCTGGCGCTGGCTGCCCGCCCTGACCTGCCCCAAAAGACGAAAAGGCTAACAGCGACGCGCCCCAAAACGAATTTTCCAAACCAAAACCAAAACCGAAACCGAAACCAAAACAGCATTTAAAACCACAAGCGAATTTTATAAAAAGTTTTTAACAAATGTTTATATAACCGAATTTTTAACTATGCAAAATACCCCAATTGTGCTCTGAGAAAAGTTTGCATTTTGTGAGATTTTTGACAAGTGAATCATAAAAAGTGGCTGGCAAAGGTGAAACGAGTGTGTGCAGCAACGCCACCACCATGTGGTCCAATGCTCTATGTACGCTGGGCGTGACAAAACCTTTGTGTAATTGCCTGAGCATCAGACAAGTGGCCGCTGCAGCAGCAGCAGCTGCGGCGGCGGCACAGGGCAGCCAAGGAGCAGGAGGAGGCGGCGGCGGCCCAGGTGGTGGTGTCAATGGAGCATCGGCCATTACCACAGGACCCACAGCGGGCAATGGAGTGAGAATTGTTCCCTAAACTAGTATTAAGAGCAGATCGATCGAGTCCCGTTTCCATTTAGAAGTCCTTTTTGGTGGTTTTAATTTATCATTTTCATTGTTTCTGCCTGCCTTCATTTTTTTTTCTTGTGTTTTTTTTGTTGTATTTAGCTCGTGTGTGCCTGCTGCACTCGTTACTGGGTCACTGGAGCGCCACACTCATGTCCTTGCAATACATTAAACATAGAAGCTGCTGCTCGTTGTAGTTGTTGTTGTTGTTGTTGTTGCAGAGTGAAAGCGCTGTTAAAGCTCTGTTGGGAGATGCAACAACAGCTGTGATAACTGTTAACAGGCCAAGACCGTTGGTCGGGCGAGGGTTGTGCCACAAGTTCTCTGCTTTCCCTCACATTAGGAACATTTTGCCACACCCACTAATCACTGACTGTTTCCTTTTTGTTGTTGTTCTTTTTCCCCCCTTTCCTTGCAGGAGTCTCGCGGCAAGAGACCACTGAAAATTTGGGACAGTTGGCGAAATGTGCGTAAGGGCGTTGTAGTTGGTACCTTCGAGGAGCTCTTGGTTCGTGGCAAGGATAAATTGGGGGTTCCGGCTTCAGAACCAGTCCGTGTTGTTCTGGAGTGTGATGGAACCCAAATCGAGGATGGTGAATACTTTCGCACCCTGGCCAACAATACAGTGCTGTTGCTGTTGAGGCAGGGTGAACGCTGGTATCCAACTGGAGTGGATGTCATAAAGGCTGGTGAGTATTTTGCACACAACATTAGAGTTAATTGATACAAGACAGGATACTGCAAGTACCAACGGTTTAGAAGGGTTGCCACACGAACTGTGTGAAGTGCTGCTCATTGATCATTAATTTTTAATTCCTGGAGTTGATTATTGATGCAGAGATCCACACATTTTCCTTCTAGACGCGGGTGGGGGAATTGTGGAAATTATGTAGCCCAAAATGGGGAATAGGTTTCGTTTTTGGAGGTTGGAATGGTGGCTTTTTGTGGTTTTGTGAATAAAAGTACCAAAAAGTGATAAACCAATGGGCAATAGGGTATCTTTGTTCCTGATTTTCGTATAGGATATTGGTGTTATGGAATCCGTTGCTCTTCATTACGGTTTCATCACAGCAAGAGGTTTCATTTGTCTTAATTTTTTTAAAAGCCGATCTTTAGCTTCGTTTTACAGGATGTGGAACAACCATAAGGACCATTTTTATAAACCCAGGTCGACATTTGTCAGAGTTATACACATCAAATAGAAATTTCTTCTTCAAAGTGGTTTATTTGTGACTGAAACATCTGCTTGAGGCAAGGAACATGCACCTTACTTGACGATTTATGGTACAAGTTGGCTTATAGAGGGAAGAAACAGGTTCCATCCATAAGATCTGTTGTTATTAACCTAGGTCGATACTTGTCGCAACTTTCACTGGCAGTCTCTTAGGTATAAAGTCGTATTTAGGTATATTAATGTACACTTTTAAGACCCGAGGTACCTTACGTACTTATTTTTGAAAAAAGGGACATTTTAGATATTTAATGCACGTTCTAAGGATTCCAAAACGTCTGTTATAATTAACCTAGGTCGATATTTGTTGGAGCTGTGGGCAAAAAGTACAAGTTTGTTTTTTCAAGTGGTCTTTTGGATCGCTTGAATTTCCTTATGACACTATTTTTTAAAAAACCCCTCTCTTAGAGGTATAATACAGGTTCCAGGGATTCCATTACAGCCATTTATAGAGTTTAGAGTTTTACGTTTAGGACTCATAATTATATCTGAGCAAGTAATGCAAATAGGCAATAGATGATAAAATCGGAAGTTCATGGGCTTTACCCGAGGCGCCAATACGCCTTGGTAAGATTGAAAGCTGAAATACGGAAGATCCGAGTCCTTCAATAAACCTCAGAGATCGAGCAGCACTGCTGTCAGGTGAAGATAATATGAAACCTCGAACGAGAGCAACTCGGGTTGCTAGGAATGGATCTTAGCTTGATGACTAAGTGGAAGGAATGACATTTTCCATGTTTTTCTAAGGTCTGGAAATCTCACTACGGCCTCCTGATTACTGCTGTGTGCACCAAACAGAATTATTAAACATTCAGGAAGCCTCCCATCCACCTAAGCATATCTAGGATCCAAAAGGCACACATCTACATTAACTTAGATGGCTGAACAGCTCTCAAGGAGCTGTAGAATGTAACATTTCGGCAACTGTCGCCATTCTGTCGCACAAGCAATCGCCAAATTGGCTCACAAACTGTTCAAAAGGAGCAAATCCTGATGCCTCACTACCGAACGACAAAAATACTTTCCGGTTTGCTGTCCGGTGGCCCACAACGAGTTCTGTAAATGCAGTTGGGAAAGCCGGATAAGGCGTTAACACACCTTCTATGCCACTGCTCTCAGTAGAAAGAGACTTATGACATTTGGTCATAGATTTCTATAGAGGTCCCTTCTCTACTTGATCCCCAGTGGAGACGGGACCTCTATAGATATTTGTCTTCACTAGGAATCAGTCGGGTGGAAATGGTGAAATAATGCGTATATCTTGGTCGAAATGTAGATGCAATTTTCGGATAATAAAATATCCATTTAATATTAAATGGATCTTAAATTTTCATCCAACGGAGCTGTAAATCATCCAAAGGATATTAAAAAGTGGTAATTCAAAACTATTCATTCCAATTGGATCTAACATGGCTGTCAAGCAATCCAAACCAACGAATTCCAACGGGTTCAAATCTTGGTGGCGAAATTTCTCTGAGATTTAAAGAGTAAAACCCAGAAATGTGTGCACACTTCCTAATCCCGCAAAACTATGTGACTGACTTTTTGATTGTTCTTGCTTGCAGCCATCTCAGCTATACCAAAAATCGTCTGTGAGACGATTCATGCACTGGAACTGCACGATGAGACACCATCGTGGAAGATTATGGATAACAAAGGGCGTGTCACGGTCGTCTTGCACTGGGATCAGCGGCAGGGCGGCGGAGGAGGCGGCAGCAGTGGAGGCGGCGGCGGTGGAGGCGGTGGAGGAGGAGTTAACCTGGGTATGTGTTCGGGCAACGGCCTGCTCTCCTCGGACAAGTATTCGCCCTCGAAGAAGGGCTTGTCGGCACAGAGTTCGCTGGACAACAAATCAGTGTCCTCGCAGTCCTCACAGCCGCGTTACGCCAGCCCGCAAATAACGGTGATCAGTGACGATGGTCCGGCTAGTATATACCATCCGGGTGGTGTGGTCCTGCCACCCGGCGTTGTGATACCCGGAGGCAGTCGACGCCTCTCCAAGCAGGGCGGCTCCTTCGACAGCACCGTGGGCGTGGGCGCGGTCCATGTGCACACGCCGGAGTGCGCCCACCACGCCCACACACCCAGCAGGGCGGGCAGCCCCAGTACCACGGAATGCGACTTCCATTGCTGTGCCCTGCACGAGGAGGGGCGCAAGATAGCCGTGCACAAGAGCGTGGCCACCTCGCCCATCCAAGATGGGTGCAGCAGCCCCCAGCCGGCTACGCTGGGCACCAACACATCATCATCGGTTATGGATCCTAGCGGCAGTATGCAGCGTCGCTCCTCGGGCGCGAAGGGTCATGTGCGATTCCTAGACATTGCACCAGAACGCGACAGCTCGGAGAGTGAGACGGAGAACACGGTGATGGAGGATGACAAGACCACAACGGAAAAGTTTCTGCTGCTCATCGACCAACTGTCGGTGGACCAGAAGCGCCACCTCAGCATCAAGGACATCGGCATCATACTGGAGCGCCTCAACTCCAAGATTCTCGACGTGGAGCGCTTGGACCGCGAGTCCGAGTCGGATGATTGCTACAATTGGACGATAAAGGCGACAATACGCGGCGATGCGCTCCGCGAACTGGGCGTCATCTACAATGGCAACTACTACGCCATATCCGAGCATCCCGGCTACAAGGAGGAGCTCGAGGAGAACGGCGAGGAGGTGGAGGAGGAGGACGAGGAGGATAGAATTTAAATAATAAGCAGAGGTATCAATAACTAAAGCATTTTACCAAAAAGGAAGCAATGAAGCCGGCAGAACACACAGAAAGAAATGGATTCACATATAACAACTAAATATTAAAACCGAAACCAAAACCGAAACCAAAACCAAAACCAAATACATAAACAAATCGCAACCCGCACACATTGTACAATAGTGAAGTAAGCCTAACGGAAAAACAGTGAGGAATGTGGAGAGCTCACCAGCATAGAAATCCAGTTTTGTAGCATTTAGGGAACCGAACCGATGTTGAAGCGTGAAGAACCAAATCACAAACACACACACACACCCACACACACATCCACACTCAAACACACACATGCATTTCTTCTGTTAATTGTTGTTGAATGTTCATTTGTTAATGTGTTATGTTGTGTGCCAAAGAGAATGCCTTATTTAGTTGTAACCTGCCACCCCACCCCACTCCTCCCCCCACTCAAGCCAAAACTCCAATGTGTGTCGAATCAGAACTCGTAGACTCTAAGAAATGCCAAAATGGTTAAGTGAAACTCAACTGAAATTCGTTTCTTTCGCTGTAAAGTAGTTCCTTGGTAAGGGAGATAATGGGGTTTCATATTTATAGATCGTTAGCTAAACTGTAAATGCGATAACCCTTGAATCTAACTAAGTTTAGTTGCTCTATTTTAAGTTTTACCTTGGTTTCTAAGAAGTTACTTGATGGTGGCATGGAGAAGGAACGAGCTCAAGACAGAAGAAGATTCTAAAAGATTCGAGAATATCTATTAAGAGATTGTGATGTATTTCTAAGTTGGAAAAACTATAACTGCATGTCTCCAAGTCCTCAGAGATTTCTTGTCGTGAACCAGTTCCGGCTTATGGTATATATCGCCAAAACAGATGTACCATGTTCGGTTCAAAAAATGATCTATTGAACATGATCTTAAGTTTTCTTGATTGGATCTTTCGTTTTTGAAAAGGTTCGTTGCCAAAAATTATCCCAATTAAGTTTCTTTATTAGAATATTTCTGTTTTGAAAAGATTTCTTTCAAGAAATGATCTTATATTATTTATTTTGATGGGATCTTTTGTTGTTTTGTTGGTCTATCGTTTTTAATTGAGTTTGTTTGATCTTTCTTTGTATTTGATCTCTCGTTTTTGAACAGATTCAGTTCCTAAAGTTGTAGTAATTTGTTTTCTTTGGTTTTTTCTGTCGTTTTTCTAAAGATTCGGTTCCAAAAATGATCCTAATTCATTTCCTTTAGTTGTATCTTTGATTTCTAAAAAGTTTCTCTTGAAGAACGGTTCTTATTTCAATTTGTTTGTTTGTATCTCTCATTTTTGAAAGTTTCGCTGGTAAAAATGGTCTTAATTGGTTTTTCTTGATGTGATCTATCGTTTTTGTAAAGGTTCAGTTCCAAATATGTTCCTAATTAGTTTTCTTATATTGGATCTTTTGATTTTGAAAAGGTTTAAGTTCCAAAATGATCTTAGTTGGTTTTCCTTGATTGGATCTTTCGTTTTACAAAAGGTCTTGCCAACTTCGATAGTCTCTGTCGGCCCTGGTGCGATGATTCCAGGTTCTATTCCAATTCCTAGGCGACAAAATGCCCTAAAACCATTAAGTAACATCCCCCACCATCCCACTAAGTTCCTGTATTACGCTTTCTCGCCTATTCACACTAATTCAGCATTTGAAACTGCCGTTATTTGTAGTGTTGTAAAACGTTAAACATTGCGCACAACAGCCAATCATTGGCCTTAACAACTAAAAGAACAACTGAGAAAAAAACAATACACATAATTTACTGTAGTTATAAATACATTATAAAGTAGCGTAACACTTTGTGTTCTCATCCACAATCCAAAAAAACAACGTTCACGATCTAAACATTTTGTGTTCCTCTAATGAAAATATCAACCGTAATGTAATTATTATAAATATATAAATATAAATGGAAAGAAAAACACTGCCAACAACACAGACATACGTGTGGGAACTGCATTTGTTAAGATTCCAATATCTTCAACTGTCATTTCATTTTCCAGTGTCTAGCGCAGCAACAGAAGGTTCTTAGCATAAAAGAAAGTAAAACGTTATTGTAAAAAGCCAAGAACAACCAAATTGTACAAACAGTTTTCGGTTCAAATCGAATTTGTACTCTTTATGCCCGGGTCAGGTGTGTGTGTGCGTGTTGCTTCTGTTTTTTCATTAGCAAGTAGCTGGCCTACATTGCTCTATAAGAGCCGTCTCTCTGTCTTACCCTCTCCTGGTGCCAATTTACTTGTGTGTGAGTGTGAGTGTCTGGTGAGTGTGTGTGTGTGTGTGTGTGTGCATGTTAACCCCAACCATTCGTCTGTCCCAACATGTTGAATCAATTTTCCAGCTGAGCACACTTTGATCGAGCATAAATTGCCAAAATAAAAACAAAACACCTAATAAATGGACAAATAACGAAACTTGCTAAAAAAAAACCCCATTTTTTAAAAAACAAACGTTTGTCCAAGGCACAAAAATACGAAATTTGAAAAACTTAGTATGTATAAATTACAAATTGATAAACCAAGATGACAGCAAAGCCATGGATGTTTTTGATTTGGTTCCAATTGATATTCTGAAATAGCCTAGCAAGGTGTAGGTAGTCTGATAATGTTTAATGTTGTTTGGATAGGCAAGCAGGAGTGCCCGCACTATGCTTATGGCAGTGAAGCACATAATTTGATGTAGATAGACTTATCAATTCTCTTTTATAAAATGCCAGAATTCTAGTTTTGGAGGACTTTTAAGCATACGATTCCGATTTGTTCCATTAGAAATTCATTGAAAATTTCATGTCTTCAGGCAACCATAGATGAGATACCCCAAAGTAAAGGAGCACTTGAGCCCCTTGAGCTAAGGCATTGCCAAGTTTATCAAAGAGAGAGACAATCTGATGACACAAAAGATTAATTGAGAAATGGTAGAACAAATTTGTGGGCAAAAGAGCTCTAAAGCTTAAAGCAAGCCAACTCAAAGAGTAAAGAATACAAAACAGGAGCTCTTAAAATGCGTTCAACCCACTTTTCTATAGTGTCTGCCCACCAAAATGACAGGTACAAATGAAACAGACTCGCTGCGTGTTTTCTCTCTCTCACGTTAACTGTTCAAAGCTTCTCGATGAGAGAAAGACAAGACAGGGTAAAGTTTGAGCATAATTGAGTGAGCAGATCCGCAAGTTTCCGCTCAAAGTGTCTCTTTTCTTGTCGTTGCCTTAGAAGCACACTAGCACGCATACACACTTGCAGTTTACTGAGGCACAGAAGACACTTTCGGTAGAATCTGCACAGCAATTAATCTAAAGGAAACAAGTGAACAAAGTAAACGAAATCAAAACTGATCCAAGTATGAAAAAATTGCAATTGTGGTATTGTAATATTGGGGTTTCGGTACAATAATTTAACTTTTTAAATATTTTTATGTTGAAACGATAGATGAGCGACCCAAATATGTTAAGAACAAGCTTAAGGGCAATGCATTGACATCTGAAACCAAATTAAACCCTATCTTGTTAACAGTTGGAGTATTTTTTGTGAAATTGTCATTTAGCAATAAGCTTCCCAGCCGAATCTTTGTAGATTTAATCCTCCAGAATCGAATTTTCTGCAGAATTTTTGAATCTTTTCGCAGTTTCGTATTGCATTTCACTTGCTAGCTGCACTTTCAGTTCAATATCAATTGGAACGCTTCAAAAATGTCTGTTGGGTTTTTGGGCTTGTGTAATGAACGAAGGCTAGAGACGTGAAGAGAAAACTCCAGAACTCACAATTAGTAAGGAAAACACAGAAGAAGCAGATGAAAAGCAGAAAACAAATTCATTAGCGTTGTTTTTAATTTATTAGTAAGTGTAAGTAAACAACAACAACAACAACAACAAAACAAATTTGATATAACGAATAAGCGCAGAGAGTACAGAAGGAAGTCAACAAGTGCAACTGGAGTACATACATACATACATACACACATATATATATATATATATATATATATAAACAAATACCTATCATACTCAAAACATAAACCAAAAAATAAATTTAAAAAACATGGCAGACACATTTGCATAATAATAAGTGAACTCGCAGTATTTAGAGAAACAAAAACTCAACTTCCACACTGAATCTGAATGAATAAAACTGACTTCTTCAACTGACTTCCATAATCATAATCATTGTTAACATTTAACTATAGAGAATTACGCTTTAGACACGGAAAATGTTTACAAGAAACAAAAAAAAAAAACAAAAAAACGAAAGAAAGAAAGCCGAACCTTGTTTAATGTCAAGTTAAGCTACCTAAGTTCCCAAACAAAGTTGTGTTCCCCCCGTCCCCCACTTGTCGTTGTCATCCCCCCTCACACTCTGTGTAAATGCAATCAGTTAGATTTATAAGATGGAAATGGAAATATTAACGAACACCCAAAAATAAGAAGAAGAAGAAGCAGCAGCAGCAGCCGCAGGTGCATACATTATACGTTACATTGTTTTAATATATATAACAAATTACGAATAAATTGATCAATTACCAAAACAAAAACAATAAAAGACAATTGTTTTTATTAATTTTGTTAAACAATAAAATAAAAAACAAAAAAGGAAAAGAAAAAGAAAACGAAAATCGAAAAACCAAAAAACATAACGTAAAAGGAAATGCGAATGCGTTTAAAGTAAATAAACTATTATATATACACACACACACATACAGAGAAACCAAACAAAATAAGAACAATTCAATTAAACCAGTTAAAAAACAAACAAACAAAAAAACCAAGCAAGAACAAAGCAACAAACAAATTTGTTCAAAACGTAAATGTAACAACATAACAAGGACAAGAAACGAAGCTATTATTAACATGACAAAACCACAACAACAACAACATTACGTTAAACCAAGTAAAGCATGAATAAACATTTAGAACATGCGCCTAAGTAAAACAAGTAAAACAAACAAAAAAAAAACAAATGAAACACGAAACAAAACTAAAAAATAACATTAACAACATTCACCATGGGTAAAAACAGAAAAAAAACAATAAAATTCGAACAAAAAAAAGGTTATTTATGATGCGATTTAAACAATAAAAAGGAAAAATAAATAAAAAAAAAAAAAATTTAAACAAAAAACGTAAATGTCTTCTGGAGAGTTGCGGGGGGGATTCACAATTCGTTTGAATTGTTTATTATTAAACTGAGAGAGAGAAAAAACTTGTATACATGCTGTAATTTTGTTTTTTTGTTGTTTTTGCCAAAGGTTGTCTACACCGTTCAGATTTAACATTGAACGGAGAGACACGGGATGTGGCTAGATTTATGCCCAGGTGCCTAACTAGATCGCAGTAGGGTAGCAGGGGCATAGCCGGGATATTGTGAAGGGGGGGTGCGTACATTTACTGAGTTAAGGAACTTGTTAAGATCAGCCTTTTGTCTTATTATGGGTTGAAAAGTACTCCAAAGCTGACTAAGTGCGGAAGTTTCTCAACTAAGAGCGAAATTCTCATGCAAAGCGCTTCACAACAAGAACTGGTTCGATTTTCTGCTCCACAATAAGCCCGGTAAGGTTTATAACAAGACTGTTGAAACCAACCCTATCACAGATTCAGTCTGTAAAAGTTTTTCTCACCAGAACTAGTTTTTGGACCGATCGTTCCTATGGCAGCTATATGTTATAGTCATCCGATCCGGCCGGTTCCGACAAATGTGTGCGTATTTGGGCCAGAAGACTTCGTGCAAAGTTTAAGTGGCGATAGTTTTAAAACTGACGGAGGAGATAGCATAGAAACAGACGGACAGACGGACATGGCTATATCGACTCAGCTAGTCATGCTGAAAGATAATATATTATATAAACTTTATTTGGTCGGAAATGTTTCCTTCTATGCGTTACAAACATCTGGACAATTTCAATATACCCTCTGCCAGGGTATAAAAATCTTGCATCAAGTGCTAAACGTACTCAAATCCAAGATTGCCCTTCTACTCTTCCTTATGATCTATAGTAGTTCATTTACCTTACTCTCCTCGCCTAAAAGCAACAAAAGGAGACAGAATTTCAACCTCGTTGGGTTTCTTTTCTATATAGATTGCACATAGTCTTCCCTTAGATCAATTGTCTATATAAGAACCGATCCAACTGAATTATATACTAAAAGACCAGACAGTGGTATAATAATTAGGAAACATGGGTGACATCGTGTGCTATCACAAATACATGTAAGTTCTATGTAGTTCAGTAATACTTCTTAGCCCCATCCCCTGCCCCTCCCCTTCCACCGCCCCTGCTTCTTAATCGCCAATAGCTTTCAACACTGAACTAAAATAAAACACTTGTATTTTTACTAAAGTTATACTTAAACTACAAAATACGGGAAAATTGTGGCTCACGTCAATTACAAAAGCAAACAGAATTTATCGCTAAAATATTATACAATATATATATATATATGTATATACATGTGTTTGGTTACTCATCTTAGACACGGGTCTGGTTTTGAACTTGGGCACAGACAATGAATTGAGAGCACTTTGAAAGCAAACAATCGACAAGTTTTTTTTTTTATGACTGATCTGGCGAGGCAGTTGCTTTTGCTGTTTGAGGAGGGGCGTTAAGTTAATTGAATTAAGCAAGTCACTTATCAAAAAACGCGTGACTAATTGCTAATTGTGCGCTTCGATTAGCAATGTGTTGCACACTTAACCTTACAATTGTGGCAAATTCTATTTGCCTGCCTGTGTGATAAATTTCACCAAATTTACTGCCGACAGGCCATCCATCAGGAATCGTTAGTGACAGGTCACCCCGGCTGGTACTTAGTATTCGTGCACAAACTAACTCAAGGTCCAATCTCAACACTATGCATAGAAATCTAATTTTGATATTTTTAATGATCCAAGTGCCATAATTTTTATGGCCTATAAAAATCACAATACACTCGGTCGGAAATTCATATTTGGTTATCAAAAGATCTGAGTAGATATCATATATGAGCTGGTTAATGGCTGATTGTGCGAATTGTTTGGGAACGAGAAGATAATTTCAGGGCAAGCAAGTGTGATAGGTTTATCTACTGCTGGTTTAGTTGGGAAATGAGGGGAAAGGAAGTGATTGAATACCACACCGACGGCTGATAAGCCCTAGCCACACTGACCGCAAATGACCATGTGTAGAGATTAGGTCTATCAGTGCAGATATTAGTAAGCAGGGTAGAAGAAAATTGAGTTGGATAAGAAAAGATAGTGGGTTATCGAGGGCATATCAAATCACCTAGCTCCAGTGCCCAAAATTCAGTAGAAAAGATGCCTAGTGTACAGCAGTCACTCTCCGTAAACAGCTGTTCCACAAGCTGATCGAATCTAGACAAGACGTTTACCAGCAATTGGATACTAATCTATATGGTAAAATTATTGTCTTTATTCGTTTGTTGTCTTACATAATTTAACAAGTGCGTCTAATCTGATATACAATACATACATAATATTAAGTTAGTCGGCTTGATTTAGCTTTTAGATTTATGCTTACAACCTAAAAGATTACATACGTGTTTAGAAACAAAAATCACTAAGTATGGAGGGTGGCGACCGTGACGGAGATATTGTTTGACTGGGACTGTTTTAAGGAAGAACCTGTTTCATCTTCTCCAACTTCAACTGGGCGTCTGTAACTTTGAGCTGCTGCGCGAGAATAAAACCTTTTTCAATATTTTCGGTCGCCATTTGATCGAGCTCTTTTTGCTCTCCGATGTGGTAGAGATATTTGAGCTGCTGGCACTTAGGGTACGCTCACGCTCGCCCACATTGATTGCACTTATCGAGTGTGCATGTCGCAGGGGTTTCACTGTGGTTCCATTGCGTGAAGTGTTGCCAAAGCTGAGCGTTAGTTTTTGTAGCAGTTTCTCCTTCTTCTTCAGCTTGAGCTCGGGCAGGGGTGCTGTTGTGTCGCCAGCCATAGACACCAGCGTGGTCTCGTCCTGATCAAGCGCTTTGTAGCTGGCCATGTCTGTAATGTCCCGGTCGTTGATTTGTATGCGTATGGTGGGAGTGGTGACTCGCTGCAGCGGCGCTTCCTCTGTGGTGGGTGAGGGCCTGAAAGAAGAACACGCGTTAAGTGCTGGGTAAAGAGCAATAGAAGGGTTCAGCCGCTTACGTATGCATTTGCTTGGGCGAGTATATAGAGGTGACATCCAAATCATGCAGTGAGCGTGCCAATTTATCCCAGAAATTATACAGCGTAGAGTCGCCGGCGTATTTGATGTGGGTGTATATGCCCAGTGTCTGGGGTATATGCATGTCGGGTTTGTACAGGATGGGTATGATCTTGCGGGTGTGATTCTCTGTGGAAGGTACATAGTTATTGATACATCTAGCCAAGTGGTTATCCACTTACCTATTTGTATCTTTTGCGTGAAATTGACCAGATATGTATTCTCGGGACTACGCAGGAACTCTTCGGTTAGCACTACGATCAAATGATTACACCGCGTGGCCATAAAATGGGACAATTGGACGTGCTCAAAGGGTACTCCCATTAGCATATCGCGATGTCGCAGGAAGAGCTACAGAATGGAATGATTTCGATTACTTCCTGTTATTTTGTTTTGCCTGGCTGGCTGGCTGGCTGGCACGGCAAAAGTCATAAATCGTGTGTTTTGTTTAAATTAATTTCCATGGGGGGAATTACCTTGAGATTATATCGCTCAGATTCCAGATTCCTCATGATCTCAGTGGCATGTTCAATGTCTGCCTCTGCATAGAGTACACAGGCATTATATCTGGGCAGCGGTTGACCCATCTGCACACACTTCTGATCATCTTCGCTGAGAATTTGAACACTTTGACCCATGGTATGGTTGTTGTTGTTGTTATTGTTATTGGTCTCAATGCATTTGAGTTTGGGTGTGGGACTCTGGCGTACCAGAGCCTCCTGTTGCTCCCGTTTGACATGATAGCGTCTGGTGTCCTTGGCTGAAAAACAGGTTGGGGGTTGGGAAATGAGTAGGGTTAATCGATCTCAAATTCCACAAAGAATGATTAATTAAGGCACGAGGCCCTCCAGCTACCATATATCAAATATATATAAAGCCTTATCGTGCACACTCCAACTATAGACAAAATTATTATTTCTTCAGCAGCTCACAAATAAGCTCAAGTGCCCGATTACCCAAATGTCTGAACAATGTCTGTTTTTCGATTAGATTCGTTGAAAGGTAATTATTGATTACAAAAAACTTATCTGCAGGTGGATGAAAGATTCAAGTGTGCTGCCCCATTTTTAATATTTATTATTTGAGCTCAGTTTCAACTTAATAAACATTAAGCGATTATACGATCGTGATAATTAACAACTATACACATTTATATATTTATATAATTATAATTATCAATTATAATTAGCACATTCCACTTTCCAGAATTGTCGGAAACTTGCAAAAGCTTTTATTTTTGCGGAAGTATTGAATATTTAAACAGAAATTGTGAAATCTAGATTGAGTGGGTTTACAGATTTGATTCGGCTTTGATTTACAAGTTGCTCATCTTCTTAATGTCAGATAATCCAACAATTTACTGTGTTAGTTGAATGGTAATGATATAGATAGCTCTAGGTAGAAGCTGAGATATCGCCCGTAAGGCTTGCAGATTAAATTTAATAGATTGAATTAGTCTAGAGCCCCCGAAAGAACACTCAAGGTCTATGTGGGTCAACTTAGAGAACCTTCTATCAGTACTTACAGAAAGAAAACCTTTTGAAATCTACCATTTGTCGACTAAAGTTTGACCACTTTCCCTATCAACGTTTCGGTGCTGCGTTAGTAACATTTTGTGCTCAACTTGCAAACATTATGGGATCATTTTACCAACTTCCGAGTTTCTTTTACAAAACTTTCGGGTTTCTCTTAGAAACATTTTGTGCTTATTTTGACCACATTTTGTGCTTGAGTGTGGAACATGTCTGGCTTATTTTAGGAAAATCGCTGTCTTATTTTGGTAACACATTCTCTTTAAATTTAGAACATTTTTGGGTCTTTTTTGGGAACCTTGTGACTGATTTTAAGACCTTTATGATACTTAAACTAGCAAGTTTAGTATTCTATTCGATTACAATATGTGGAATTCTATATAGATGTATATTTAGAACTTTAGAATTCAGTTTATAAGTCTATTTAGAAGTCTTTTTAGAAAGTTAGTAAGCTATTTAGAAGTCTCTTTAAAAGAAGCAGAGGTTTCCTTAAGCCAGCATGGCCATAACTGCTTGGGAATTCCATAGCAACATAAGTGCAAAAATTTACATCATACTAGTAGACCTCCTCCCTATAAACGAAAGCTTTTATAAGATCTTTTTAAAGAAGTTTGCTCCATCGTGTGTATCCCGTTTCGATTTTAGTGTGCTTGTAGAACGTACGCTTTCGTTTGTCGTAATGCAGTGTGACCATAGCTTAGAGATACCATTTTTACCAACAAATACGGAATCAGATATAATAAAGTCATGTTTTCTGAACGAATGTGCCAATTTTAGAAACAAAGTATACTTTTTAATAGACAACTGATGTTTGGGATAGCATTTTAGACCGCAATATCGTTCTTAGTGTAAGAAATTTAATTTTTTCTATTGTTTGATATGCGAAATTCTGAGTTTCTTTCAAAAAAATCTCTTATCAACTATATGACACCGTTAAAAGGGACTTAGCATGTACATCTCATAAAGACTTTGCCTTTCCTAAAGTTAAATGCTTATCTCTGAAACGATTTGAAGAGACGAATTTCACTTGGCACTTGTGCAAATAACGAGGAGTTTGATTAAAAAGCCAATTTTAGCTGATAAACTGAGCATTGTCAACCCTCTTAATAACCAGGCTCCGGAGCGATTTTACTCCGAGCCGGATGGCAGCCCTGTTGTCAACTTCCAAAAGGAAGGAGGAGAGACCAAGAGTGAAAGAAAGTATTTGAAATGTCGATCACTGATATATGGAAAGAGTTCATCTCAAAGATAATACGCCCTTGCGTAACTTTAAAATACTACAGAAGCTTCGCTCGGGGGTCTATGCTCCTTGTCTACATTGGATTGTTCCAGATTTCTCTGTTACCTAACTTTGTGCTTCAATAAATAATGCTGATAGCAGCATATATTCAAAGTGTGAACAACCTAGCAACTAATCAATGGGAGATTATAGTTTTTCTTCTATTTAGAGACCCCTCTGAGAATTGGGGTTTCAAATAAATGGAACAAGGCGAGCTTACTGATCAAGAACATATATATGTATATATTTCAAGGGGTCGGAGATGAATTACCAGCAATAATCCAGTACGGAGAATTTCATAAGCTTAAATCGTAAAAAATAAACTATTGTAGTTCCGGAAATAGCAATTAAATGTGGAATGGTGGAACAAGCATCAAAGCAATAGAAATCTTTTCCACATCGCCGTCCGTACCTTCTATACTAACTCTTATCTATAGATCTAAATACCTCCCCGCCCTGTCTTGCTTACTTAAATTTTCCTGTATATCATCGCACACATCCCATCGATCAATAATGCCCAGAAACTGCTCCAGATGACCAAAGTTCGCTGTCTGCGGATTGTGCTCCGTCCAACTGTTTAGGACCAAGTCGATGGGATTATTGGCATTCTCATTCACATAGCCACGCTGCTGGGCCAGCGCAGCAATGCCACGCCAATCCCGTTCATAGCCCTCCTCAGACCGCAAGACCTTCTTGCGATTAAGCATACATGCCAGTTGGTTACGGGTCTCGACACTCAGTTCCGATAGCGGTGTTTGATTAAAGCCCGCTGCTCCCGGCTCCTGCTCCGCCGGTAACACGACCATTTTCGGAGTCGGATAACGATGGCTGACGTCAGTCGAGCGGGTTTGGAAGTGGGTATGATGGGAATGTGAGTGTAAGTGCTGATGGCATACAAATCGAGGGCGCATTCGCTCTAGGCGTTTATTTTTATTGGAATAATTGGTGTTTGTGTGCCTCTGCCTTCTGATATTTATCAGCGGAGCGACAACGACGCACGGGTTTATCAGTTAAACAATAAAAAAACACACAAAAACGAGCAGCGCGTGAGTATTGATACTGTTTTGTTGTAGTTTTGTGTTGCGGGTGGCTGGACCTGGTCCGGATCGGGTGGGCGGAGGGAGGGAGGGAGGCGCTGAGTGACCTCGGGCACCTGGCCGCGTCACCAGAGCGACAGTTGTGCTGTTGTTGTTGTTGATGTTGTTTATCTGTCTGCTTCTGCTTCTGTCTGAAGATTTTTGTTTAAATATTTTTATACACTCACTCACACACACGCACCGACGACACACGACACGCACACTCACGTAGCGATTAATTTTATTAGCTGGCCGGACCGAACTGCGAACTGCGCTGTTGTTTTGCTGCGACTCGACTGAATTAACTTAACTTTGTGATATTCTTTTGGACGTTTTTCACTCCGCTCTGCTTCTCTCCTTTGTTTACCTTGTGGCTAACGGAAACTATCATCTCAGCTGGAGCTAGCTGATTAGTTTGCCTAGTCTATTTACTTTGTCTAATTGCTATTTATAATTATTTGGTTTTTGGTTTGTCTCCGCAACCTGGTGAGCTTTCGCTGCCGATCGCCAACAGTTTTTACAGAGCACCAGTGTTGCCGAATCAGCTCTTTTCCCGTAATTTCTAGCTTTGTTTTCAACCGCACTGCGGGAAAAATTGACAGACAGCGGGCAGCGGGTATTCTGGCCTTTTCAGCTGTTCGTTGGCGCGGAGTTTTGAATTATCGATAGCGTCGTGTTATAGCCGTCGTGTCATCGATTGCTGTGCTTATTGATGAATTCCCAAAAATTGTTATACTGCTTTCAGCGTCAACAACAAACATATTTTTTAATTCTATTGCATGAAGTTTACAGCTCGAAACGGCAAGTTTGAGTGCTAACCAAAAAGCTTCAACTTAAATCACTCACGACAGGAAGTTATCGACTCCCAAGCGTTCGCTGCTCACGAAGCAGAGAACTAGTTCAGAACGCCTTAGCTTGGGACTAAAAAAGCCCAAAAGCCATTTCTGGTTGCTGCCTGAGTTATAAATAGTTGGCGACTCTGAAAGCGCTCTTGAGCTTTGCGTGAGCTTTACGTTCATTGCTGTCGAGCAACAGATGGCGTCGCAATAAAATTTCATTTAGACACATTTAAGTGTGTAAGAAAGTTACTTCAGCTCGACTACAAAATACGACTATTGTATACTCTTAAGAGGGCGTGGAAAAAATATAAAAGTCGAGCATCTTAAGTATTTGTCTCATACAAGTCTAGTTAAATCTTGGTTCCGCACAATTTGATCTAGTTCTTGAGCAACACTGACGCATTTCTGGCTTTTGCAACACTATTCATTGAGTGAGCGTGCTAATACTGTTTACAAGTGAGCATTCTATTAAACTTACTCGTTTTTACTTTCCTACAAGAAAACAATTTAGTTTCATGGAAATACCTGCGCCGCCAGTACCAGTAAGCCATTTTGGACTTCGACATGGAGGCGCTGGAGTTGATATTTGCAAACCTGCCAAATCTGATTGATAAAATGAAAACTTTTCTTAACTTTGGAAGGTAAGGCAACCTGGAAATATCCAGCAAAACAATATTTGTTCTTAGATCGGCCATAATTATGCCAAATGTCAACTTTTAAAGTCCGTTTTGGAGTATATCGACCCGATATTTTATTGAATCTGCGCGGAAAGTTCCGGCAAGTTAAAAAGAATGTCAAACCCTCATTTCTGTTCAAGGCTCGCCCTTAATTCCGTCGAATCCTCACCCCTACATACCGAATTTTGTTTAAGTCTGTTGGGAAAGGTATTTTTTACGGCCTTTGAAACTACAGGCAGTCCGCAATGGCGTTTCTGTTCGATGTTTGTCCTTATTTTCTCCAAATCTCAAGCCTTAAGACCCTTATAACTCGCTTTATACTTCAATCTGCGCGAAAACTAAATGTTCCCAACTATTGGAGGTAAGGCAGTTTAGAAAAGGTTCCAAAAACTCATATATGTTCATGGATTGGTCTGTAATTCACCCTATCTCAATTCTTATACTCCCTCCTTGAGCATATGAACGTGAATACTATCGGACTCTTGAAGTTAGCGTGAAATCTTAAGTTATGTCAACATTTTATCTATGTTAAAGGATTTCTTTTAATGGTACGGCTAGTTTTATCCCCGGTTTTTCCTGAAATCTGTTCGAAAAGTTATTTTATCGGACTTTTGAAGGTTCGGGAAGTTCAAAATGATGTCAAAAACATATTTTTATTCAAGGATTGTCACTAATTCCACCAAATCTTAACCCTTTTAAGCACGTTCTTAAGTCCAACGTTCAGGTATTTTCCTAATTCTGTACAGAAAGTTATGTTTTTGAACTTTTGAAGTGAAATTCCTGTCAAGAACATTCTTCTCCTACATTTTGGAGCCTCCCTCTGCACTTCCCTTCGTTTCTATTTGGTGGGGGAGTTTTTTATGTTGTGCAACTAAAACGTAAACCACTCCTTCATTTGCTTAATTTGTGCGACAATTGATGTTACCCATCAAAATCAAACAAATTTACAAACGCCATATTGATCCACACAGTGTATATTGTGTGGGTTTCAGTTGCAAGTACCCAATTGGCTTTCGATTTGTGTCAAACGATTTAAATGCCTTTTCATTCCATTCCCCCTGGAAACTTATATGAATATTTGAAAGCAATAAAACTCGGTTTGCCGTTGAGTTCTGCCTTTAATCACTTTTGCCAGGCAAATAAACTCGATAAATAAACGCTGTAAATCGCAATAGCTCGATGCAGTTTTCCCCGAGTCCCGAAATGCCATCATCAATATTGATTGGACGGACGGTCGTCGGTTGCTGTTCTAGTTTGGCATTTTACAATTTGGCCACAAAATTTACTTTGGCCGCAAATCCCCAGCAGCAGCAGCAGCAGCAGCAACAGCAGCAGCACTTATCAAAATATGGAGAATCAGGTGACGTGGACGAGGTGCAATCAGCCCAATGCATAAATACTTCATTAGCCGGCCAAGGGGGACTCCTGTTTGTTGTTGCATATTTCAAATGGCCACCGTGGCGGTCCAGCGACGCACCTGAAATAATAACAAATGAGTGGAGATGACCAAATTGCCATTTAATAAAAATCAATGTTGCCTGCCAACAAGAACAGAAAATCAGCAATTTCAGCAAGCCTCAACAACATGTCTGACGACACCCTTCCACCTCCATTGTCCGTCCAGAAAAGCCCCCAGGGCCGCCCCCACATGTGCGGTGCGGTGGGTCCGTCCGGTGTTTGTGTTTGTGCTCCAATAACTGTTGCAGGCAACAGCTACTGAATGGCACAGGAAAAGAGACGCGCACACAGTACACAATATGGACACTGGGCAACCAAATACGTGTCCAGAGTCTGAGTCAATTGAACTGTGCTGGACAGTTTGATAAGTTATGAAAGAAATTGGATTAGGATCGACTGGAATGTACCCCAGGCATAGAAAGATGCTAGCTAAGGTCAAAGATTGATTGAAATTTCAAGTGCGAGTTGTACTTGTACTTGAAACTTGAATCCGACAAGGCTCATTTCAATCTTGAATCTGTACTTGACTCGAGATTGAAGAGAGTACTGCTGTTCCATGTCACAGTGAAAGAGAGAAATAAACCGAGAGCAATCTGATGCAAACCGGTTCTTCTTTAGTTAATCCATGCCCGAACAGAAATCGATAACTGATAAAGAAGTCGGTTTCATTGGCAATTTTTGACAATCTTAAAGCGGGAAAGGGAACACATATGTCTGGTTAGCTATAACCCACCTCAGGCAGACCAGTTCACTACAATTAAGACTACGTCTACGTTCAAATCCGGCTCGAAGGACCATTTTCTCAGGCTTCGCCCTTTTGCAAAATAATTGTACACATTTTTTATCTACCACTGCCAAATCAATTGATATCGAATGGCGTAGGACAGTGTAACCACAGATGCTGACCGTTGTTGTCCGGCCTTACCCAGCACATTGGGCATATGCCAGAACGTGGAAGCTCTGAACCTGCTCCAAGCAGCTGTTGCTGCTGGTTCAGGCGACATTTCCGGGTAGTTGGAAGTAATTGCTTGGCAAGCTGTTACCACTAGAGGGGCATCGTGGCGGGTGGCTGGGTGGGTGGGTGAGTTTTCTGCTGGCGAACATGGTTGCCCAGGACACCGTGTTGCGGCGGCCGGGCTTAGTAGTCAGAGCCGGAGAGTCAAGCGGCTTACTTTAGGCGTATGAAGAATGCCAAGTGAATGTGAATGCGGCCGGAAGGTGAAATTTTGGCAAGCGACTGCAGTGACTTCCTGCCCCCCACCCCCATCCCCCTCTTTTCCAGTCACTTCGTTTTTTTTTTCTTCTGTTTGTTTGATATCAAACGACTGCGCCTCGCCGCTCTGCATTGAATTTGCAGTCGGCGCTGGGCTATAGGGAGGCTGTATCCGTAGCCGTATCCGTAAACATATCCGGGGCCTGGCGATTGTGGCGCGTTTTGCATATTAACTAAGTGAAACATTTCGTTGACAACTTTTCAAACATTTGTGCGTCGTCCTGTGTAAATATTTGCCTCCCGAATTCAGCAACAATAACAACCGGGCCAAGGGATTGCCTATGAGCCGGTCTAGGCAGGGTTTTTGTCGCCTCAAGACGTTTAAAATTGAAATTTAAATTCGATACATAAACTAAAGGGAGAATATGGTGAAAAAAGGGATCCTTTTGACCGTATCGCTTAGCATTTTTCTTTTTTTGTGTGCCGGGGGGCGATTTGAAAATACAAATTTTACACCAGAACTCCAACCCAAATGGAGCTGGAGCCAAGGCCAATAAGTCTACCCGCCTGAATAACTGCCTGTCTGTCTGTCCGTCTGTCTGTCTGGCTGGCTGTCTCTCCCTCCCCCCCCTGCCCTTACATACATACATATTTATTAAATATTGAATGTTTTTCTTTTGCTAGATGACTAAGCCGGGAGCTCATTCATCCTTTGTGCCTACGGCCAGGCACAGCATAAGAGGAAAGCTCCATTTTTATGTTGGGGGAGTATTTTGGTCAGCTTTTTTTTTGTGGGGTTAATATGTGGATGGTGAGGTGTGGAGGCGAAACCATATGAATATGGCTTAAATATTTTGCAAACAAATCGAGAAGGTAAGATAAAAAAGAATGCTTGATTATCCAAAAGACTCAAAGGCAAGTTCATTTATTATTCAGCTTTCTTAATGTCCCCAAATCTCCACAGTTGAGTTCATGCCACGGCTAACCTGGCTACGCAGATTGACCTGAGCATAACGGAAGCCTGGACCACCTGACCACAGGCTGGGAGCAGCTCCCGACGAGTTCTTGAAGTTGTCAAAGACATAGATGGCCGAGATGTTGTAGTAGTTGATGGATCCCTGCATGGATAAGCAAACAAACTTTAATCTCTGTCAAACACAACTCCTCATCCTCATCCTAACTTACCGGTCGGGGGAAATCCACGTTCACATTCCAGTAATTGTTCTTAATGGGAGTACGCACCTCCGTCTGGCGCGACAGTAGATAATCATTGCTGTACTTTCTACCCCAGCTGGCGCTCGAGCAATAGCCGGCTCCACACAAGGCCAGGAGGAAAACACAGCTGAGCAGAAATTTCATGATTATTCGTTTAAACGTTCTGTTTGGGGAATGTGTCAACGGTGGACAGCAGTTGGCCTTTTATAGGCCCCCCACACACAAAAAGCCGCTTGCTGGGTGAGTAAACTTTTGATTTTTGTTATTTTTAATTAAGTTTCATTAAATGTGTTGCTTTTGCTACTGCCTATCGCACTTGGTGTGTCTGTGCCTGTGAAAGATAAGTCAAGGTGGAAGAAATCACTGAAAATACACCCACCCACCCCCTCCCCCACTAAGTGAGTGCAGTGTTTTGCAAATAATCAAGACAGTTGATAAGATTAGTTGAGTCATGACGATTTTCGCCACAAACTTTTTTGGAAAGGTTTTTTTTTAGATTTTCGGGAACTTAATATATCAGCAAGGCAGACGCTCAAGTGCAAAGCAATTCAGGGGGATCCACTGTTGGGAAGGGATTAGATTGTGTCGAATGTTTTCATTCTTCGTAACGTCTTCTAATTAGCTCTATTTGTCACTTAAACTAACAAATAATAAAACATTTCAAGTTTATCGGACACATAGCCGCTATGTAGGAGATGAGAAATCGATCTTAAGTTTATCTAATACGTAGCAGCTATCTAGAAGATGAACAGAAAAGAAAGTCGGTCAAGCCCAACTAAAGCATACTCTGTTCGAACGAAATTATCCGCTCAGCATAAATTTGGAAGCTTGATTTGGTGCAGCGAACAGTCTTTTGATCATAACTCAACAACCGTTCATCTGATCTTCACAATTCCTTTAGCGGATCAATAAATAATCCTGATTACTAAATATGTCTGGAATGTATGAACCATCTATCTTTTAAATTGTAGGAGATATGAGGTTTTTTATAAATTACGGGGGCAGGAGGGGGCGTTGCCAAAAGTGAAAATAAACTTGATCTGCCTGCAGACATAAGAAGCATATGTCCCATACATTTCGAACCTCTATCTATTACCATTTCTGAGATCTGTGCGTTCATACGGACAGACAGACGGACAGAAGGACGTACGGACAGACAGACGGACATGGCTATATAGACTCGGCTGTTGATGCTGATCAAGATCAATATATTCTTTATGGTATCGGAGATGCTTCCTTCTGGCTGTTACTTACTTTTGCACAAACTAAATATACTCTGTGTACCTCTGGTTCTAGTATGTCTCGACATTATCCGGTTTTTGGGCCACATTTTCATCCGGAAAGCTGAAACCAGCTTAAGCGACTAAAGTTCATTACTTAAAAGGAACCTTAAGAATCACTAGGATTTAGAAGGCTTACATAAAATGCTTATCAATGATCCAAATATCTAAAGAGGACTATGATAAGAAGTAAAAGCTAAAAGAAGAGTCAATTGACTTGCACAGCTTTCTGGTTTAGTTTTCAATACAGCATCCCGTCCCCAGAGCACCACTATAGGGTCTATGACGTGACTTAAGTGGCTTAGCAGGTTGATTTCAGCGAATCTTTAATCTTTTAACTTTGGAAAGTCAAAAGTCACCTTTAAGTAACTATCATTGATGTATAACTGTCCGAAGTCAACTCAGCCACCGCACAGAAAAGTAGCCAGTAGCCGTACTTCTACAAAAACATGCAATGGCGCAGTGAGCTAACACGTCGCCTACGATGGGTGCCAAATAGGGAGAAAAATATACACTCCCGATCCCTTTAAATGCGATTTTCCCAGAATTTAAGATCCATTTGTACTCCTTTTCACCGAACTTAATCAAATTTTTTACCCAGTTTAGTTTAAAATATTCTCAAAAACGGAACATTTCAACCTAAAACAAGGCTTTGCGTTCTTGAAGTGAGAAAATTATAGTACAAGTGAAAAAACCCGTTTATGGCCTGTTTATGTTAACGGTTTTGGGCTATTGTTGAGTCTGATGTTCCCTGTCTATTTTTACACTGTGATGACAATTCTTAGGACGACTTCTCTCAATTTCTTGGCTTGTTTGCATTCAGTTTTAGCACAAGAAAAAAGGACCCACAGTTTAATGGCTGAATACATAACAGCTGGCGCCAATAGATGGTGAAGCTGACCGTGTATGATATTTTTTAAGAAACAAAACTTTGTATTAGAAGTCTCCCACGACCTCTTTCACAGCAGGCAAACACACTACCAGCTGCACCACATCCGGCAACTGGCTTCTTCTGGCAAAGCTTTTTCGGATAATTTATTCTTATTTTTGGTCTTAACTCCAACTCTTTGGTGGTGTATCAACATATTTTGCCCAATAATCCCTTAATCTTAAGAAGTTTGTTTAAAACATTTTTTGTATTTATTAACTTTTCTTTAATATTCTTCATACTTGTCTCAATGTCCCCAGATCTCCACAGTGGAGTCAACGCCACGGCTCACCTGGCTACGCAAATTAACTTGAGCAAAACGATAGCCAGGACCACCGGACCACAGCATGGGAGCAGCTCCCGACTTGTTCCTGAAGTTATCGTAGACGAAAACGGCCGAGATGTTGTAGTAATTGACGGTTCCCTGCATAAAACGGAAATCAATCAGAGAACTAGGACCTAAAACCTTGCTGCTTAATAGTTACCGCTCTGGGGAAGTCCACGTTCACGTTCCAGTAATTGTTCTTGATGGGATAGCGCAACTCCCTCTGGCTGGACAAGAGCCGATCATTGCTATACTTTCGGCCCCAGCTGGCGCTCGAGGAATAGCTGGCTCCACACAAGGCCAGGAGGAAGACACAGCTGAGCAGGAATTTCATGTTTAAACGCAGTGAAATACTTTTTGCGATTGTGTCAACTGAGAAGAACAAACAGCGTTTTATAGGCGACACACAAGATGCTCGGTGAGTGTAAGATAACTTTGATTGGAAAAACATTTGCCGTTTATTTTGTTTTTAATTAACTTACATTTACAACAAATTGTTTTGCGGGTGAAAACAAATCAAGGTGAACGAAATCCCCCCGTCCCGATAGAGAGAGAGAGAGTAATCAGAGGTGCGCTGATAAGATTAGTTGAGTCAGACCATTTTTCGCAACGCTTTTCCCCGGAAAGCTACTTAAGCAAAGGCCAAAGAGTTTTTGATACAGATATGGCACTTCAACACAGGTGTCCACCATTCTACGAACTGATTAGATTTTAACTTATAGATGGACTAATTAAGATTCATGAGAAATGGAACATTTCTACAATCGTTGCCCGTTGGCCATTAACATTTACTTTAATCAATGATGGCCAACTTAGGAATTGGGTTTAATTAAGTGGCCAGCTTAATTCCTGACATGGTTGTGGCTTTGCTGCCAGGGGGCTTCATTATACTGATGATGATGATGATGACTAATGGACTGCATTTGGGTGCGAAACGTTAACATTTCCACCGCCCTTTTCTTAGCTAACCCAGTTGGATGGATGGCTGCATATTTATTGCAAATTACCAAGTCAGTTGGTTTCAAAATAAAAATCCCATTACTTGCAGCAGCCGTCGCTCTGATAAGGGTGGACAGGAGCAGGCACAGGGGATGGCCACACACACACACACACACACACATATTTGTCACTTATCAAAGGGATAATTTGCCACGCTTGCGGGCATGTCAGTGTTACGAGGGGGGGCGGGAGACATCTCTCCGAATTGCAATGGAGACCGAGTCTGAGTCTCAGTCTTGGCATTTTTATGCAAAAACTTGTTAATCACATTTTATTGACACATTCAGTTGGTGCAGTGGGGCCAACGGACTCGGGGGAATCGATTTCCATTTTGAAATTGGCCAAATTAAGGGCTGCTTTTGTGGGGGAGGGGGGAGAGCCTGCATGCGCTTGGCCTGAGCTTGGGCTTGATAAGCAATTTGCTGTTCATGCACTCCCACTGCCAAATTGCCAAATTTAAAAGCAATAAACGTACGAGCAAATTTCAGGGTTTATGCCTGGTTCGTACTGCTCGCTCTCCGGTTTTTTGTTTTTTTTGACAAGGGAAGGCGACGCGTGCCGTCAGTTGGTGTACACCCTTCGATGCTATGTCTGGGGGATTCCATTGCAGGCTGCCATTCAAACCGACTTCCCTTTCATTTGCGCTTCCCATGGCGGCCTCCTCCGCCGGGTGGTGGGTGGGTTAGAGTTCAAACTGCGCTTTGCTGAAATGTCAAGTGCGGAATGTGCACTTTTGACAGTTTCAGTTCATTCGCCACATGGCAACCCTGACACGTACCCTTAATAAAAAACTTTCTTACAAATAAAAAAAAAAAAACACAAAAAAAAGGGAAGGAAAACAACGGAAAAATAATGTACAAAAGAACAAAGTCAAACATAACCAGGGGTTAGACTGTTGTTTTGTTGCCAGGCAAGGGCCATGGCATTTGTTTGTGGCCGGTCCTTTTTGTTGTTGTTGTTGTTGTTGTTGTTGTTGTTAATTGCTGACTTAATGGCGCTTTAATTAAATCGCACTGCAGGCGGGCGGCGACGGCGGACCCCAAGTCAACCCTAGAAACTGCTTAGACGGGCGGGGGCTGCTGCCCTTCGCCACTTGATTTGTAGTTACAGCCATTCGATCAATATCAACACACACAAATTTATCAGGCTGCAGCGACTGTTTGGCCAACAGCTGCAAATAGTTGGCCGACTGATAAGTTGCCTCGATCCCATTGTTTAATTGTGCTATTTTTGTTTTTGTTTTATCCTTCTCGCATCTATCAAGTAAGGTTTATTGTGGCATACAGTTTTAATTAAACACACACACACACACACACACAACAAAACCAAAAACATTTTTGATGAACTTTTCCCCCCTTTTCGCCATGTATAATATTTGCGTTTAATCAAATGGAAAATCCCTTGCGTTAACTGAAACTGTTAAAAAAAAAACAACACGAGGCCAGGTTCAGGTTCGGAAAAATCTATTTATTTTATGTGGTTACCAGTTCTGCGGCTGGCCAACAACAAAAGCAATAACAATATTCATGCATTTCATTTTAATTAGTGCACCAAATGGGGTAGCATAAGTTGGTACTCATCGGATATATAGATATAGAAAATATCTACAATTTACAGCAAAGATTTTGCTAGGAAAAACCAGAAAAGTCGGAGAAAAAACCTTTAGAGATGTGAACTTAACTTACTTGTTTAGTTTTTGGCTTGAAGAAGATCATTCTGTTCGATCCAGGCTATGCGATCAGCTAAGGTATCAGTGAGGTATATGCAATGTAGGCAAATAGATCCATTAGGACAGGATATGTCTTCAATATCCTATAATCTTTCAACGGTGCTGAAAATCATCCAAAAGATGATAATTTTTTATAAACTCTGGATGGTTTTCAGCTCCGTTGCATAATTAAAAGCATATTTAAGACATATCCCGTCCACATAGATACAGAAATTCATCCAATTGATTTTGTAATTTCCTTTTTTCACTTAAACAATTTCTAGTTTTTAAAAATTCTCCCTAAAATTGTATTCCTTGCAGAGAGTATTTTAAAGTTGTCAAGATGCTTGTAGCGCATGAAAGAAAGCATCTCCAAAATCATAAAGTATATATATTCTGGATCAGCAGTTGATTTAGCCATGTCCGTCTGTTTCTATGCTAACTCCTCGCATCAGTTTTAAAGCTTTCTCAACTAAACTTTGCACGAGGTCTTTAAATACATATACGTTGCACATTTATCGGTACCGGCCGTATCGAATGACCATAGCATATAGCTGTCATGGGAACAATCGGTCGAAAAACTAGTTTTAGTGAGAAAAACTTTTTTGTTTTCATTGGAAACGCGTCCAAACTTTGTATTTCTAAGTTTGCTATGCTTTCCCATGATTTTACTAAGTTTTGTGGAAATCGTACATCTAAATGGTGTAGCTGTCATGGAAAAGTAGAGTCTGAAAAGTTGTTTTAGTAAGAAAAACTTTTTTGTTTTGAATGAAAATGTCCTTAAAATTGGCATTTACTTATTTGATATGCTTTCACACAATTCTACAAAGTTTTGTCAAAATCGGATGACTATACATTACGAATGATCGGTCGAATAAGTTGTCTTAGTGAGAAAAATTGTTTGTTTTCAATGGAAACGCCTCCAAACTTTGTACTTTTTAGTTGGCTATGCTTTCCCATTATTTTACTTAGTTTGGTCGAAATCGGACATCTATATAGTATAGCTGTCATAGAAAAGAAGAGTCTAAAAAGTAGTCTTTGTGTGAAAAACTTTTTTGTTTTGTATAGAAACAACTTCAAACTTGGTATTTCTTAGTTTGCTATGCTTTCCCATGATTTTACTAAGTTTACTCAAAATCGGGCATCTATATGGTATAGCTGTCATAGAAAAGTAGAGTCTGAAAAGTAGTCTTAGTTAGAAAAACTTGTTTTTTTTCAATGGAAACGCCTCTAAACTTTGCACTTCTTAGTTTGCTATGCTTTCCCATGATTTTACTAAGATTGGTCGAAATCGGACATCTATATAGTATAGCTCCCATAGAATAATAACGTACGAAAAGAATTCTTAGTTAGAAAATCGTGCTGCAAATGTATACAAACATCAGCCGAGCGGAAATAAGCTTTCCTCTATTCTTTTCCTAAATTTAAAGATATTTTCTAGATATTTTTCTAAAAACTTTCTTAAGTTGAAGGCAGATTTGCCCTTGAATTAAGAAAATAAGTATCTTAAAGTAGGCTGACTACCTTTGAATTTAGTAAAACGATCTAACATATAGAAAAATATAAATGAAACGCCGCTGGTAATTCTCAAGTACAAACTCCCTGCATTGGGAATATAAAAGAAGCAATTGATATGCGTCTTTGTTCTCCCCATTTAGCTTTACAGTTTTCCCCCTTGCTCTTGCAAATGAATATACCTTCCATTCAAGGGTATTCAAATCCCAGCCCTGTCACTATTGGTTTAACATTTTTGGAAATGCATAAACAATTAAAGCGTTTGTGTAACATTTTTTTTTTTTTCTGTTAATATTATCCCAAAAACCACAGCTAAAAATACTTTCGCATACTCTTTTGTCCGTGAATGATAATTAATTTTCACATATTTTTTTTTGTTGGATTAGTTTTGCTGATGAGAAATCGATATGCATGCGGTAAAAGCAACAAATCATCAAATTGCATTAATAATAAAGTTCATTTTGATTAAATGATTTATAAACGGTTTTGCATATTTCATAGCCAGTCGATGCTGTTGGGGCTGCCAATTGAATTGTAAATAGATTAAAATAGCAAAGTGCCTGAATAAATTCATCATCTGATATGGTGATTTATGTTTCGATTACACTTGACGGCAAAATCAACATTTTCCATTTGAAACATAAAATTGGGCAGGCTGTTTCAAGTCTGGGGGCGAGTTGATTGTTTACCTAATTTTTAAGTAAGAGTAAGAGAATGAGTGTTAATTAGAGATTTGGTTTCATCAGGATAAGCTTGCACTTAATTCTGGTCTATCAAGAAGTGGATATGATTAACTTGAAATTGAAAATGGTTTCATGGAATAGTGAAATGGTTTTACCCTGTTTCCTTTCCCCACAATTCCCATCTTTGACTTGCAGAAACAACATTGAAACTGCACTTAGGAAGCATCGTTTAGATGTGCCTATTTTGCCTGTCCTTGGATTGTCTGTGTAGCAATTTAAAGGGAATTTTAAGACGTTCAATAACCTTAAATCCAATTTCTAATGTAACTTGAAGCTCGCTTTAATATCTCCCATACTTTTCCGTTTTCTAGTCACTCTCAATTATAACTTAAATTTTGTTGTTTGCTGCGCATTTGGTGCCAGCTTAATGCTCAAATTATGGCACGCTCCTTTATCAATTATGTATGTATGTATGTATGTATGTATGTATGTATGTATGTGTGCAGCTGTGGACCAAAACCACAAATCGATGTCACTCCGAATGGCCAGACATTCATAATTGGTAATTAATTTTCAAACGCAGTTTCAATTTGATGGACGAAATTGAAATTGAAAATTCATCAATCAGCGTGGGGCAATTAGCAGTTTAATTTAACCTGTTGACTGGTTTTTCTTCCTATATCAGCTCCACCCCTCCACCAGTTCTCAAAAATCATTATTGATGTTTGCTTACCATTTCCATGGTCCTGCTGCTCCTGCTGCTCCTCCGCCTCCTCCTCATGTGTGTCACGCACAGCAAACAAACAAAACGGTTGGACGACGAGTTTATTCGCATCCTTTTTGAGCAAACACATAACGCAGCCAACTGCCACTCAAAATCCTGACCGTTCCAGAGTCTGTATGCGTCCAGCGACAGATCAGAGCAAGCAAAAAAAATGAAAAACAAAAGGAATTTGGTATTGTTCGACTTGAATGTACCCCTTATTAGCAGGATTTACTTGAAACATTGGTGGAAATAGTTGGGATTTCTATATTTTAAGCCTAAGAAGTGGTACTTTACCTGGATCACTTGCAGGAATACCCCTATTAGCATAATTTTCAGATAATCAGTTGTTATAAATATGCATTTTTTTATGGAGGCGTCCCTAAATCATGTTAGAACCATGAGTGAGATTTTTGTACTATGAATCGTTTGTAACTTGACGGCCACTTTGTTCGCGGACCCACCTCTACTTTCTACAACTGGTAAACTAGTTTTTTCGACTATTTGGGATCTAAAACAAATCCTGTACAAATTTCAAGCAGGTGCGCACTGCACTTTGTCAAAAATAAAGCCGAACTTCTAATGTAAAAGATTATTCTCTAATTTCGTCCCATTTCAAGTTATTTTTGGTTTGAAAGTTAAAAAACCTGAAAGAATATGTTCTTAACATTTCTAAAAGTAAATTTTTTAAACAAAAGTATTGAATAATAATATTAACTGTTCCACTTATTTTACGGGAACCAATCAAACTACTTGGATGCATCTCTTTTTCCTGTCAGCCATAATACTAAAATATCAATTTATTATAAGGTCAAAAGCAACAACTCAACTTTAAACTTGATTATCTCAAAATCACCTGTTTTGAACTGGTTCCGTAAAGAAGATGTTATATATACCAACAGATTTCCAATTTTTATTTTACTCATAATACCTACCATTTTTGACAGCTGCCTCTAGGAACCGGGTGGGTCTAAAAATAGCGAAGCTAGAACGCGTTTACGTCAAAAAATAGATAGATTGTGAACATTTTGACTTTGCAGCCCTATAGCTCCGGTTTTTTAAACCTATAACTTACCTTTTATAAACACACATTTTCAACAGATTCTTCTTTATTTTAGCCACCTATTATTACCTATAAAAACTATTATAAAAACCCTTTTTAAACAGATTCTCTTTTATTTCAGCCATTTGGGATAAGCCGATTCTCAGGAGATTGCGGAACCATGGACCAACTTTGCGCTACTTTGAAGGAAGTAAGCACAACAACCGCCACAACAACAATAAAAACAAAAATTTGATTTCTAATTTTAACTACTATTTATGCAATAAAAACAAACCGTTTGTATCTTTAATGGTTTTTGTGTAATTTTATTTTTAGTGGGGCATTCAAAATGGATTCTTAAAATAATGAAAGAGCTCAAGTTTGGTTTTCCAAATGAGTATTTCTGGCAACAAGCTGGAACATTTGTATTTGGCAATCAAAAATGAACTAAAACCATTACCAAAAGGAGTCTACTAAACTGGAAAATGTTAATTTTGCAGCCTTTATACTAGAAATGAAGCACTTGATTGCCAGCAGTAAATTACCAAATTCGATGCATTCATTAAAAAAGCATTAAAAAAAAAATAATCCAAAATTATAGCCAAGCAATTTGAATTAATATTTTTTGGTTTTGGTGGCCAGCCAAAAGCGAGGAAACAACCAAACCCAACCAACTCAAGTAATAGGCGAACAGAAATCAGCAAAAGCTGCTGCAGCAGCTTTGCATGGCATAGTATGGCATACTCTCGGGCTGGCATGTTGGCGGCTTTTAGTGCCGCCCCCCCAAAAGTATGCCAAGGTATTTGCAACTTTGGAGCGGCCCTTCAGCGGCTGCTGTTTTCTGTTCGCCTATTACTTGAGCTGGGCAACGTAACTTTTTCCTAGGCAAAAACTGAAACTCGCAATCGAAAATTTCGATTTTGGCTGCCCCTGAAGGCAGGCTACGAATTTGGAAATATGGCGGTTACATTTTTGAATTATTTACTTTAATTGCGGATTTATGCTTACGCGGAGCAGAAGTTTCAAATTAACACAGTCTTAACGTTAAGTTAGCAGTGTTTCTTGACAAAAGTTAGATCAACAAATGCTGTTATACCCTTTTCACTCACCGTTTAAGGGGTATACAAAAAAATGCAGACTGTGATTTTGTAATTAGAGCAGCGCAAACGAAGCACAGGGCACAGCAACAGAGGGTAGCGTCTAAAGGACATGAGGTCCAACAAAATGCGCATCGCTCAGCTTTTGACACGCACAGCAAATACTGCGTGGGTGGGTGGGATGGGTGAAGGGGGTGGGACTGCCAGGAGCGGTTCAGGGTTAGGGATGCTAAAGGAATTGAAGTTTTCTTGAACGGTTTTGGTGTTTGGCAACTGTTAAACTGATTTTTATTAATTTTATAATTTCACAACCGGGCCTCTTCTTTAAAGGGAAGCAGCTCCGCTCCTGTGGCTGTCGTACGTGTTGAGGCATTCGCATTACGTATACGTCCCTTAAGCCCAGTCAAGCCGATCAGCAGTGCAGCAGTAGCAGCTCCCACTCCTCCTCCCCCTCCCCCTGTCACCCCCCACCGTTTTGGGAAATGATTCAACACAGTTGACAATTTTGTTGTTTATGATTCAAAAGGAACATTTAATTTATTTGCTTTGTTTTTTCGTTATTTTCTTTGTTGTTGTTGTTGTTGTTGTTTTTCTTCTGTTTTGTCTGTCCACAAAAATTGAATTTCTGTTTCAGTTGTGCCACACCCACTCGTTTAGCCTAGTGAAGCGGAGAGTTGGCCGGGAGTGGGCCACAGTTTGTTGAAGTGGAGTGGAGTGAAGTGCCGTTCTGTGTGTGTGTGTGTAGTGTGTGTAGTTGTTGTAGTGTCTTAATAAATATTTTCGAATACGCATAAGTTTTTTAGTGTTTTTTTTTTCGTTTTGTTTTTGGTTTTGCTTAGGTTTTGTATACACATACAATTCATATACTAGAGTACGTATTTCTAAGGATAGACAGAGACAGTTAGACGGGGCGATACATCTATTATAAAGTAGTTCTAAGATATAGAGAGAGTGGAGATGTGTGTGTGTGTGTGTGTGTGTGAATGGCAAGTGGTTCTTGTTCGGTTTGTTTGTAGTTTTTCAAGGTTTTCAAGTTGACGACAAAATATACATAGACATTCACAGGATACATCTACTCTTACAAATACATTTATAAACATTGAAACACATTCAGTTAGTTAGAGTTTAGTAGTTGGCGTGATGTGAGAGTGCAAAAAGTTGTTGGTTCTAATTAAAATTATTATGTTGCTCTGTGTGTGTGTGTGTGTGTGAGTGTCCTTTGAGTGTGGTTTTTGTTTTGTGGACTGCCTGGCAGTCATTTTCGTTTAGTACTTTTGCCATGGATGCATATACAATTAATATACTTCAGTTATGTTTCAGTGCAGAGCTTAGAACATAAAATCATTTCGTGGCTTAGCTTACTTGGCTAAGTTTGAATAAGAAGCAGCTGTAGTTCTGTTTCTGTGGAACAACATTCAAGTCCACCAATTAAAATTCCTCTATTTTTTGTTTTGGTTTATGGTTAGTAGTTGTAGTTTCAGTGTTAGGGGGGGGGGGACTGTGGGGGGGGGGCAACTTTCAGTTGCTGCTTTGCAAATTATAATACAATACACATATAGAAAACAAACCCAATGGCGAATTCAACTAAAATTGAAACAAACAACAATCATATCTTAAGCTACGGATTAAGTTCTGGTCAAATGAAACGCGAAATCTTGTGGCAGTTAGTTGAGTAAGTGTGGGTGTGTGTGTGTGTGTGTTTCCTTTCTAGTTTTGCTTAACATTTGGTTATCTTTCACCTGATTCTGTTTTGAACTTCAGCTGCCTGCTACATTTTTGTTGTGTTCTCTCTACGTTTTTCTGTTTGACTCCATCGACTCAGTCACCATTTTCTCTTACAATCATAATAATACTTAAATAAATAAATATATCGCATGGTTAACAATTGAGGACAACATTTTTGAGAACAAAAGATTCTGTGGTCTGTTGCCGCCTCGTTTTGTCTTTTATCTTACACATTCAATAAAATATGCACATCAATAATTCACATTCATTTATCATTAATTTCGTGTCTCTCTGTGTGTGTGTGTGGGTGTGTGTGTGGAGATATTCACCAAATTTCTAGCTACTTAAATGCTGAATTGAATATGGATATTCCAGAATTTGTATGGGTGTGTGGGTGTGTGTGCTGGGGCTTACGTATCCAAACAGGTAAATTCACATTTAATCTCACATTTAAAATGCCAAAGTTACAAACTGCAATTAACCTTTCCAGTCAGTCCTCCTCCCTCTTAGATATACATGCCCAAATCTGCATGGAAGTCCTGCAGATAGGACAACAGCTGTGAGGGTGTGGGTCGCTGTTTGGCCTCACAGTGCCAGCAACAGTTCATAACGGTAAAGCTAACAGAGTGGGAGAGACAGAGAGAGAGAGAGAGAGGGAGAGTAAACAATTGGTGCTCTCGCTCGCCTCGGCCAAGTTACTTACAACTCATCTGGACAATTGACCGGCTGCTCCAGTCGATAACCAGCAGCCAAATAATTGGTAAGCTCGAATATATCCACCTCCTCGTGCGGCATTTGCGCCAGCGTGACCAGCTCCCAATAGAGCACACCCAGCGACCACACATCACCCTGCGAGGCATACACCTTCTTCTGCAATGACTCCAGCGAGAGCCACTTGAGCGGACGATTCTCATTGTCGCCCAAACAGTCATAGTCATCCGGGAAGAGATCGCGCGAGAGTGCACTGTCGCATATCTTCACATACGACTCCTCATCCAGGCTGCAAGAGTGAAGGAAGTATACTATAACGAATTCCGATTCCTCGTCTCCATTCACTTACTAGCAATTGCGCGTGGCAATATCCTTGTGCACAATTCCCAGTGAATGCAGATAGGCCAATCCCTTGGTGATATGTAGGCCAAACTCCACCAGTTGCCGTGTATTCAGAGCCGTGCTCGACTCCCGTGACTTTTGCAAGTAGCTGTGAATACCAAAAGAGAAGCGTTCATTCCCCCCTCACTTTCTTTCGAGCCGAGCTACTCACATTTTCAGATTGCCCCTGGACGGATAGGGATACGCTATCTCCGGTGGTCCTGGCAGCTCTGTGTTCGCCAGCAATGGGGCCAGAATATGCTGATGACTGACACCAATCAACAGGGAGGCATCCTGCAGCAAACAGGCCACCTGGGTGAGGGAGGCGCCATCAATCACCGTCTTTACCAGAGCGTCGCAGGTATCGCCCAATTTGCCGGCATAAATGCGACCGAAGGTGCCCTCCTTGATTAGCTGCTCGTAGGCCAGTGCTCCGGGCTGCACGCTGGGTATGCGGCGTAGACGCTCCTTGGTCTTCTCACCGTGGCTGGCCATGGTGATGGTGCTGCCAGTGGCCAGGCCGCCGAAGAGACTGCGACTGCTTTTGGGTGTGGACATGCTGCAGGCCTGTTGTAATGGTTAAAGTTCCACATCTTTTTGGTTAAATTGTATAAATTTCCATAGATCCCCCCCACAGCCCACAGAGTGGCCTAAGCTAATTTCCACCCCCTCCAATAAAAAAAGAAGGGCAAATGGCAACTGACAACTCTGGCAATTTCGACTGCCGGATTTGCATCTTTCAGTTTGCATCCGTTTACCGTTAGTCATGCACTTGGCTGCGCTCCGTTCATTCATTTTAATGAATTGAGTTCCGTTTCCGCTTCGCGGCACTTACTGATGGTTGCCATCTCCTCCCAACCAACCAAAACTGGCCATAATTTTCTCTATGTGCAGAGGTTAGGAAAATGGGAGTGGGCCTCAACTGTGCCATAGTTGTCTTACAGCATGAATAATTTATTGGTTTCTTTTTTTTTTTTTTGCTTCTTTTTTGGGCAAAAAAGCTTTAATTCGTCGAGCATTATGTTTGCATAGCCTTTAGGAGGGAAGCGCAGCTGTAGGAAATTGCGAGCTCGAGTTGTATAAACAATGTCTGAGATGGAGGGAGGAGATGCAAGGAAGGGAAGGGCAGGCAGGCAGGCAGGCAGCCCGCTTCCACCTCTGGGCTCTGCAGCAGCTCATTTATTTTCATAAAAATAGACAAATCCCTCCTCCTCCTCCTTCTCCTCGTCCTCTGCCAGCCAGAATGAAGTCTACTCAGCAAAATGAAGCTAATAAACCTAGGAGAAATCTCCTCAGTTCTTGACTTAATTTGTTTGGGCAATTTACATAAAAGTGGTTCAAGTGCTAATGATATTTTTTCCTGTACAGATTTGCAGAAGATTAGAAGAGAGTTGTACCCTGTACTCGTCACAAATGGGTTAAAGAAGATGGTGAAGAGAAAATGAAGTACACCCCAAACCAAATGAGTTGTCTTAATAGCAAGAGAAATGGCCTAAATATTAAGGAACTATTACCTAAACAAGGTGCCAAGGCCTGGGGGTTCTAGGGACATATGCCTAAAAATCTTTATGCCCTTAAGTTAGGGTAAACAATACTTGGAATAGTTTTTAAAACCCCAAAACACTTCCTCTTCTAACGTTTTTATACCCTTGCAAAAGGGTATTATAATTTTGCCCAGAAGTTTGCAACGCATACAAATATTCATTTCAGACCTCTTAAACTATATATATTTTTGATCAGAGTGACGAGCTGAGTCGATTGAGCTGTGTGCGTCTCTCTGTCCGTCTGTCTGTCTGTTTCTACGCGAACTAATCTCACAGTTTTAAAGCAATCGAGCTGAAATTTTGCACAGAGTCTTCTTTTTGCTGCATGTTATTCATTTGTCGGAACCGACCGAATCGGTTGACTATATCTCATAGCTCCCATAGGAACAATCGGTCGGAAAACTAGTTTCAGTGAGAAAAACTTTTTTCTTTTCAATGGAAACGTCTTCAAACTTTGTAATCGTAGGTTTTCCATGTTTTTTTATAATTCTACCAAGTTTTATTAAAATCGGACAACTATATGGTATAGCTGCCATACAAAAGATGAGTCTGGAAAACAGTCTTAGTTAGAAAAACTTTTTTGTTTTTAATGGTAGCATACTCCAATTTGGTATTTGTTTGTTTCACCTACTTTCACATAATTTTACAAATTTTTGGCCAAGTCGGATGACTGTATCATATAGCTCCCATACGAACGATCGGACGGAAAATGGGAAAACGCGAATTTTTGAGAATATTTAAACGATATAAAAACTTCGTCACAGCCGAAGTTAGCTTAGCTTTCTCGTTTTGTATAACTTTAACTGCTCTCTCTCTCTCTCTCTCGGATACGAGAGCTCTAAAACCCTGTGAACTCAGCATACCAAGTCAACTTCATCCTTCTGCTATTCAAACTTTCAGAAAGTTTCAGGCTACATCTTAAATGTACTTGCTTTAACATAGGGGTGCCCACGCATTATACGCTTCAGGCGCATGTGTAGTAAAGGACTTACGCATAATGAAATTGCAACCACTCTTCTCCTGCTCTCCGATTGTCCTGCAAAAATGAAAGGAAACTAGCTAATCTAGTCTGTGAGATCTGGGTGTTCATACAGACGGCTGTACAGAAAGACATGGCTATATGGCGTCAGCTGTTGATGCTGACTAAGAATATATATATTTTATGGTATCGGAGGAGCTTTCTTCTCCCTGTTACATACATTTGCCTGACTTATGTATACCCTTTTTACTCTACGTATAATTGGTTAGACCTTAAACTTCTTCCTTTACCCATAAAGTATTAGTTAGACCATACTTTCCTCCTTCCCCTTACCACAACACTGGGTAATCTAGATTCCAAGAATCTCAATACCCTATCAAATATCTTCTGAAGAATCCTAATTTATATGGACTTCGGCATACAATATAAAGTACATTCAAGTGGACACCAAACCGAAGCTTGCTAAGCGAAAGTCCCAGGCAGAATAGCAGACCACCTCCCGCCCAACCGACCGAGAGACGCAGCTGCCATTGTGCAATATGAAAACCGAAAGGAAAAGTATAGAATAATGTCAACTTAAGAAAGAGAATGCATCGAGTTGATAAAGCGGTACAGTTTATGGCAATCGGCACAAAGGACACGAAACGCATCATGCAAGGCAGGTGAATGGTACAAAGTTTCAGAGATAAGGGGATAAAGTTACGGGATGATCTACTAGAACTACAATTGGACTAATCAGCTACAGATTAGTCCCCGGCCTAGTATACAAATCTGCATCCCGATTTGCAAAACAAATTTGCTCTAAAAGCCGCGAAAATTGACTGAAAGTGAAAATGTAAGCTGATTATAGCTATTTAGTTCAGCTGGTCCAGCCTCACCCCTACTAAAGCTCCATTAGAGACAGCAGGAGCAGCAGCGGGAGCAGCAGGTGGTGGCCAACACAGTCGAGTCCATCCAGCGCATTGACAGAAATTCCCGTTTATTAAAAACAACAGTTTTATTTGCCAGCAAAAATATGCAAGAATTATATTATTTTGCCGCGGCGAGGGCCATTTGCCATGACAATGGCCGCAAGCCGCAGGGACAACAAGGACAATGTGGCTGAAGGAGGAAGACACAATTGCAACAACAAAAGGCAATCAAAACAATAGTTGGCTGCCTTTTGTTAGTGAATTTCATTCATTATTGCCTTCATTGCCACACTCCTGAGGCGGAAGGAGGGAAGTGTGGCATTGCCTTGCCAGTGTTTGTGACTCCTGTTGTCCTTTATTTGTATTCCTGGCTGGTGCTGCTATTGCTGCCGGCAAATGCACAAAGAAAATTCAATTAAAACGCAACAATATCGCACTCCATCATCAAAGCAGCTCTGCTCCTCCCCGCCCCGCTCTGTAGCTTGGATCCTGGCCAGGAGCTCATCAACACTCGTTGGTTGTCAGTGGAAAAGCTCTAGCTTTGGCTATAAATCCAAGCAACAGCAACAGCAACAACAACAGCAGGAAGAGTGTTTGCCTGGCTGCACCGGCGTCGTTTGGGTGTCCTTTCTATAGACCAGCACGGGGACAGGACAGACAGACCGACATTCAGGCAAACATGCTAATGTATGAATATGTATATATGTATATGCTTATGTGGCTGTGGCTGTGTGCCCTTTAAACTTTACGCAGCTTTTGTGCTGGATGGCGCGCGCGTTAATGAGACTGGGTTCAAGTGTAATTAGATTTTATATAATCGGCTTAGCCTTCACTTTAATAGCGCAATTATAACTCTCCTTTTCTCTCAGTTGCCAGAGCTGTCACCCCATCTTAGTGTCCTGCTCCCTCCTACCCCCTCCCTTGGAAACTGGGTCACACAAATTGCAAATGCCTATGGCCTGGCCAAATCCATCAAGCAAAAATCCATCTAAAGCTTCATTTCGAATCTCATTAGAACAATTTATTGGCCAACTATTCGTCGTTTGGGGATTTTTGCATGTTGTTTGTGTCCTTTTTGGCCTGGCGAGTGAGAAGGAAAGGGGGGTTTGGGGGGTAAATTTCGACAGCAATTTTCGAAGCTGGCTGCATATTAAAAGCGTATGTCAAATGGATAGACAGGATATTGCTTTGGCTTTTCTACTTGCTACAAAACGAAAATTGACAAAAAATCAACCCGGCCACGACAAACTCAACTCTCAGATCACAGATCGCATGGCCAATTGCTATGGAGACGAATGGGAGAAATGCCGAATGTTGCTTGTTAGTATAAATTTCCACAAAATTTAAGCCAGGGGCGGCAGGGCTGAGTTGGTTGCAGGAGTGAGGATGGGGAGGGAGGGGGTGTGTTGGCAGCTGAAGCAAATGTTGATGTTGGTTTGCAGCTGTTTGGCTTTGTTGTGACATTTCTAATGACAACACCACATGGCAGGGGGGGGAGGTGGTGGGTGGGTTGCTTGGTTGGTCTGCAAATGACATAAACACACACCAAATTTCGTCCCTCACACACACACACACACACTCAGGCAGGCACACACACACTTGACAGGCGTCTGATTTGTTTATGTCACTTGCAGCTCTATGGCTACCCGCAGTTCTAGTCCTGCTGCCCTCCCCTCCCGCTCTTACCCATTGCCGTGAGTCGTAATTAAAAACGCTTGATGACAATTTGGCCAACGCTCTGGCATCAGCATCAGCATCAGCTTGTCAGTTGGCAGCAACCGAAATGCAACACAACTTTCTAGCACAACGACAATGGCAAAGCAAATTTGTGCACATTTTGCCACATGCCACAGTGGTGCAAGATGGCGGTAGAAGAGTATATGTATATATTGAATTGACTGCCTGTGCTGGCTGGTTCCACTGTGGGAGACACACAAAAATGTTGCTGGCTGCAATCTTTGCGGAAAGCAACAAGAAACTATGCAAATTGCTGATACTGCTGCTGCTCTCTCTCTCTCTCTCTCTCTCAACCTCCCTCCCTCCCTCGCTGACAGCCTGCACATTATATTACGTATACGACTTGTCACCTTGGCATTTCCCGGCTGCTTGATGAACACAAAATTAGTTCAGGTGGCTACAACTGGCAAGTTCTGGCTCAATTATAATTCAATTTAACTGACAGCCAGTTTAAGGAACGAACAAAGTAAAAAGTCTTCTCATTATTTAACCATTTGTTGTGGGATGCTGGGCGCAAACTAATTTGAATTTCGTTTGATTTATGCCTCATCGATTTGCCCAGCCTCGACGACTCCATCGTTTGATGCATGGCAATTTGATGAGCTGGGGGGGGGAATCTCCCCTCCGGTTTGGTTTGGGCCTTTGTTGTGGCAAAGAAAATGGTTCTTATGCTTAATGCATAATTGAATAGGCCAAAAAGCCAACCAACAAGTTGGAGGAGCCCGGCAGTTGAGATATAATTAAACGTGACCGCTTACACGCACTTAATTACACGTAATTGACATTCAATTAGGCATCGCATGTTCCGGCCACGCCCCCCGGCAGACACCTGTCCGGCCGGGCTACGTTCTTCTCTCCCACGGAAATGGAAATCCATGGCCAGCAGCATCAAGTTATGTAGTCAACGTGTGTGTGTGTGTGTGTGGGTAATAAGCACCTGGTAATGGGTTTTCATTTACAAAAATTTGATTGTTTTTATCGATTTCAATTAATTGGAAAAGGATTTTAAGAATCCGTTTCCTTCTTGCTTCCGTTCTGGTGTCAATGTTTGGTCCATGTTGGTGGTCAACTGTTTGCGGTGTGAAGACCACAGGGATTTGCCTGTGCCTTAACCAGAAGAAAAAAGACTGCGCTGGCTGCACAAATCCTACACACGCAAAGTTCATGTTGGGGAAAACACAAAGGCAACATCCGCCAGTTGGCTAGCAACTTCCGTTTTGTCTCTCGCTCTCTCTCTCTCTCTCTCTCCTACTACTGCGTCTGACAGGAAGCAATCAATAGTGTGATGCCAGACAAAAGCATCCGCCACAGTTTGGCACTAACCTGACCATTTTCCAAAAAAAAAAAAAATGGTTGCAACAAAAAGTTGGCACTTCTCTGACGAAGTTCAAATACCCTTGCAGGTTTTAGGTCTAAGGAATCTTGCATGTTGTTCAGTTGTAAAGTACACATTGAGCTTTGAATCAGTGGTGGGCAAGCTTGCATTGCTTCGAAGGATTTAGTACAGCAAAGTAGAAAGAACGACTATTGCAATTGCCTTGCTCTGAAGCCGGAAGACTTAGACTGGATATACACGGTGAAGCAAACTTTATGAAGTTCTTGAAAAAGCTTTTGTTTGAGATACCACTACACCTCTCTTCAGCAAGGAAGAGCTTTTTAAAAAGCTTCATTAAGTTGGCTTCACCGTGTAAAACCCGTCTTACCGAGCAATTGAAACGACTGCAAAAATAAATATACGCAGTTTGTGCCTGGCTTGTCGACTCGACGGTCGCTCACATTATATTTTCATATTGTATTCTTTTTTTCTGTTGTTGTTGCTCCTACAGCCAAATTTCGGGCCTATCACTTAACTCAACCACTGCAACATGGTAGAGAATGGAAAGCTGGCTTATGGAGTGGGCTTCTGAGGGCTCTGGCTGCTGATTTATGGAGGGTGATGAGGCTAACATATCAAAAAACATCCAAATGGGGCCACGTTTGATAGTATTTTGGGTGCACCGATTTCATTTCTGGCAATATTTTTGTCATTGCTGGCTTATGGCGGAAATATGGTGCTAAAAACTAAAAAAGTATTCAAATGGGGCCTCCTTTCAAAGGTTTATGGGTCATCCGATGTTTTTCTGGCCGTATTTTATACATTGGTGGGGAGGGGTACGACTTTTGTAAGGGAGAAGAATAAGAGAATCTATGTAAATCAGAGTTACTATCGTTTTAAAGGATATTGAGTACTCTGATTTCATTTTTGACAATATTTGTAGCATTGAGGGGCCAGGGGCTGACTTAGGGAGGGAAGAAGGTGAAAAAAAAAATAACTGGGGTCTCGTTTTATAGATCTTTGGGTAATCCGATTTCATTTATGGCCATATTTTTTCAAATGGTGGGGAGGGGGAGAACTTAGGGAAGGGAGAAGTTGGTTAAAATCTATAAAATTCAAATGGAGTATCGATTTATAGGATTTTGGGTGCTCCGATTTGATTTCTGGCCATATTTTTAACCTGTCGGGGCGGGGGCCGACTTATGGAGCGGGAAAAGGGGCAAACTAAACATAAAAATCAAAGAGGGGAAAGGTTTTATATGTTTTTGGGTTTTCCGAACTCATTTCGGGCAATATCAAGGAGATCAGGAGATCGATGAGTAAGCCAAAGAAGAGAAGGACGAGGGTTTTGGTACAATTACCCACAAAAAAACTAAAACTAATCCCATTTGGTCAGTTTTTGGGGAATTTTGAAGCCTAACGATCTTGCTGACCTTTGTTAAGATCACAAGTAACACTAAGGGCCGATTTCTGATGTTGTAGATAGCTGCTATGTTCCAGATTAACTCACAAATTACACTGCTATATGTTAGTTTATGTGAAAGATAGCCCTATGCAGAAATCGGTCCTTTATATATGACAAAAAAAGGTGCCAGGCACCAAAGACCTAGCCTAAACCTAACCTCCTTACAGGTATAACAACTATGCTAATCTTTTGGTTCCTTGACTGCGGAACACGCTTCATAAAACCCTTCATAGCTGTACACTTCGACTTCAGGCATCAAATGGCCACTTAAAACCTCGATTTTGGGAATATCTGCCCGTCAGTTGTTCTTTCTGTCCCTATATTTACCGTACAGAAATATATAAGCCGCTTTTTAGATGCTTAGCAGCAAAAGTGGGCGGAAATAGGAAATTCCATTAGGTTCTCAGTTCAAGTTCAGAGTAAAATAAAAGAAACAAAACAGTTCGACAAAGTGATATATGTATATCACATAGGATAGCAGCAGTCTATCAACCTTGGTACACTTTCATTATAGTCAAAATGCCCCATACCCTTTTCTGTAAGGGTATACCCCCGAAGGGCAAGGCGAGAATAAAAAAAGGAGGCATAAATATCAAACTGAGAGGACTAGGCTGGGGCAATTTATCAACCTTTGGTGACAGAACAGGCAGTAACTCCATCCTCCCTCCGACACCACCGACACCACCTACTCCTCTATCTCCCTCCCGGCTTTGTCGCAAATGTAAATAATGCGTTTTAATCAAAAAGAACAACACTGGGAAAGCCATTAACGAAGTACGTGCCGGGTGGTGGGTGTCTCCTTACCTACGCTGCCATGGTGTGCGGCGCGTCATTTGCAGGTTGATTTACAAATTTCTTTAATGAGGCGACGACAACATTTTTAATTAGCACCTGGTTCCGGTCTGAGTTCCCCAAGTAATCTCCATTAAATACCCAAGCATCTTCATAGAAATTAATTTTCAACTTTGGCGCGTAACTTTGCTTTTGTCAAAAGAAGTTTTGCACCCTAATGATGTCATTCCAATGCAGGGCAGGCACACAGAGAGCGGGAGAGGCCCTTAACCGATATACTAATGCTATTGCCTGGCACATGGCACATGGCGTATCCATGGCTCACCCCCTCACCCCTCCTGTTGGTGCTGCAATAATATTTTGCAAGTGTTTCTAAACAAGCAGAAAGTCATGTTTCAGCAGCTGTAGTCTGGCTTCTCTGTTCGCTGCTGTTTTTATTGTTATGCTTCCGCTAACCCCCTCCGCAGCCTAAACTTTCGCTGCACATTAAAGCAATTTGGCCAACATTTATAGACTAATTTAATAGAATCTGAGAGGGGATTGGGGGGTGGGTAGAATAGAGAAGGGGAGAGCTCCCCTTCAAATGAGATATTTCCACACAAGTGAGCAGAGTAAGTACTTGGTTATAATTGTTTGACTACATGAGTGCCCCAAAAACTGTGCTATACTTCGCTTAACGCACACAACAACACATGGCGGCCAGTTGCTGGGGCAAGTGGAAGCTTCGATAGACACAAACTGGATGTGACTCTTGCCATGGTGTGTGTGTCCCCATAATAATGAGCCCGAAATTGAAGTCTAAGCAAACAAGTCGGGATAAGGCGGCATCAAGCAGAGCTCGAAAGTCAACATGAAAATTGAATATTTAATTATGCTTTATGGGAAATGACAAAGAAAACGAGCCTGGGCATTGATGAGGAAATTGTCTAGGAAAATAGAAATGTCAAAGGAGCTGCGTCGCTTGGGTCGAGCGGAATGTTTTCGCGAACCGAAAACTGGAAAGGCTGCTAAATAATTCATTTAAATTTGTGACACATTTCTCAGGACTAAAAAGTCAACCTTGGGGCAAGTCAACTTGTTGGTTGGCAGCAAAGCGGGGATTCATCAAATGGCATTGTATTTGTAGGGTCAAAGGGTATACTAAAGTTGTGTAAGAGTCAGAAGGAAGCTTTTCCCGATATCAGAAAGTAATCAGCATCAAATGCCTAACTTAAGTGAGTCTGTATGGTAGTGTCTATAGTTTGGAAGAGCGTGTTATACATATAAATATTGCATACTTTACGGCCTTTCCTTAAGGAACATTACATTTGTCTTACATTTTGGGTTGGCAAAGCTATAAAATAGCTGTAAAATGCAAAGATAAATCTAGATTTGATCGCATTTGAGATGAGCGAAGCACACCTCAGTTTGCAGTGAGTTGGCTGTCTAAAAAATCAAAAGAGAACTCAAATAGCCCACTTCTCAGGCAGCTTTTCATATATTTTAGGCCTTCTCAGTTTGATTATTACACTTGTCTGATGATCTCATTTGAGAAAACACTTACGAGATATTGGATAAGTGAAAGTACAGCTTAGGCATTTCCTTATTTGAAAAAATTACCTTTGATTCAACATTCAAGACAATGTTTTAGCTAATTAAACGACAAAATATATACACGCTTATGGTGGGACTCGAGATGTCACAACCTTTACGTGCTAAGGCGACGTTCTAACACCTGAGTTGCTCGGGTAGTGAGTGTTTAGCTCTTAACTTAAACTGGCATTACGTACCTTGAGGAAAAGTAACCTTATATATAGGTAATAAGCTTACTGAAAATTTTTAAAGTTTAAGTTGGGTAACTGACATTACGTACGTTAAGGAAAAGTGACCTTCTATTTAGGTAATAAGCTTACTGAAAATTTTTAAAGTTTAAGTGGGGTAACTTGAACACAAATCTCGCGTGGCAGTCAACATTAGGAAGCCTTGTTATTAGTGTTCAATTTAGTGAAGGACCGGAGCTCGAGTCCCATTACGCCAAATTTCAAAATAAGGGTTTTTAAAAGATTTTCAGAATGAAGAACTATTACACAATACCATACTATACAAGGTATTTGGTTTATGGCTTATATTTACTTGCTTCGTCCCTTATTAGGCACACAATTTCAAAAACTTTTCAGGAATATTTGACTTTACATTAAAGATCAATATCCCTAACTTCAAGGCAGTTCTTCGTAAGGTTAAGATATGTTTATGAGCATTTTAAGTCCAAATTACCATGAATTTAAGATTATTTTCGAGGACTTAAGGCAATTATTTTTGTTTTTGGGTGTGTTAACATTAATATATTTGGCCTGTTAATTAACATAAGGCTGTTAAACATTTCTTTTAGCGACTTCTGGGTATATCAAAGCTCTGAAGTTTCGGATTAAGAATCTTGGACACTTACAATTCTTTGAAAAGCAAGAACTTCACTGTGTATATAAGCTCCATCTTCTCATTAAACTTTTCCCATAAAAGACACTCATTTTCTAACAAAAGCGAACAAACCATCAAGGAGTAATAAAAACTAAGAACCAATCCTTTACTGGCATAACGTTCCGGTTCTACTATGCTCTTTTCAGTTCTGTACTGGATTAGTTTCCGATATGGTACCTACTTCTAGTGGCTTCCTGTATAAGTCCATAAGTCACTCGAATGGAAATAACAGCAAAACGATAGAGAAATCCCTCTTTTGCTTATCTCCAAACACCACTCCCACTGTTCAACCTCTTCACATGCATATCCGAGCTGCCCCATTCTCATCATTTACCTCTCCAGGCACTGGGTTTGTGTGTCGCCCGCCCGCACACACAAAACTTACCGCCACCCCCCATCGGGCACATCCGCCAGCCGGTGGAGGCGGGGAAAGACGCATATTTATGAATGGCTCTTGTTTCGAGTTTAACGCACTGCGGGAGCTTTATCAGCTCGTAAATATAAATTAGAATTTAATTTTTATCGTCAAGGAAAGGTGCTTCAGCCTCCTTCCCCCCACCCCCCAAGTCAAGACTGGTTTCCATTTGCGTCTGGCACGTGTCGTGATATTTCAAAGGCTTTGATTTACCTGAGGGCAGTTGCCCAATCAACCGCAACACTTCCCCAGGGGCATGGTCATGGGTACACACTCACCTGTGTTAGCTGCGACGAGGCATAGTAGGATATTCTCGAGGGACAGATCGACTCTGGCTTGGAGTAAATAGTCTCCGAGGTGTGCGTCTGGTCGCCCATGGGCAGCAAGGCGGTGGCGTAGGGTGTGGGTGTGGGTGAGCTGCGAAAACCTGTGAAATAGTTGGTTAGCCCGGTTATATTGATGAGTCGTTGGCGAGGGATTAGCCATTAACTTACGGTCGAAAATGCTGCAAGCCTTTTTGCTGTCTGCGGGATACTTGTTGAGACTGGCTATAGTCGCATACGAGCCGGTGGCACTCGGCGGTCTGCCCAATGGATCTAGGCGTATGAAGACGTTCTGATGACTGCCATAGGCGGCGGTGGTGAAGCTGGTGCTGGGGGAGATTAAGTAAGTGACGGTTGGGCTTAAAATTGAGTTGGTGGTCTTACTGCAGCGAGTCCTGGCGGAGCTGTTTGCGTGCCCTGACATACATCATGCTGGCCACCAAGCCCACAGCCAGCACCAGTCCCAGGGCACAGGCGGCGGCACTCAACAGAGCAGGACCCTGGGATGGAGCATGGGCAGGTGCTGGCGATTGATTCGGCTCCGGTGAAATGCCTGTTAATGGGAGTAACGGACGGAGCTTAAGATAGCCATCTAGTGGACGGACGGCTGTGTACCTACCCTTGGCACAGATCTTGTTGCGCTTGAAGTGAAGCTTGGTGTCGTTGTATCGCGGCGGTCCCCTAACCACCATGTTGACATTGACGGGTAGCTGGAGGCTGGCATTGCCCGTGCAGGGCAGGTAGACCAGAAAGGACTCAATCTCCTGCGGCACCAGGCCCTTGTGCGGTATGCTGAGCGTGGGAGTGCCCAGTGCATCCTGTTCGGTGGCGTACTCGATGCTAATGGCATAGGGCAGCTGCAAAATGGATGGATTAATGGAGTGCAAATGTGATTTGGCGTCCGGCTTACCGGATAAGCAATGAGGCTCTGCCAGGAGAACTCCAGCTCGTGGACGTCAGCGGGCACGGGGACGGTGAAGTGCATTGCGTATGTGTTAATAGCTCCCTCGTGCACATAGAACAGGTCCGCCTCCAGTCCTGTAAATGAAGCAGAATGGAAAGAGAGGAATCAGCGAGAAAGTTGTGGAAAACTTTGTGCCTTTGGAGTTTTCCCCTCAGCCACTTTTCCAACTCAGAGCGGAAATTGATTTTCGCGGATGTGAGCACCCGGACCCGGATGGGTAAACAAAACCCAAGCACAATATTAATCGAAATTGGATCCGTCGCCAGCGAACAGAATGCTAAAAGGTGTCAATTGCTGTCTTACTGCAAAATGACATCATCGAATCAACTTCTCTTCCTTCCCTTTGAGTACAAGTCCCAGGGCGTCCCAGGACCGCCTCCTGCCATCAAATGAAACACGAGCTGCTTGAGTTAAAACGACGTGAAATTAAATTTCTTTATCCGCTTTCCACTCCCCCTCCAGCTTTCTAGTTGCACTACTTACTCCCCGGGATCAACCTAAGCCGCGTCCGCTCCCGCTTTGCAAATGGAAATGCTGTTTACTCTCCTCAACTTTACTTCCTGCTCCCCACCAACCCCCCACGGTGCTCGTCTGGTAGTGACTGTGTCGGATGTTGAATGTAGCGATTCCGCTTCCGGCTCACTCAGAGCGTGCGAGTGAGTGTGTGCATTTAGACTAGAACAATGGCAGTCGCTGGCTTCATTCTTAAAACAATTTTAAATCCAATTACAGAACAAGAAAAAGCATTTTTCGTTAACTTTCATCCTGGCAACGTCTTGGAGCCCAAATTGCTTTGCACCCCGTTGCGTAGCGAGTTCTCTGCCTGCCACTTTCCATTTCCGTTCGCCCCGATGACAAACCTCAGCCGTTTCACAAGAGGCAACACAAAGAGCTACCTTTTAGGGCTAAAACTAAACAGACTCACATTTGGCATGCACAAAGACACGAAAGGGACAGAGTGCCTCAATTAATTCATTTCTGATTTCAATCGAATTCACTGCCAACCGAGAATCAAACCACAATTGCACTGCTTTAAGCCACCCACCCAACCGGGCAGCCACCCAAACCCGGATAAGTTCGCTTGGCTCTTTGTCAAACTTTGGCCGTCTTTCATATCACACGCTTTGCATTTGCCAACTTTGCCGTTGCTTGGCCAAAAGTTTTGCCATGTTTAAGTATCTGCTACCCCGCTCCTCCCGGGCCATAATTATAATACCTGCGATTGCGATTGTCTAAAGGACTATGCCACATGCACACGTGTCGCGACAACCGCAAAGGAGAGAGCAAGTTTTAAGCTCTCACAGTGCACCATGGGACTGGGGGGCAACATTTTGGAGACCATCACCCTTTTTTGTCACATAATGGTATAGAACTCGAATGTTCTTAAAAGGGAGCGTGTGGTGGCGAGTTTGGGGTTATCAAACCCTATCTTGAACTGAACTTTCTATATATTTGAACTTCCAAATCTGATCCCAAAGTAACCTAGGTGATTTTTATTTAACTTGTGTATATAAGTATACCTTGAAGCTGTCTTCTAACCAAAATCGTGGGCAGAACTTGCTTTACTACCTTCCTTTCCTATCCATTGGATGATTTTCTGCATCTATTTAGACTGGATATGTCTTAAATATCTATTTCATCATACAATGGAGCTGAAAATCATGAAAAATTATCATCATTTGGTTGATTTTCAGCTCCATTGCATGATTAAAAGAACAATAATCACATATCCAGACCAAGTGGATCCCATTTGAATCCTTTTATTCTGTGTATTTATCTACATTAGAACGTAGTTGCAATTTCAAAGACCAAGCACGGAAACGAACCCCTCACAACCGGTTTTTGTTCGATCTTCATTTAGCGCACTTGAACCAGATAACCATAAGGATATCCTAAGTCCAAAGCAAATAAACGACTGCGATGTGAGCCTCTTCGTAAGATAATTAATAGAAAAATGAATATAAATGTTACCATTTTAACGTTATGTAAGCATTTCACACATGCTGAGCCGAAAAGTAGGCAACGGCTTGTGATAAACCTCAAATATATGACAGAAAATAACATTCTTGTTACTACGCTTTTTATGATGCGATCTTTAAAAAAGTTTGGGTATATAAATGTGAGTATTACCTTTAAAAATGTTCAAGTTATTCAACAATTCGTGCTGCAGGGCTTAAATGAAACTTGATTTTGTTCAAATTTGGTTACTCTGGCTCCTCTATCTCTTGTATCTAGTTGTTTAATGAACACTGTTCATACAGACAGAAGGACATGGCTATTACGAACCGGCCAAGGTGAATTGACTTACAAGGTGACGTACTTCGCAGTGGTTAGGGCCTTAAACTCTAATCCTGCAGGGAAAGTGTATAGTTTGATACTAGAAATATATAAAAACTGGCAGCTGCTTGCACTTTGTACCAATTGTCCCTTGGAGCAGCCATTTGCAACCAGTTTAATACCAGTTGAACTTTGTGTAGACTTATGACTGGTCACAATATGTAACCTTTACTGTATGTACTCTACTCTACAGTTATTGAAGCTTTATTTCTGAATTTATTTATACATATATAATATATGCAACTCTGCCGAATCTAGTTATTTTGCTACCAGTTAGTTTTTAGTTGCATTACAACTAGGTGTAGGACAGCTTTTTCACTTTACTTTATACGTTTATGCTGACACATCAAAAATAAGGCCCAAGTTTTAGGCTTTATCAACAAAGGAAAGGCTTACTCCCTAAGGGAATTACAGCCAACCTAAAGTATGAGCTGACTCACTCAAATTCGGCATAAAACGATCATAGCTAGACCAACACTTGTGAAACAAGGATGGAACCGTAGTTCCGTGCCGTAGTGTATTCTAGAACCGGTCCCCAAACATAATCCTACGGTAAACGACAGGTTGAATGCTCAGGACCAACCAACTGCAGATTTTCGGCGACTTAAGAGTTATTTCTGGCTAATTTTCGACTTGAGGAACTGGAGGGTAACCCTCAATACTTCTTGAGAAAGATCTTGTTGCGTTTGGCAAATGTCACCAATAAGCCTATGGTTCTCAACTACTTTTGGATAATAAAACGATTTAAGCTACACAAATTCCACTTTTCCAACTTCCGAAAACTATACTGATTCCTTCCACAGTGCCCTGGCAACGCCGGCACACAATTTGCATAAAAGATTAAGAGGATAATTAGTGTCATTAGATGGCAAAAGGTGCATCTCTCGCCTCTACTTCTGTTCCAGCGGCGCCTGTTCTCCCGGGGGGAATGTGTCTGATTAAAGGCAACTACATGCAGTTCCTTCTAATTGCCCCTTCAATCAGGATAACTCAAATCGGGGGGCACTTTGGAATTTAATTGGCACAATTTCGAATTCTCTCACACCAAGCAATCGGTTTCCCTCCCCCAGCCGCCCGCCTGACGCAGCTATTAAGATGGATGGATGGACGGTAGAAGCACCCTGGGTCATATAGGGGAGTCGATTTTCGGTGTGTTTTCTATTCATTAAAAATAATTTTCTTTGGCATTAACTTTTCATTTGAACGAAGGGAATTTTCCTCGCCACTTAGCCAAAGGTTGCGAATGGTGTTGGGTTGGTCGGGCGGTCGGTCCCAAGGAAATGTGCACATCAAAGTAAAAGTAAAACTTGTTGAAATTGCATTTTTACGCACCCTTGAACAGGGTAGATTTCCACACCGGGTGATGGGGGGAGGGGATGGGGTATGGGGCTGGGTGGAGGGTGAGTTGGAAAATTGCTTGTTTCTGGGGCAACACCAGAAAAATGGAAGTCAGACGCGAAAAAATATTTAATTTTAATGTTGGGACAAGAGGAAACCCTAGAAGCAATTGAAAAGAAATCGCTCAACTCTGTTTACAGTGACTCGGAAAAGTATGCAACATATTGCAGAAGAAGAAGGGAAATAAATCAGAATTCTCAATGCATTGAGCCCAATGGGAGCGAAGTGCGAGATCGAGGGGCGCACAAATAACCATAGAGATGTGTGGGGGCAAGGGATGCGCAATGAGCGATGATGAGGTGACAGCCCGAAGGTAACTCACGCTGTGTGGCATGTCACACTTTGAAGAAGGTTCAGCCACTGGGGGCGGGGGGTCAGTTGCTTTGATTTGCTTCCAGCTGCTGCTTGTTAATTTCCAAATGAAAACAACCATCGGGGAGGGCGGAATGCTCGGAGTGACAGCATTGGCCAATTGAGCAAAGCAGCCACAATCGAAGTGGGGCAAACTCTTTAAGACAGCTCTCCTCGAGTGCGATCTATCATCATCTTTTTATGCCATTAACTAATTGAAGTGCCGTGATTTGGCTACTGCATAATGAGATGGAACCAGTTTGCTCCAATTACAGTTAAGTGCCGGAAAATGCTGTGCCCAGCTAAGCGACGAATGATGGAGCGGAGCGAGGCAACGGAAACTAGGCCAGCCCATGGCCCGTGCTCCATTAATCAACTTGAGGAGCCAGAAACTCGCTAGGCACAACGCCATTCCGGCGTGGCACGTCGTCTGAATGCCTATTACTATAACCAGAATGGTGATTACGACAGAGCTGTCGGTGGTGGAGGGGGGTCGGGTACTTGGCCTTGGTTCGATCTGGAGCCGGCGCCATCAATAACAAGAGTTCGCGTGAAGCAACAAACAGGAAAAACAGCAAAACAAACAACATTCCTGGCGGGGAGCAGGGCGGAGGACAACCACTTGCAGCTGTCAGGGCAAGGTGAGGACTGGGTGCTTAGGCTTAGACCGGAAATCGATTTGTGTCTGGATTTGTTGTGTCGTGTTTTGGCGCTACTTTTGTGGTCGTGTCGTCATGGTCAACAATAATTCCCAAACTATTAATGACTGCTACGTGGGGGGGATTGTTTGTTGTTTATATGTTAAGGATCAATGAATTTGTGCTGTCGCACTTTGTCCTACAACTATTAATCATGGTGCTTGGTGGGAGGAGTTCGTCAGGGGCGTGTCACATCGAGGTTTGTTTTTCCCCATTAATAATTAAAGAGCAGGGCCAGACGACTTACCCATCAGTTTCATCACCTCATGGTGACTGATGAAAATGTTCAAGTAGCCGCAGACGGATTCCGCCAGCAGCAGGCAAAGTAGAGACAGCAATTTAAGGCAGGGATTAGCCATCGTCTATTGGTTGAAGTTCGTGGACATGTCGAGGGAGAACCGTTCAAATCCAATTTCCACTGCTGCCTAATAGTTCCGGTTTTGTAACTTTTCCTTAGCCTCTACCAAACCGCATCAGCATTTTCACATTTTCGTTAGCTTCTCCTATTTGTTCACTTCGCCCGCACGGATGAATCGGCAGTGCTTCGTGTGTGCTTTATTTGTGGGCCACGCTCTGGTCACGTCTCTTCCTCGTTGCAGTCCCCGTGTTCCTGTTGAATAGAAAGTGATTTAGTTTATTCCGAGTCCATGTAAGTGACAAAGATAGCAGCTAGCAGTAGTCTCTGCTCGGGTGTTTGGGAGTGCCGTGGCAAAGTTGCCAAAAACAATTTGTAAATGTATTTATTTTTATTTCATTCTCTTGGCCTGGCTGGAAACTTTTCTCTTTCAGCTGCCAAAGTAATTACAAAGTTGAAAAAAAAGATTAACAGCTTCAAAACTCACACGTCCCGGAGTTGAAATTTGGTTTCATCAGGAGCGAAAGAGTCATACATGAAGTTAAGAATTGAGGTAATATTTAGAAAGTGCACAAGAAGGAAAGACCAACTTCTCCTTTTTTTTTTTTTTGGCTTTACAAAATGTTTGCGGATTTTGTGGTTCAAGTGGTTTGTTGCCCTGCGATGAGGGCATTGTTTGTTATTCCTTCTGCGGGAGGCAGGTATACAGTTGTTGGCCTGGCAATGGAACACGAACAGTGAAGTGGCTGCAAAATGAAAATTGTTGCCAAGAAGCCTCTGTTGGAAAAATGAAAACTTCTTCACCTCACTGACTGCAATTGCCATGGAAATGCGCTTACTCGAAATGAATTTATGTTGAACAGAAGAAGCTTGGCGTACAACACATTTGCAGGCAACATTTTGTATCATATCAAATGTATTTGATGTATTGTGAGGTATTGTTATCCAATTCTTGGGGGGGGCAATAAGGTATAGGGGGAACATTTTTCGGGAGGGCCAATTATTAACTATTAGTGAGAGAGTTAAGAATTGAACTCTCAATTTTGTCAGATCTCTAGGTGAATACTAAAGATGAGGCCTGCATTAAAATGTTTCCTCGAGCAATAGGTTCACTAAACGTATGAGCCTGCTTCATGATCCTAAAACACTTCAAGTTTCACAAGTTCCAAGAAAATACCTATAAATTTGTAGGTAAAATGGTTTCTAAGATTTGGTTATTAAGAACAAATATTCGCACACTGCGATGGCACCAGTGAGACGCAGGTTCAACAGATTTGGGGAACACATCAGTTTACATCCCAACAAGATTAGTAACCTACAGGAAGTAGACCTGCTTAGAGAGTTGTATCCCTGCATACTGCAAGGCGCGCCATCAACAGATTTGGGTAACACAAAATTTATACCAACAGGAATGAAGCTTGTAAAGTGGATTGGTCTCGGTGCACTACTTCCCCAACAATAAATATATGGGTCAGTGGCGTAGCCAGGATTTTTCCAAGGGGGTTCCAGATAAAACTTAATGTATTTTCAATAGTTTAGCTACTACGGAAAACTTTTCTGAAACCCCCCTTGGGAAAATCTTGGCTACATTGACTATTTTGATAAGCTGTTGCATAATTGTTTTGCCAAGATTATTTAAAAACGAAAAAGCTAAGCTAACTTCGTCTGGGTCGAAGTTTTTATACCCTAGCAGGGGTCGCTTAAATATTTTCAAAAATAATCCATTTTCCGACCGATCGTTCGTATGGAAGCTATATGATATAGTCATCCGATTTGGACCAAACTTTGTAGAATTAGCTGAAAGCATGAGAAACAAACATATATACAGTTTTAGGATGCTACCATTAAAAACAAAAAAGTTTTTCTAACTAAGACTGTTTTTCAGACCTATCTTTTGTATCGCAGCTATACCATATAGTTTTACGATTTTAATAAAACTTGGCAGAATTATAAAAAAACATTGAAAACCTTGAAATACAAAGTTTGGAGACGTTTCCATTGAAAAAAATCAAGTTTTTCATATTAAAACTAGTTTTTAGAGCGATTGTTACTATGGGAGCTAGGAGATATAGTCAACCAATTCGATTGGTTTAAACATATTAGTAGTGTGCAGCAAAAAGAAGACTCAGTGCAAAATTTCAGCTCGATAGCTTTAAAACTGAGAGACTAGTTCACGTAGAAACAGACAGACAGACGGACGGACAAAGCTTAATCGACTCAGCTCGTCACCCTGATCAAGAATATACATATATAGTTGATGGTGTCGGAACCGGAATATCTAGGCAAAATTATAATAAACTATGAGCCGAGAGCCTCGATTCCATTGCTTTTTCCCTCTTATAATTAATTAAAATATTATTATTAGTTTAATGTATTATGGTTAATTTTAAAATAAATAAATATAATAAACTATAGTTATAATATATTTTCATATTTCGATTGAGCTCAATTCGGTTAAAAAGTTTTCAAAAATATATAGCCTTAAAGTTTGTCTATTAAAACTTAATTTAAAGATATTCTCTTGCCAGTTGTTAAGCTGATTTAGAAGCAAAACTAAGCAAAATCTAGTCCACCAATCAACTAGCAAACTTAGCTGCTTTATCTTATTCTTTATCCCATTTCCATATAGAATCGCCACAGTAAACAAGCTGCGGTTTGGCCAAAGTTATCAAGCCTTGGCTTCAAATCGATATCAGTTGAGTTTGTGGCCTTTTTGGGAATTTTAAAGTTTTAAACAGATGCGGCGGCAAACCGAAAAGTAGGAAAGTATGTGGCTGCTTCTCTTCTCCTTTTTTTTTTTTGTATTTTTTTTAATTAAACTTAACTCAACTGAGCCGTAGAGGACGTCAGGTCAGACGAACGGCTCTCATTTGATTAAGAGTTGGACTGCATTAAGTGCTGCAGTGGGGGGGTCTGGATGAAACCATTCAGCAGATTCATTAATAATTCAAAAAGCCTTACATCACGCATGAAGAAAAAAAACCATGTTAATGATTCAGACGGCAATCTTATGGCCTAGTCAGCCCAGCCGCTTCATCTGTCAGTTGACCAAGTGACAAAATGGGGGGGGGGGAATACCGTTTTTCGTCTAGATATTAAAGGTTGCTAATATTTATCGATATTTTTTGGCATGCCCCGGGGGGGCCCACCCCCACTCACTTGGGTCGTTTCAATTATAAAATGGCTTTCGTTTCTAATTGAATCGTGAGTTTGAGTTGGAGCAAAGTTAATATTTTATTTCCCTCTCCCATTTTCCTATTCCTTTTGGGCTGCGCTCTGTTTGCTTAGCGCAAAGCTTTCCTCCACTCCTAGGAGTTGGCCTCCAGGTATTTGCCAGTTTGCTGTTGCTTTTGCTTTTGCTCTAATGATAAACAGTCATCAAATATGCTAGGATTTTCATCTCCTTGGCTATTAAACAGCTCGGTTCTATGAAAACAAAAGTCGAAATTCGAGAAGTTTTTGTTTAGTTGGCCCGCGGCATCACCCCTCCCTCCCTGCCCACCCCCGCTGCCAAAAAAACAAAATGAGCAAATAGTTTGGCCCCAAAAAATATCAAATAGCAGCCCGTTGTTCCCATTAACTTTAATGCGTACGCCCAATTTGGAAAACAAACGCACCAGCGACAACTCCCGACTTCATTAAATGCATGTAAAACAATTTAAAATGAACTTGGTCAGAATTTTGCGGCTATAAATTTTGATAGCTGATTAAAAATAATGAGCGGGCGCCCACACCTCGCCCCACCCACTGGCCTACCTGGGGGACACAGGGGCTGCCTCTGTTCAATTTGTACAAACATTTTGCGCCGGGCCTAATGTCCGAAATGTTGTTCGCTGGGCTGGCTAATTTGTACAAGCAATTAATTTACATTACGGGGGGGGGGGAGGGAGGGAGCGGTCCGGAGGGGTGGTCAGGCCGTCGATTTGCTGTGCACATCCATGTGCCAAAACCAAATGTGTACTAAATATCGTCCCAAAAATTCCATGGACACTAACTAATAAGAGACATTTTTGCTTGGCAATTAAATACGCAATTTTGTTGCCATTTGACATGATGACAGCGATCCACTTAATGTGTGGCCCCTTTTTGTTGGATACCGAAATGAGTTTTGCAATTAGTTTTTCATGTTTGATGGCGGTTGGGGAAAATGGAAAATGCCAGATTTATTCATTAAATTTGAGCCCGATTTCAAGTCAGCCGCCAATCTCTGCCTGTCTGTAAGTGATTTCCCCCGGACAGATCCCTTAATGACCATCTCACATATCATGGTCAGAGCTTATGCTTATATCCACCTAGCACCATTCCAGGACTCTCTCTCTCTGTAACATTTGCGTATCCATTTAACATGAAATACAACCTCAATTACATTTTACGAGTATAACTCAACACCGTGCGGTTGTCTGATGGGAATTTTCAATATTATGTGGCATTAAATTTATTGTGCCAACCCGACAAAGTGACAGAATCCCAAGCTAAGCGACGACACTTGGCTACAGCATGGAGGGGACTTTTATCTGGCAAGTACCATAAAAATATCTCGACAACGAGCCAGTTTAAAGCTTGGCAAACGACTCGCACACACACACACACACAAACACACGCACCGACAACGTCCACAATCCCCAGACAATGGGCAATAATCATTGATTTATGGTTGTCATTTTGGTTATTAAAATGATATTTTCTGCAAAAAAAGAACCAAGAAAAAATCCCGAATTGGAGTGGACTTAAAAAGTGAATGTGGATGTGGGTGTGGGGCTGTCAACTGCCTCGCCAGCTATCTGGGTCAGGGCAGGCCAGGCTTAAGAGAATTTCAAGATTTTTTCAATGGCTTTTATTAGAGATGTGAGCGTGAGAGGTAGTAGGGGTTTTTCCTTTTTGTTTTTGGTAGAAATTATATTAAATTTGTTTTGAAATCGAATCTGATAATGAGAAGACTGCACACCCTCTGAAAATCTGCAAGGGCTTCGGTCCGGAGGTTTAAGACCACCGCGAAGTTTTAGGATCACCTTCTAAGTCGAACCCAAGGTTTTGATTCCTAAATGCTTTATTCGTTTTAAGAAGAACGCTTCTAATTATACTCTGTACCGAAGGTACATAGAGTATTATAAGTTTGTGCAAAAGTATGTATGTAACATCCAGAAGGAAGCATCTCCGACCCCATAAAGTATATATTTTCTTGATCAGCATCATCAGCCGAGTCGATATAGCCATGTCCGTCTGTCCGTCCGTCCGTCTGTCTGTCCGTATGAACGCACAGATCTCAGAGATGGTAAGAGATAGAGGTTTGACATGTATGGGACATATGCTTCTTATGTCTGCAGGCAGATCAAGTTTATTTTCAATTTTGGCCACGCCCCCTCCCGCCCCCGCAATTTAGAAAAAACGTCATATCTCCCACAGTTTTGAAGATAGATGGCTTGTTCCTTCTGGACATATTTAGTTATTAGGATAACTTATCGATCCTCCCAAAGGAATGAAGAAGATCGGATGAACGGTTTTCGAGTTATGATCAAAAAACAAATTTTCTTGGTACAGAGTATGTTATAGTCGGGCTTGACCGACTTTCTTTCTTGTTTTCCATTATATTTTAGCCTATAATCCAGTGGTGTTCACCAAATGTAAGTTTGGGAGCAAGCCAACAACAAAACCAAGAAAAGCAACCCCTTTTAGAGAGGCTCGAGTCGAGATGCAAGCAACACACTGCATACATGTGTCTCTAAATGCAATAGATTGGTTGTTAAAGCTCGTTTCAAAGCGAGGCAATTCCACTTTTCATTCTGTCCAGATAATTCTCTTTCTCATAACTCTTTCTAAGAGGGCAATAAGAGCAAGGGCTAGACCATCGCTGCCTTAATCTCTAGACGTTAGATTAGGTTCATTTGTATTATACTTCACAACATCTTCTTGCATGGATTCCATGTCTATTAAAATGAATGATAGAACCTCCTCTGAAGTTTTTCTAAGTAAGATGGCAATGTTAAGCTCAAAGCATGCACCTTGAATTAGACTCGATCCTTGCTTCTTATACCCGTTACCCGTAGAGTAAAAAAGGTATACTAAAGCCGTATACTAAAGCAGAAGGAAGCATCTTCCACCCCATAAAGTATATACATTCTTGATCACCATTAACTGTTGAGTTGATATAGCCTTGTCTATCTATCCTTCTGTCCGCAGTAAAGCCTAAATCTCGGAAACAAGAAGAGCTGGAGCAACCAAATGTTTTACGTAGACTCATATTGTCCGTAAGCAGATCAATTTTGCTTATAATTTTTGCCACAACCACGTGTAGTGTATGTGCCCAATATCTACAATTTCTGGAATTCTCACAAGAATCGGAAAATAAATGGCAGAGTGATTAAGGTTGTAAAAAACGTTGCATACTTTTTAGAGACTCAAGCGCTGTTTACTAACATAATGCCGAAAATATTTACATTAATGTTAACGCTCTGTTTATAAACATAAAGAGAGGCTATTTCGAAGTCGGGCAGGACCGTCTTCGACTTGCGCTCCCGTTTCTTATGCACCACTCACGCGCTCATCCCTAATCCTAATTGAAACATCAAATCAAATTGTCGCACAATTGAGCGCTAAAAGCGTGCCCAATCTATGCATATTTCTCAATGTCCTGAGGACCTTAATCAGGTCCTGGCTAAAACTAGACCACAGGGCGAAAGGAAAAGAAAAGTGTAGCATACACTTAAGGGCCACATTTAGTTTCACTTTGGCTGCTGCTGCTGCTGCTATTGTTGTTGTTGCGGCTGTTGTTGTTGTTGGGGGCGAAGCACTTAGGCATTCAATCAACGTAGACGTTAGCCTGTCGTGTCGAGGCGTTAGCGTGCGGAAATGTGGCTAGAGTGGGCTGGAAGGAGGGGGGAGGTTAAGTGTTCGGACTGCCCATTCAAAACTGGCCAAGCGCAACGAAAGATTTGCATTTTGGGCTGACCTTTTTTTTTTTTATTCCTCCATTTAATGGGGTTGCATTATTTTTGTATGCCTTAGAAAGCTTTTAATCTGTCGCACATTGCAATTAGTGTCCCATGTGCAGGTCCTCCCACACACAACCTTTCTTCTTTGGTCACGCAATGCGGCAGCAAACAGAATGTGAAAGTATTTATTTAGTTCCCAGTCACTCCCCTTCCCCCTTCCCCATGCCCCCTCCCTGCCCTCCCTCTGCCGCATTGCTCTCAGCTTTCGTTTTTGAAATGGGTCCGGGTCTGATTCGTTCTGGCGGGTGTTGAAAAAACTGTTTAGCAAAACACATTAAATGCTGCTTACTTATCAACCAGAGGCAATCAGCTTACGGCTGTCAGCGGCAAAATGATGAAGGCTTGTCCAGCGATATGAAATGTTATGCTTTTAATCCATTTATGGGGGGGAGGCGGGGTGTTAGCGATAGTAATACCACAGGCACGTCACCGGAACTTCACACTTTGGGTGGCTTTTGTGTATGATTTTGCACTTTTAGGCGACACTTTTGGGGAAACTTAAGCCTGTCAACATGGCTCGACCACCGAATTACGTGTATGTTGTTGTTGTTGTAGTTGTAGCTGCTGCTATTATAAATGATGCGGTAAGGAACTTGGGTGTGCATGTGTGTGTGTGTGTGTGTGTGTGTGTGTAAGAGTGTCAACAAAGGACTGGACGGACAACGTTCTAAAACACACGCGACGCGACGTGTGGCGCTGGATTAGAGTTCTCAACGCTCGAAGTTCCGTTAGCTAGGACCGTGTGTTTCGAAAAGCTGCGAGCGACTGAAGGCGACAGGACCTGCCGACCGTTACAAACTGAAGTCACCATTCGAAACGCTTCGTGTCTGGCGTGTGGGCACATGCGCGTGACAAAATGCCGGCGGTAGTGCATGGCCAGCGGTAGGGATTTTGTTGGCAGAAGAAAGGACAATTGTTTGGATTTGTTGTTGGTGCAACTGTTGCGCATTTTTTTGTTGTTACTCGTGTGGGTAGGTGTGTGTGTGTGTGTGTGTGTGTGTGTGTGTGAGTTTATGTGTTTGCAAGTGGCCAGCGATAAAATTTGGTTGCTTTTGATGTTTATGAATGCATTTGAAGTTGCGAGTGTTGCATGAGTTTCAGCTTAGAACTGGTTCATGGGAAATGTTTGGTTGCATAAGGAAATAGTAAAAGTTTAAGCTTGGCCTTGGGCTTACCATAAAATAACACGAAAATACTTAATTTAAATACCAAATGCTTATTTTAACTATCTTTTTTCCAATCATTTGTTTCGGAATATATATAGAATACTTTTTCAACGTAATTAAAACTTCATTGAGCATTCTTTTAGGTTGTTATGGTCTCAAGTCAATGCTGTTTACCTCTCAACATAAGTTCATTAGATTCGTTCTTCTTCTTTAACATTATTCTTGAAACAAAATTAAAGAATATCAAACAAGTACAGAATGTTCTTAGTTTAAGCTCTTAATATTCTAAGATCTTTCTCAAATTGTACTTGAAATTAGGTCTCTTTATTGAATCAAAGAAGACTGGGACATTAGTTAGGCAAAGTCCAGTACATTGAAGGTTAGGAATCTACAAGTGTTAAAATTAGTTGGGAATTTCAAGAACAGATTCTCTTAAAAATAACACTAGGCAACAAGGTATACAGTATTTTGAAAGGTTGGTGGTCATCTAGGTGAACACAAACCTGTTTTTGGTATGATTTTTGGTATTTTAAGCTTTAAGCTGCTTAAAATTCACATTTTGACCTTATTAAGGCTCATTTAATGGTGAACAGTTTCGTTTATTTCAGCTCACTTTAATATTCCCATAAAGAACTAGTTTTTAGCTACAAAATTAGTTATCCCTAATTATTCTGCGATATTTTTAAGCGAAAATATTTTAACATTTTAAGTTCATTTATCCAAAATGACCACATTTTGCGGCGCCCCTAGATATGCAATGGATTTTGTTGAAGGTTTTTAAGAGAGTAAAATACTAATCCCTAGTCTACCATAGTAATTTTATATAGCATAGTTTTTTGCAGTATACAATTGCATATTTTAAGCACATGTATTCAACATGGAATATCTTTGCTTAAAAAAATCGCAAAACTATTTGGGATAGTTTGATTTAAAGCTTAGAAGTAATTATTTACTATAATATCAAAGAGAGTTTAAACATTAGTATAGGTTTACCATAAAAACGTGTCTAAAAAGGGTCAAAAGAGGCATTTTAAGCAACTTTTATATCACAATCTATAATTCAACATGTGATGAACTATTTCCAAATACAGATACGTGTCCAGCACACGAAAATCATCTGGCATCAACACTAACCCTTCAAAATACTGTAAAAAGTCGAACAAACTTCAAATCTTAAGTACAAATCCTTTGGCTTAGAACTTTGACAGTCGTTTAATTTCTGAGTGTACCAAAGGTTCACAGAGTATATAAGATTTGTGCAAATGTATACAACAGCCTTAAGAAAGCATCTCCGACTCTATAAAGTACATATAGATTCTTGATCAGCATTAACAGCTGAGTTGATATAGTCCAAAAAAGGAGCCATACCTCCCTCATTTCTGTAGCTAGATGGGTGTTACCTTTTTTTTACTAGAATAGTGTACAAGTCAGGATTGTTTATTGATACGCCGACGGAAGAATAAAAAGCATGTTTTTTATTGTCAGCTTTAGGGGCATTCAATGGCCCGTTTCGCCCTCTGCGCAAATTGCCAAAATGTGAAGGCAAAGAACTGTTAGTTGTTGCAGCACCCTTTTGTTAGATTTTGGTGCCCCCAGCTGAACTACTACTCCAATGTCGCTTGCTCATGCTCTGGCATGTAGATTGCTAGCAAAAACTGTAAATGCATTGTGCAGACTGGACGACTCAGTCTCTTTTGTGTGTCATGCGATGTGTGTGTGTCAGTGACAAGTAGCCCTATTTGTCGCAGCAAATTCAATTTGTCACTCAAAAGCCGTCGAAACGAAGCAATTTCCTGCTACCAAAAGGCGAGGACAAACAACTTTCCAAACTAATTAAATGAAACGAACTCAGAACTAAGCAAATTGGGCAACTTGTCGCAGTAATTACATCAAAATATCTAAAAAAAAAAAAAAAAGGAACGTAAAGCAAAAAAATATATATATATGAGCCCTTGTCCACTTGATTCATTTGGGCCAGAAAGTTTCCCAATTTGCGACAGAACCTGTCCGGCTGACAGATGGCCTGCCAGGGCAAGGCCGACACAAAGCTTAATTTGCCAGAAGAACGAGTGTCAATTAAAATTTTTTAATGAAATAACTTTCTTTGATTTGTGCCTGGAGTGGACAGCGGCTCACCCTGGTGGGGCCGGGCGGCGGCGGATGCAGCACAAATTCAATTAAAAAAAGGTTGATTAGTTTTCAATTACACGGCCTCATTAACACAAATGAGAGGGAACAACGCCTAAAAGTAGGCAGCACAAAGTTAAGTTTGAGTTGTTCCCTTCGCGGTGGGTGGGCGAAAGGACTTTTCAATTTTAATTAAAACCAAGAAAAACTCATTAGAAATCATAACAATGGGAGGGGTGGGGGAAAGCGTAAGCCTTTTTCAATTTTTGACATTCACAGAAATTTACACGTGCAGCACGTGACTCCCCAAAGGGCGGAGGGAGGGAGCAAATGGCTGGGTCATAAAACTCCAAGTGCATTACGGCCAACAGCCACTGATAACACGACCACTAAGCCGCCAAGCAAGCTCTTATCAACGGAGTAGACACACGCCCACACCCGCTCCGGCGCGACGCGACGCGAGTAATGAGTGGGAAGGGACAAGGTTAAGCCAGTCCAACCCCCATCTGTTGCAGCAGCCAGGCAAATGCTAAGGCGGATAAGCAGCCACAACAATAAATAGTTGCAGGAAGAAAGCAAAAATAGCCGGAGAAGAAAAAAGCTGCAACAAAGTGCCAAAGTTCACACCAACCCCGTGCGAGCTGAGCACAGGACAAAAAATACACCCGGCAGAAGGATAAGGATAATAATGGCAGAGTAAGAACAAATAGGGAGGGCCGAGAGAGTGTGTGTGTGTGTGTGAGTGTGTGCAACTGGAAAATAGAATCAAATCGCAATAAAACGAAACACAAACGGAATCCCCTTAATGCAGCATGTAAACAAAATGGGCACGTGACCAGAAGGCGGAGTCCTGGACAGAGAAAGGTTACAAATTGCCGCTTGAGAGTAATCCTGACAGGCTAAAGATGGTTGCGCCATCATAAAGCGCAGCTGGAGACTATGGAACTGGCGCCGGGTTGCACTCAGACAGACACCGGGCCGGAGTGGTGCATTATTCACTCTTGACCAACAGCATGAAAGATGAATCCCGGGCAGTTGGCCAGCTGCCAACTTCGGCAATTGCCTCACGTATCTGGCCAACTGTTAATTACCCCGATAAATGAGAAAATAATAGAAGCAATCGCCTCCAAATTGGCCAACGACAAGTTAAAGACCTCTTTGGCTCGACTAAAAATTCATTTTATGTTGAGCAATTTGGTTTTAGTGCCGCAAGGGCTCGCCCGCCCGCCCGGGTGCTGCTGCTGCTGCTGCTGCTGCCACTGACAATCAAGATTTTTATGAGCCGAAAGTTATGAAGTCCAAAGGATAATAATGCGCCAAACACTTTATGCCTTGGCACTAATTCAAAAGATCCGACAGCACTCGACAAGGCCAAGTTTAGTTTCGAGGGGAAATAATAAAGTTAAGTGCACTGCGAGAAAATTCTGGCAATCAGTCACGACAATCACATTTCGCGTTATGATTATGGCTGAGGAAGAGAACTGAAGTCGAAGTCAAGACGTCGCGTCGTCGCCTGGCGGGTGTCGAAAACTTTTGCTGCTGGCAACTCCAACAGTTGCCGGTCGCTGTCTGTCGCTCTAGTCTGGCGTCCAGCCGCCGCCGCCGCCAAGGAGGGGTATGTGAAAAGGAATGCTTTTATGGCCCGACTTGGAGCTCGGAGTTGTACTAAAGTAAATGAAGCGTGACGCTTTGTTTTCCTTTGATTTAGTTTTATGAGTCTACATCGGATGTAATTGAATTATGCAAGTTGGCGGCAGACAGCTTTATTAGCCGTCAATGAGGGATGAAGTTGATGTCGATGATATTTGTCGATGCCCTGTGGATGGCAGGAGCAAGGGGTATACTGAGATGGTCATACATCGAACTTCTCAATTGGAAACTAGTCGGCTGTTTGCTGTCATTTTCGCTATTCGAGTTCTTTCTTCACCGTCCGTCTCGCTCTAACCACCATGTTTTCCTATGACGACTATAATATGGCTTACTGGTCACTTTGCTTTTGAAAACAGGCACAGGCGAGCATCTTAGATGCTTCACAGAAAATAAAAAGCTACAAAGGAGATCCATTTGGAATGGATATGTCTTGTATAACCCTATCGGAACCGAAAAATCATTCAAAAGATTATAATTTTCATATCCTTTGGATGATTTTTAGCTCCGTTGGAGGATTAAAAGGATATTTTGAGACATGTAAGGACCAAGTAAATACTGAAAATCATCTAAGGGATATTTTTAACTTCCTTTTTTTCTCTGTGTATAAAATGTGAATAATAGAAAACGGATTTAACAGCCATACAGCATTTTCTGTACAAAATTAAGAATTTTGTACTTGAATTAAGCACAAACGAGTACCAAGATCTCCCTAATAAGTTCTGAAAACTAAATTAAGTATGTAAAATAAGAATTAAATATTCTAATTCTAAGCTCAGGCAATTCTTAAGCGTTTCCCAAATATTCTTTAACACTCTGAAGGAGATGAATTAACCGATAGACCACGAAGGAGTGAAGGTTGCTCAGAAATCGATTATTACTTCCTATGTAAAGTGTTAGAACTAGTTGGGAATTCTAATTCTACTTTCTCAGTTCTCTGCACTAGCGGCAATAACATTTACGGCTTAAGCAAATAGTTGAGTGAAGTAGAAATCGTATCTGCTCTCTCTTATAGCCACCAGGTGCCCAAGTGATTCATGTTTTTCACACAGAAGCCCACTAGCTTTATTTTCTATCCTTTATCCACTTGCAGGATCTGTAAAATGGCATATACAGGGTATATCACAGTCGGGCTTTACAAAACTTTCTATATATTTTTTATCATTGGCATTTGAATTTGTGTTGTCTCACGATTAAATGAGTTGGAAAATATGCAAGTAGCTAGAGTTTGGGCCAGGCAAACACACACACACGCACACACACACACTTGCACATTTCCATAACCGAATAAAGCGTCACATTAGCTGATAAGAAGCCGGATTGGTTGAGCGATGAGATGGCAACAGGATGTCTCCGATAGTCAAATAACAATCCCTCAGCGAACATGAAACGTTAGAGACAGAATCTGAAGAAATCGATTTGTCAACGGCCCGAGGACATTGGCAAACGGGTTCTGTTTCAATATTCCCATAATTAATATGCGAGTCGCCATGGCAGGTAGAGGAGCAATCTGTCATTTTTTCCTTTCCCAAGTATACCATTATCCCCCTTACCACCCACCAATGGCCGCATTGAACTCGCAACCAGAAACGGCTCTTAGACGACAGCCATGGTCAATCCCCTCACACGTGGCTTCCAATTACAGTTTCATGAGCTGTCAGAGAGCCAACGTTGAATTGGAGTGCGACTGGAATGGATACCGAGCTTAAAACTGAAATCAAAAGCAGGCCACTCTCAATCAGTGAGCTCTCTCACACACACACACTCACACACACACACACACCCACAAATTCGACTGCAATTCAAGAAGCAAAAGTGGGGGAGGGGGTGGGGGTGACCAATTGCTGTTTGTGTTATGTCCAACAGGGTCTAAGCTGTGTAAGTGCAACCGGTGTGGTTGGCACGGGCTTGCACACGCATCAACACGCAGGCTTACAACAGTATTCCCAGTACCCCAAACCCAAACCCAAACCCAAAACCCCAACCCAAGCCAGTTAGAGTTAAAGCGGTAAATACGTTGAGTTTACAATTGCCGCTGTCATGCAGTTTAACACAGCCCCAGGTAGGGATGCTCCTCGCCCACGTCGCAAAGTTACCCAAAAATGCTCACGTCCCATGGACGTGACCAAAATGTTTGCCCATAAACAAGGAAAATATGAAAATGAAGAGAACGAATTTGGCAAATAAAAGAACGATGAAGTGGAAGAAACTCCAAGTTTGAGTCTCAGTAATCGTGTTGATATATTTATCCTTGGGAGAAACTTTGGCACCGGGGGCAAAGCCTTTTGAAAAATTCATCACGTGAAAAGTTGAAAGAGCTGCCACCCACCCAATTGGCGAATTGGCTCATTGGGTCAGTGGGGGAGCTAAACGCATCCTTTAGAAGTTTTCATCATTTAAACCCATTCAAAGGGAAGAAAGAAAGAAAAACGCAACCGAGTTGCACTGGCTGCGTGGTCAGTTATAATTAGGAACGCCCTTTAAGGGGCGATTAAGGGCAAAAGGTAAGCCAAAGTGACTTGTAAATACTTTTAAATTGAGCAACTACACAGAAAACAGAAAAACAAAGGATATGAAAAATGATGAAATTATGATTAAAAGGATATGTAAAACATTTCCAGTCCACAGGGATACGGTTTTATATCATTTTTATACGCTTGCAAAGGGTATTATAACTTTGCCCAGCAGTTTGCAACGTATAGAAATATTCATTTTCGACCCCATAAACTATATATATTCTTGATCAGGGTGACGAGCAGAGTCGATTGAGCTTTGTCTACGCGAACTAGTCTCTCAGTTTTAAAGCTATCGAGCTGAAATTTTGCACAGAGTCTTCTTTTTGGTGCACACTACTAATATGTCGGAACCGACCGGATCGGATGACTTTATCTCATTGCTCCCATAGGAACAATCGGTCGGAGAACTAGTTTTAGTGAGAAAAACTTTTTTCTTTTCAATGGAAACGTCTCCAACCTTTGCAATTGTAAGTTTTCTATGTTTTTTTATAATTCTGCCAAGTTTTATGAAAATCGGACAACCATATGGTATAGCTGCCATACAAAAGATAGGTCAAAAAAACAGTCTTGGTTAGAACAACTTTTTTGTTTTTAATGGTAGCATCCTGCAATTTTGTATTTGATGGTTTCCCATGCTTTCATATAATTTTAAATAGTTTTGGCCAAATCGGATGACTGTATCATATAGCTCCCATACGAACGATGGGTCGGAAAATGGGAAAACGCGTAATTTTAAAAAGTTTAAAGTGGGAATTGATTGAAACCTTTTTGAGAAACCCACAAAAAGAGCCATGTTTAATATATAATATATCCAGCTGAAAATTCTTGATAAAAGAACCAAAACTTTACAGTTTTTCTCTTGGTGTATATACAAGTTTACATGTAACAGCCGATTCAATAGAAACATTTCCGTATGAGAGCGTCAACCTCATGGATTCTTAGAGTTCAAGAAACTGAGTCCACTTCCACAACAGTTTGGTTATATTTGGAAAGCATGTCCGGTGTCTCTGTGCACAAATAAAATGATGTATACCCTGTCGGAGGAGGGGGGGGGGGGGGGGGGGGGGGGGGGTCTAGCGGCAGGGTTGATTAATTGGCCATAAACCGAACGATTATCATACTAATTCCAGAGGAAGAAACATGTGAATCCCCATTTCTGGTGCTCGCCTTGGCGGAACGGGATAAATGCCACTTGTCGTGAACGTTGAAGAACATTTGTGCCGGTTTTGAGTTTCATTTTCGCTTGCCCAAGCAACGTTTACCGTTATGATTGCAGGGGCCAACTTCCTGCTCCACCTACCCCACAACCAGTTACCATTTTCCCTTGAAGTTGCCCCATCATCAGCCTGGTGTGTGTGTGTGTTTTTGTGCTAGGTGGGGGTAGGAGGTTTGGGTAGGGTTGGGGTAGACGCCAGGCAGTAATTGCTTAATTTGATTACGTGCCGCCGTAAAAAGCAGAACAGGAAATTTGCGCACACACACACACACACACACACCAGCTCCAGCTCCAGCTACGTAATGAAGTTTGGTGGAGTGAATGGATGCATGGATGGACGGATGGATGGTTGGTTGGTAAGGCCTGCTCCAACAACCCCCCAAAACCCAGCCGCAATACCCCGAACGACTTTAAACTGTATCGCAGATGGCAAACAACTTAATTTATGTTTCGGTTGAACCTCTCACCTCCCACCCTCAGCCACTAACCCGAATGTCGCCAACAACAGGAGCAACAATGGCGTCAAAGGATCGAAATGGGAAACCGTTCGCTTCGTGCGATAATTAGAAGCGACCAGTGCACGCTCAATTAGAAGCTTGTAAGCAGTAAACCCATGGCTGGGCTGGGGTTGGGGGATGCCAGAACATGAAAACTCTCTCCAAATGCAGCTACAGACACGCGATGGGCCCACCAAAGCGTGGAGCGGTGGGCGGGGGGGTGGGTGTTGGGAGCACGGCGTGAATGTCTTAATTAACCGTTAGTTGCACTCGGCTAAATCTACAGGGCTAGCTAGTTGGGGTGGCTAGTGACTCTAAATAATGTCGAGGACGTCGTGCCTTATATTTATGATTTGCAATTACTCTACAGCGTGTCGGGGGTCGCTCTCTCTCTCTCTCTCTCTCTCTCTCTCTACTCCCGGCTTAGACCCCGAGCCGGAGGTTTCAGCAGGAAGGTGAGTTGTGTTTAGGTTGGGCTTATCTGATGGGGGGATACACGAAGAGTGCATAAACGCGGGCAAATCGGGCAGATTGGAGACTCTTGTTGCTGGTTTTTGGCGCAGACGAAAGTGTTTGCCAGACAAATGGTGAGCCGGGGGGTGGGCAGTCAGGGGAGGGGAGGCGGGCCGTAGCCTTACATGTCACTGGGCCATAAAAAAAACTTCATGTCTGACATGAGCCAAAAACAATTTGCATATTTTTCCACCGGATAACAACTTAATTTAGGATACATTCGAGGGAACAAAAACTATGCGTAGACATCGGATGGCGCGACAGGGTTGTCAGACAGTAATTAAGGCGCATGGGTAGCGAGATTTACTTCAAATTTAAGTCTCCATTTATTCCTGCATTGTTGGAGCGGGATTCCATTAGAAATATATATATATATATATTTTTCATGTGGCTCGTCCACTTTTTCTGGTTTTCACACCTTTCGGCGGCCACAGCGGGTGGCAAGTTGAATTGAAATTGCTTTTCACACTGCGCCCGTCATTTTTTTGTTGTTTGAGCTTTCTCCGCAGCGGGTGGAACTGCAGGGAATCCTGCCTGGCTGCTGCTGCTGCTGCTGCAGTGAAATGCAATTTATTTGCTGTCGCTGGCATTAAACGCGCTGCGCTGACTTTTGACTGACGCCATATTTTCCGCCACATTTGCAATATTCGCACGAGCCGAGAGCTTCCGCCGGCTGCTTTGCTAGTGGGGCCACGCCCCCGCCCCCGCCCGCACCAGCTTTCATTTTTCAAAACTGTCAGCTGCGCATATTTCATAGACCCTCCGAAGCCATCCACCCCCCACCCCCGATGTCGCACTTTTGTGCTTAGCCATCGAAGTGTGGAGTTAATGGCCAGAGCTGTGAAGTTCCAACACATTCTCGTATTCCCCAAAAAGCTTTCACTTCTCGACGCTTTAATTACACAAAAGCAACAACAAGACATGCACAATACATGCGGGGTGCGGAGTGCGGGGGCTGGGGGCTGGGCGGCTGGGGGTTGAGATTATGCAGCGTTTTTTGCCACGTCTTGTGCCCTGCGGCGGAAGTGCGACGGAAGTAGACGACGATGTCGATGTTGGAAAAGGGCAAAACCTTTGTGCCATGTGATGGGTTTGGGTCGGGTGAACATGTTCACTGGATTTCGTGTTCAGTTTCGACTCGAAATTAGCATAATCAACATGAAAAGGCACGGCTCACTCAAGAGTCCCCTTGGTCCTGTGGTCGAGTTTTTGGAGCGCGCGCGCTCCTTTAATTACACAGCATTGCCAAAAATGATGAGCTGGCAAATTTCTCTGCGAATGGGCGGTGTGGTGCAGTGGTGGGCGTGTCTGAGCAGCAGCCACGCCAGGACGAGCCATGACTAAGAGATTGCTAAAATGGCCCGCAGCAAAAGGCAGACAAAGCGATTAGTATTTGGAATGGAGTGCCTGCCAAATGCTCGAGGAGATTGGTCTTCAAATTGAGATAAACTCGAAATAAGGCAAAAAGGGAAAACTGAGGGGAAAACTGAATCAGATAGCCAGGAATAAGGAGATGTCAGACAATATGTTAAGTGCCAACCCAGACACTTCGAACAAAAGGAAAAGATCCTTGAACTTGGCTAAAGGAAAATGGCAATTTGTGTTTTTGCTTTGATTTGAAGACACTTTTGGCTACTTATGTGGGAACCAGTGACATAACACAAAGGGTTGACAGTGTTAGCTGGCCAGCGCTATGATTTCTTTTGCTTATAACTCGACGATCGTTCAATTGATTGTTTACAACTAAGGTGGACTGATAAATAATGATAATACGGAAATTGTACATACAAAACTGCGAGAGTTAGGGGGCGTTCAAACTCACTGGCAGTTTTCTGTATGTCAGTTACCTGTCAATCTGTTCAGACTGAGTAAATTTCTTTGATTTCTTTGAAATATATGGCGCCAGTCAACTGGCTCTGCACTTACAGGTGTTCACATGTGAATGCCAGCAACTGACACCTAAAAATATGACAAGCTGACAGATTTTCGCATGCCAGTCTGTTCAGAATGAGTAAAATACATGAGAATATTCACAGATTTCTCTGACTATATATGGCACTACACTGACAGGTGTTCACACGTGCATGCCAGCAACTTACACCTAAAAATATGACAAGCTGACAGATTTTCGTCCGGCAGTCTGTTCAGAATGAATGAATACATCAGAATATTCACCGATTTCTCTGACTATATATGGCACCAGTCAACTGGTACTAATATGGCAGGTGTTCACACAGGCATGACAGCAACTGGCAACTAAAAATATGGCAGCTTGCAAGAATTTTATATGGCAATCTGTTTAGAATGAATAAAATACATGAGCATGTTGACAGTTTTCTTTTACCCAATGGCACCAGTCAAGTGGCAGGTGTTTACACGTGTATGACAGCAACTGACGCTTTAAAATATGGCAACCTGACCGATTTTTGTATGTCAATCTTTTCACACTGAATAAAATATATGAAAATATTGACAGATTTCTTTGAATATAAATAGGAACAGTCAACTGAAGCAACACCGACGGGTGTTCACTTATGTATGGCAGCAACTGACACCTGAAAAAATATGACAATCTGCCAATGTGTCTCATCGCACCTTTATAAAGAATTTATTTGCGAATTTCCCTCCTTTTTTTTAAGTCCTTTTCCTTCTTAATGGCAAAAGTTGTGGCAAATTGTTTGATTGGCCCATTGAGCTCACTTTGAGCTGGTCAGGCAATTAAAGTTTTGCAGTGTTTCGGCCACTTCGGGACACCATACATGCACACAAACACATGTGAGGCCCGGCCGTAGCCAATCATCTTCTTTGAAGTGCAATTCAAACTTGACCACTTGCACTCTTAATTGTTGAACAAGCGTTTTAAGCACATTCAGGGCCTCATCAATGATGCAAGTGGTGTTTGTCCAAAGTTTGGAGCATACAATGGCCACGGCAAAACCAAGAAATGTTGGCAAGTTTTTGTCCCCGATCCTCTCTTGGCTTTCGAATGTAAATACATGTGCGAAAGCGACCACCTGAGAAATCAGCACGCCAAGTCTGTTCGTTCCTTGGGGGTGGTTGCATGTTACCAAATCGCTTTAGCGCCACCGCCACAAACAGCAACAGCAACAACAAAAAAAACCATAAAAACTCATGTAGCCAAATGCCGCCCGCTCATTGCGGAGATGTCCATGGCCGTGGCCATTATGCTTGTGTATTGATCTAAAATTGAATGTAAATTGCGGCAACGTGGCTGATGCACGTGGGAATGGAGCAGCTGCCTCTTCTCGAGCTTCCCGAGCTATGCTGGGTAACAATCGGCCAGAGACTGGGTGAGAAATTGTGCTAAATCATTCAGCGGCCATTAAACTGGCTACAAGAACCTTGCACTTGCTCCAAGTGTCATTGACTTGGGCCGAGCATGTTGCAACAGTGGCCAGTGGCCAGCGGCCCCAGCTCCATGACTCGTAACTCTTTCAGATAAATATGGGGCCATAAAAAGCCATTACATCTTATCTCGTGCAATTGCATTTCGGTTTTTTTTTCTTTTTTTCTTGTTGTTTGGGAATTTATGCACAGGCCACGGCCCAAAAGTCAAACATGCGAATAATTTAAATCAGTTGGGAGCCAAACACCTGTGAAAATGCCGGACTCTCTCACCTGACGAGGTCCTGGCAGGGGCGGCCAATGGAATTTCAAAAATTCTCTTAGAGCTGGTTTATGCCGCTTCCCCTCTCTCGCTTCCACATTTGGCTGCCTTCCGCTTCCGTTTTATGACTTTATATTGTATGTGGCAGCTCCATTGAGTTGTTGCGCCACGTCGACGCTGTCATGTCACAGATTTTACGACCATGATGGCGCATTAAATTTTATAACTTATCAAAGAGTCCTCCATCCCCCCGACGCCGACGCCGAAAATGGGGGAATCCCACGAAAGTCATTTAAATTTTGGTTAACTGTAAATTGGCTCGCCTGCCCATCCCGAGCTCCTGTCTCGCATGCGTTAATTGAATTTCGCGTCAAACAAAAGACTCTGCGGCTGAAATGTGGCTTGTCACACCAAAATACCGAAACTGGGAATAGTCCCAGGATGGATGGACGGGATGGGATGGATGGATGGATGGGGAACGGGGAAATGGCACTAAAAGCAGCTTGATTACGAAATGCTTTGAAATGGGTTTTTGTTAAAAGTCACTCATACACACACTCACACACACACATGACGACACATTCGGTGACACATTCAACAACAGGGATAAGTCCAAATAGAGTTGAAATGAGTTTGTATTCATGCCAGGGTTTTAGTGCAGTTTCAAGGAATAAGCTTGGGTTTTGGCAATCCCAAAACACACACTTTGAAGGAGTCAACAACGCGGAGATTACTTTTGTCCTCGTCATCTCCGTTTCAGTTTCGAGAATTGGGTTGGGTTTTCGGTTCCTATTAAGAGAGTAAGCGGATCTGATAAATGATATAATATAGAGGAGCAACCATGACGTGAATTTCAACATGTAACGGCGTGTCACGAGCAAAAACACAGATTTAAGCGTGTGAACATTCGCCATCCGTGCGTGTTTCGTGAGTGCCTAAGAGTCAATCATAGTGAAGATGAGCTTTGCAGTATTCACGAAACGTTTAAGTTAATTTTCGAATAAGGAAAAGTTTTAGCTGACAACTTTTGCTGGTAAATGACACGAATTTCAAGAACCTAGCAAATCAGTTTGAAATTTGAATTATGTGTGACAGAAAAATAGACAAAATATGGTAAAAATAAACCTTTTGAAAGGAAATGAAGGGTATAGTATGTTAAAACTATAAATCCCAAAAGGTAATTTGATTTTCAAGGAATTTTAAGAAAAAGAGAGTGCCATCAGTGTGGCATAGGGACGTTGTGACACCGGTGCATTCAAACCCACTCTTCTTCTGTCGGATATATATTTACAATCTTAATACTTAGACTTACGAGGAAGCAACTAAAGATTCTGTGTACGCTGTTGTGTGTACATATAAAACTGCCTTGAAATTTCTGTAATCAATTTGTATGACGTTGAATTTTTATCGTCTGTGAGCATTCGTGACGCTTTCTAACAACGTGCATGATTCGTGAGTGACGCAAAACGCTTCAAAAAATAACGTGCGTGTAGCGTACGCTAGAAAATTTTTAATTTGTATAACTCTTACAGCTCTAATTCATAACGTTTCATTTCTGTCAACAGTTTTGTCTCGGTTATGGTATTATTAACTGCTTTTTAGTGGTATGATCTTGGTAAAAGTATTTTACCCACTTTAGCAGAGGTTGCAATCATGCGTTCAACCTGTTCTGCTTCATTTATATCTGTCTTTGCTTTAAAATATGTGTTGACGGTTATTATTTACGTGCTGTGAATTTGAGCGAAAATGGAAATTCAGAGATATATATTGTATTCTACTGTATGGCCATAATCCTTAACACAACTGTACTCACACTTGATGCCCAAGGATTTGCAATGTGCTCACACTCTCTGCCTGAAGTGGACTGCAAATTGTTTTATCCCACCCGAATCAATAATTATGCAAGCAATTTTTGATTGAGTGCCACCACTCGTACCACAACCGAAGTGTTTCACTCAGGTGCACCCAGTCCACTCAGTCCAAGCATCAAGCATAATGGCAACGAGGTGGGCGTGTCTGTTTATGTACACACACACACCCATGCACTCACACTCACACACACATGTAGACATGCAATGCAATTGTTATTTTGCAATCAAAGCCAATTAAAATACCCAAACACACGGGTTATGGTAAATGGATTTTTGTGTCTGACATTGATCGCCACCCGCTCCTGCTTATCCTCCCCCCCCCCCCTGGCCCCTGCCCCGAAATGGATTGAACATGTGTAGTATATGTGGCAATTGATTTAAATTAAAACTTAAATGGAAATCAATTAATAGCCATTGCCAGAGATTTTAATTGGAAATCATGCAGCTAAAATGGTTGCAAAAACCAGTGCACTGAAACGGTTTCATCTGCGGTCACAAGGAAAACTCACTGCTGAGTCAATTATTGTTGATGGCCAAGCAGTTTTTGTGCGGTAAAAGGAACTTAAATTGGCTTTTGGTTGCGCCAAAATTAACAATTTCATTTGATAAATCAAAGAGGGCCGTCAGTGCCACATCCAAAATGCAAGCGGTGCACAGACACAGGCTGCATGCATCACTGGGCAATGGCAACCTTTTGTGTGTCCATATTCAACATGACACGAAACACCCACGCATCGTGGAGCATTCATTATGCATTGTTGCTTTCGCACACACACACACTCGCACACACACACACACATTTGCATAATTGCGTCTGTCATTGGCATTGGCTTGCTGGCTACAATTGCATTGGCAATCGTTCGTTTACTATCCCCAGCCTCCCAATCTCCCAAACTCCTCCCAATCGATATGTTCGAGTATTGTACAAATGTTAAACCATTTTACTTTGTGTTCAATATGTTGAACATGCTAAATTTGTGCTTGTTCCTTTACATTTGCTTTAGCAAACTGGTCAACAAAAATATGCAGAGAATGTTCTGGCTTACGATATCGAATGAACTTCCTCCCTTTGTTGGGGTGGGGGGTGGTGTGAACTAATATTTCAAAGATTTACATGCATTCCATAAGATGCCGGCAGGCAGTGTAGTTGGATTTATTAAGCGTTTTGTCGAACAAGTATTGTCATTTATCACACTTGAGTTAACCGGCAAACTGTAGTTTTGTCTTGGTTTTTTTGTAACTATTTTGTAACCGATTAATCGGTTAGACAGATTGACTTAATAAGTTTCTTCTTTCCTGTTTTCGTGGTGTCTTGGTATCTCTTGGGCTACGTCCAGGTCCAATCAAAGTGTGGAGTAACCATTTCTAAGTGCATTAAGCTTAAGATGCGAAAAGGTGCAGGAAAGTTTGACACTCTGTTCAGTTTATAATATCTCACAAGAGCAAGGAAGACGTTTTATAGTCGCTCTTATCCTTGTTGATACTGCAGAAGTTATAGTAAAATCTAGAGTACCGTGCGGAAGGTTGAAATCCTTCGTTTAGTCAAAGGAACTTCAAAAGAAACTTAGCCGAATCTACTTTCAAAATGACTGGATACAGTTTGGTAGGTTAGAAATTTAGGGGAATGTTTCGATAAATCCATGGGGGTTGCCTGTATTAAGGTTATTAGTATCGTATCGATACCTACATATAGATTTACCTATATAATTTCAGTATAGCTTGGATGTCTCATTGAAGTCAGAAAATGAAGGAATATCTTCTTTTCTCTTCAACAATCGCACTGGCGAGCTTTTGGGATTCTTTCTAAGTCACTTGCTTCTTTTCAAATCTTTTTGAACATACTTTTAGGTTGTAATAGTCTTAAGCCAAACCCGATTAACTCTTAGAACAAGTTCTAAACATTCTTTATACTCTAATGTGTACCCAAAAACATTCTAGAAAGAATCTAAGATTACTTAAAGTGATCTTTGTTTGAGACCATAAAAATCTAAAGCTTTTGCCAATTTGAGAACCATAAAGAACCATAAATTAACCAAAGAACAACCTATAACTGCTGTGGAAATTTACCATCTCTTAATAACAAAAGTGTTAGAATCAGTTGGGAATCCTAAGAGCACATTCTTTAAAAATAATTCTCATTTTCCGGAGCCACCTTTAAAAGTCAATTTAGTACTTAATTGAACATGTTTTGTGCTCAAACTTCGAACTCGAATTTCTTGTATATATCATCTTATAGTAAGTACAAAATATTCTTAATTCAAGAACATTTGTTCTCATTTCAATAATATTAGCAGTCGTTTTGCTGTTTTGGAATGTTTTGAACTCAATTTAAGTACGAATAATATGTGAAATTTTAAGTACAAAACGGTTTAGATTCTAGCCCGCTTGGTTTCCGTTTTTTGCTGAGTGTAGCAGCTATTAGGACTTAGCAATTTTAGCACTCTCCAGCAAAGTGGAGTGCACTAGAACGTCAATGTTTTGCCCAGATCTTTCGGTACCATGGACCCATTCGATTCGATTAACAGAGCACTTCTTACAAAGTATCGTCTTCCAGTTGACATGGAGCTTGACTTTAGTAGCGTCAGTGTTATCTTCCAGTAACTTCTGTAAGGACTTCTTTCTACAGTTTAGGAAATCACGATTTGTCGATATATCCAGTCTTTTGTGTTGGACACAGGACATGGATTGCCCTCAATGGACCCCCAAAGAGCATTTTAATAAGAATTCTCCACAAATTCTGGCATAAAATGAACCGAACTCATTTGCGGGAACATTTGGATGTCAAACTTATAGCTGCTGCCACTCTCGTGCACCGTATTTGTTTTTACACTCTCCGGTTTAAAACAAACACACACACAAAAGTTTAGCATGTCCCGGACAATCACATTTCGACACAAAAATGACTAGAAAATTGTTAAATCATAGCAGGTAAATATTGGCCAGGCAAAGGGAGCAGCACACGGCAAACGAATGTAGATTTTTAATTAAAAGGCATTGGGGGAAAAATGGCTGGCAAATATAAATATTGCAGATATAACAGCATTTTGTTGACTTTGCGCTTGTGATGGGAATTTCCGGCAATTTGAACAGTTGCCTAATTTTGAAGTAAATCGATAAGCAGCACGGAGAACGGCTGAGTCATTTGTTATGTATACACCCTCCACCCGCACACCACCCCCCACATTGCCATGTGCTATTGCCTGCACTTCATTTATTTTATGCGTTGTATCCTTAAATGTCCGTGTATTTGGTTAGTCACTCTCCACCCACCCACCCATCCCCCCCCCCCCCCCCCCCCCCCCACTTATTTGCTCGTTCGTTCCGCTGCATAAAATTTATTTCGTTTTTATTATCATTTCATGCATCCCCCCAAAACTTTTCAACAGCCCCACCCACCCACATATGCACATTGCTGAAGTTCCGGAGATGGCAAAAAAAAAAAAGAAGGGAATTTCCAAAGAATCGCCTGCAATTGACCCCCTCCAAAGGCTATAAAATGTTTTTCCCGGCAGAGGAGAAAAAAATAAGAGAGAAATAGTTTTCGCTCCCTTGTAAAAAAATATGTAAAATTGCAACACGCTTGCCCATTCTCTTTTCTTTTCTTTTTTTTTTTAAGAAAACAACGAGGACAACAATGGCAGTGGCAACAAGGACAATGCTCAGCCGGCAAGTAGGTTGAGTTCGAGGGCGGGGGCGGGCTGTCTATTTTAGTTGCAGGAGTAATTTTTTCCGTCCTCCTTGCTTTCTTTATGTTTTGCGTTCAAATAATGTCATTTCGTAAATTGCTTCACTCCACTTCATTCTGGCAACCGCACATACACACACACACCCCCCACAAAGCCCTCGCGCTGGCATATTTTTTTAGGGCTTCCATTTCCACATACCATTCCACATTGGGTCTGGTGGTCCTTTTCCTTTTTTGAGCTGCCATTGCCAACAATTGGCCTGTTAGTCCCCTTGGCTTTTGTTTCGCCTCTGCCGCCATTCACACCCAACGTGTGTCCATGTCCTTTTCAAACTTTTGCCTTTTGTTTGGCGCGAAAATCAATTAACGCGCTCAATGAGCTTCAAAAACTTTCCAACACACAACAAAGCCAATTTACAGTTAACCAAAATGTAAATGTCGTCAAGGCTGATGGGGTATCGCGGGGTGGTTGGGGGTGGTGGGTGTTGGTAGAGTGGTGTCATGTGGTTGTGCTGCAGCCGGAGGAGGAAGTGTCAACTGTTTTGATAAGCTGTAAAATTTAATGTGCTTCAATATCATAAAAATCTGTGACAAGAACTAACAGCATATAAAAAGATCAAAAGGACAACAACAAAATATGAACGAGAAGGGAATGAGCTAGAAAGTGAGAAGGAGTCGTCGTAAACGTATTAAGGACTTTCCACAGAAAAACAATTGGGTCAAAGTTAAATATGAACTAAATGAAAGGAAAATGTTATTTTTAGAGAATAATTGAGAGAGTTGTCTTGTTCAAATGGTTAGAGCAGTAGATGTACAATATTATATACATAATATAACATACTGTATTAATAAACCTACATTTATAGGCTATGTTTCAGAGCTAAAGCTGTCCGATTATGACCAAACTTGGTAGAATCATATAAAATACATACCAAACTTATAAAAACCTACTTTGCAGACGTTTCCATTGCAAACAAAAAAGTTTTTCTCACTAGAATGAGTATTTCGACCGATCGTTACTATGGCAGCTATATGCTATAGTCATCCGATTTTGACAAATCTTTGCAGAACTATGAAAAAGTATTTAAAATAAAGAAATACCAAATTTCCAAACTTTACGTATAAAAACAAAAAAGTTTTTCATACTAAGACTATTTTTTATACCTATCTTTTGTATGGCAGCTATACTATATAGCTGTCCGACTACTACCAAACTTAGTAGAATCATGAAAAAACATATCAAATTAATAAATACGTAGTTTGAATGCGTTTTCATTGAAAACAAAAGAGTTTTTCTTACTAGAACTAGATTTTCGATCGATCGTTCCTATGGCAGCTATATTCCAAAGTCATCCAATTTTGACAAATCATTGCAGAATTATGAAAAAGTATGAAAAATGACTCTGTGCAAGGTTTCAGCTCGCTAGCTTCAAAACCAAGAGAGTTTTTCTCACTAGAACTGGTTTATCGACCGATTTCCCAATGCTATAGTCAGCCGATTTTGATCAAACTTTGTAGAATTATGTGTAGGTATGGGAAATTTACAAATACAAAGTTTTGTAATGATATCATTGAAAACATGAAAGATTTTCTTTGCGAAACTTGTTTTTCTACCGAATATCTATTGTAATTTTAAGCTATAGTCAGCCGATTTGGATCGAACTTGGCAGAACTAAGTGGTAGTTTAAGAAATTAGCATATAGCAAGTTTGGTGACGTTGAACATTGAAAACTAAATAGTTCTTCCTTGGGAAACTAGTTTAATAAGCGAATTCCCATAGTGGCTGTAAGCTATAGTCAGCCGATTTTGTTGAAACTGGGTAGAACCATGTGGTAGCATATAAGATATAAGCAAATAACAAGTTTGGTAACGATATTATTAAAAGCAAGAAAGTTTTTCTTTCTGAAACTAGTTTTATGAACGAATTCCTATAGTGGCTTTAAGCTATGGTCAGCCGATTTTGATATAACTTTGTAGAATTATGTGTGGGTATAAGATATTCTTCAAGTCATCATCAATTCAATCAAATTTTTGTCACTAGAAAAAGTTTTTAGATCGAATTCCCCTAAGCGCTATAGTCAGCCGATCATAAACAAACTTTGTAGAATTGTGTGGAATTTCTAGTTTACTAACGATATCATTAAAAAGAATAAAATTTTGTTGGATTTCTTAAACTAAGCACCAGAAATACTTAAGCAGCAACCAAATATATTTTTATCTGCAGGCTGCTGCTGCTGCTTCTTAAGTCCCTAATAAGCCGCCAAATGCCACACTCAAATTGACTCAAATTAAGAGCTGACAGGAATCTGCCAATATTTGTCTGCTGCATCATCAATGACAGACCGGGAGGGCGGGGGAGCGAGGCGGTTAAAAGTCGCGCCATCTGTACAATTCCCACGTGCATCAGGCTGGGGAGATTCGTTTGCCGCAATTTACATTCAATTTTAGATCAATACACAAGCATAATGCAGAATGAGTGGGCGGCATTTTCCACTGATTGTTACTCGGTTGTTGCGGCAAAGCCAAAGGGATTTGGTAGCAAGGTACTCTCTTGCTACTTGGCGTGCTGATTTCTCAGGTGGTCGCTTTCGCACATGTATTTACATTCTCAATGCCAGAGACAGGGATCGGGTTTTGCGACTGAAAACTTTTGGTGTTTCATGTTCCTGGACAAACATTGCATCATTGATGAGGCGACGTTATGCCAGGGCCAAGCACTCAGAAAACTTGTTCAACAATTAAAAGTATTCAAGTTGCAGTTTCAAGACCACTTCAAGATTCTATGTGTGTGTGTGTGTGGGTGGGTGTGTCCACAAGTGACCAAAGACCGCAAACTTTAATTGCATGTCCAGCTCAAAGTGAAGACAATTGACCAATCAAACAATTTGGGGGAAACTTTTGCCAATTGTCTTTGATTTGCTAGGCGTTCTCGACGTATGTAGCTGCATTTTGGTTTGTCTGCCAAGTTGCGTGTTTGCACAAATTGCGGTTTTCAGCCACAGTCCACAGTCTGTGTCCGGACTGGGGGGGGTTTCGCAATTGGCATTTATTGCCCAGCTCACAAACTTGAAACTTGATTTATCTGAATTGCCATGTCGTCGCTGACTTCACACCAGCAGCCACAGTCAGGATCTGACTGTTCCTTTCCTCTCCTTTTTTTTTTTTTTGCTGTTTGTTTGTCGGAAAAGCTTAAAAATTTGGCTTATTGTTGTGTTTCTTGTGGATTTTCCAAAACAACAATTATTTTCGATTTGTGTTTTTTGAGCCATGAAATTAATTTCGGTTCTTTGTGGTTTCTGAAATGAAATTTCCTGTCTCCCACAATGGCGTTCATATCTGGGGAAGCTTTGCCAAGTGCCGACAAAGTTTTTTGGAAGCCAACGAATTCCGGTGACCTTAATCAAGTGGTGGGAGTAGACTGGACACAATAAAGGTTACCAAAAGCTGATTAGGCTTAGGTTTTTTTTGCTTTTAACCACTGTTTAAATCAATCTGGAAGCTAGAATGTGGCGAACCAAGCTCGATTTGTTTATGTTCCGGAGGGAAAAGTCGAAAAGTATGCAAGTTTTTCTTTTTTTTGGTGTAATTAATCTTTGTAGACTCTTGGTATTTGACTTGGACAGGACTGCCTATCTGTGTATACCTCTCTCAATTAATATTTGAACTCAACTTTCCCAAAAGCGAAGACTGTAAATTTGCCAATGAGTGTATTGTAGCATGATTTCTCGTTTGTTGTACCCATGCCAACCGGCGGCACAGCTACCCTTGCCCACCTCTTGGCCGCTCCTGTTGCCTGTTTCGAACAGCCAAGTGCATAGAAGTGCGTTGAGCCGTGGATTGCTCTGGCATGCATGAATGCATCCTGACTCTGCTGCTCTCGATATGCCAATTGCGAAACTTGTATTTTTTTGTGTCTGAGCGCGTTGCCGGGGCAACATTAACATCGCAATCAACAACAGCCCGCTGGAGTCAGTCGCAGTCAAAGTTCAGTGGAGTGGCTGGAACTTGAGTTTTCAAGGTGTTGCCGTCCCCCGTTCCCCCCCCACTGGCCTCTGACAACCTCTACAACACCATCAACTGCCATAAGCACTAGAGAGTGGCTCATCATAGACGATTATCCTGTTTGCCCTTGCCCAAAATGGATTAAGTATGCTCTCTGTGTGTTGGGTGCCAAATGGAAAACGGCTTTTAATTTAAAATGTGAAAATAATTTGCAGCAAATTCCGTTTGACAGTGCATAAAACTGCGAGCGTTGCGTCTGGAAACAAAAATTGCAATTCATTTGGCGACACAAAGTGAGGCGCCACTTTCGAGTAGAAAGCCATGAACAACTTTTTCTCTGTCCTTTAAAAAAAAAGGAAGGAACAAAAAAAAATAGAAGGAAAAAGAGAAGTTTCCAGTTTATTAGCAGCGTGCAGGAAAAATGCTGTCGACTCTCAGTGGTCCTGTAATGGCTGAAGGCCTGAAGTTGAAAGCTAGGCAAAGTGCATTAAGTTTGAAAGTTAGCCACAGCCGACATCGGCTCACAGGTGCGTCCGGTGTGTGTGTGTCTGGGTGTGTCTGTGTGAGTAAGTGGCAAAATGGCTTTTATGTCTAAAATCCACTTTGTGCACCGAAAGCTGATTCCATTTTGACTCTCGGCTTTGAAAATAGCTGCTGCTATTAAATTTTGAAAGCTGCTTTCATAACTGTCATCTGGATTTACGAGGGCTGTTTGATAAGTCGACAAGGTTTTTGCCGTTTGCCGTCCACTCACTTGGGTTAAATTCGCTGTTATGGCTGGCTAATTGCTATGCTGGCTAAATTATGCATTTTCCTGCTGCTTTCTGTGGCACTGAGAAATGGTCACGCTGTCCTTAGATTAGCTCTCCGAAATGCTTGCGGCTGTGGCAGAAATTTGGCATTAGTCAAGAGACAAACTGACAACAGACAAAAATAAATTGCATTTCAGATAAAAGTCAGCCGCCATCAAGCCTTTAAAACAGACACTGAGCGGGTTACGCAATCCCCCCGCCCCCCTGAATGTATCCTAAATTAAGTTGTTATCCAGTGGAAAAATATGCAAATTGTTTTTGGCTCATGTCAGACATAAAGTTTTTTTATGACCAAGTGACATGCTCCGTTCACCCTTACCATTTGTCTGGCAAACACTTTCGTCTGCGTTTGGCGTAGGAAAAAAAGTTGGGGGGGAAAAAAGAAAGGAAACCAACAACAAGAGTCGCCAATTATTTCCTCCTGTGTGTGTGTGTGTGTGGTAGATGATGCCAATGTGTTTAGGTCTATGCCAACTTCGTGTATCCCAAATCAGATAAGCTCAACCGTTCCTAACTCAACCACCGAAACGCTGTAGAGTAATTGTAAATCATAAATATAAGGCAGCAACATGTCCCCACAATATTTAGTTTCCCCACTTCCAGCCCTGTTGATTTAGCCAAGTGCAGCTAACAGTTAATTAAGACATTCAAGCCTCCTCCTGCCCACCCCCTCCTAGCATAGACTCATTCACACCGTGTTTAGCTCAACTCTCACTCCCAACTCCAACACACACAAAAGCTGGGCTCGTCGCGTGTCGATAGCTGCATTTGGAGAGAGTTTTCATGTTCATGCATCCCGCACCCCAGGCCCAGGCCCAGGCACAGCCCCCCCTGCCGTATTTATCCACGGTTTTACTGCTTACAAGCTTCTAATTGAGCGTGCACTGGTCGCTTCTAATTATCGCACGAAGCGAACGGTTTCCCATTTCGATCCTTTGACGCCATTGTTGCTCCTGTTGTTGGCGACATTCGGGTTAGCGGCTTGGAGTGGGAGGTGAAAGGTTCAGCCGTAACATAAATTAAGTTGTTTGCCATCTGCGATACAGTTTAAAGTCGTCCTGGGTATTGCGGCTGGGTTTTGGGGGGTTGTTGGAGCAGGCCTTTCCAACCATCCATCCATCCATCCATCCATCCATGCATCCATTCATTCTACCAAACTTCATTACGTAGCTGGCGCTGGCGCTGGTGTGTGTGTGTGTGTGTGTGTGTGTGCGCAAATTTCCTGTTCTGCTTTTTACGACGGCACGTAATCAAATTAAGCAATTACTGCCTGGCGTCTGCACCAACCCACATCCATGCTGATGATGGGGCAACTTCAAGGGAAAATGCTAACTGAAGGTACACACATAGGTGGGTAGTAAATGTTGGACACTGCAATCATGACGGTAGTCGCTGCTGGGGCCACTGAAATTTAGCTCAAAGCCGGTACAAATGTCACTTTGATTCAACGACAAGTGGCATTTACACTCGGCATGGATTTCACTAATGGCATCGATTCCTCATTTGAAAATGAGCCTGGGGTTTTGGATTTTATGAAGAATCCAATGATCCCCACACCAGCAGACTTGTTTGCTTTGAAAGCCCAACATGGTCTTTGGAGTAAACTGAGACCAAAAACTGCAATTACCTACTCATCCATTCATATATCCATACAACAGTAGAGAAGTTAGTTTAGAAAACAAGCAATATACATTCATTTTCACATCTTTTTTAACTTAAGGAATAAAGGATTTGTATATTCAGTAGAATCGCCTACTAGAAGAGAAAGTTTTTTGTATTCCCGCACAGAGATTGTTTTTTTCTTTCCAGAGAGAATCATTTTCTTAACTCTTGGAAGAAACCCCTTTCTTATCCCCATTAAGTAACGCTTTCTTATCTCTCAGGAGAGACTTTTTTACATCTCCAGAAGTGTCCCAGAGTAGCACACTTCTTACCGAAGGAGTATGACAATGCGATAGCAGTGCGAAATCGTTAGGGTGATGCTATACCTACTGGAAGAATTTCATTCTTCTCTTTTGCTACAAACCATGTTTGAACCCTTTAAAGCAGTGTATACAAATACCATGACAAATGCCCTTCAAAGTATGCTATGTTTTAACTGATTCATCATTTATAGTAATTTGAGCTTAAAGTAGTTAAAAAATATCTATTATGACCATTTTCAGGTGCTATTTATACAGCTGTTCCAAATTTCTTTGATGTTATAGAGCAGATTAACTCCTTAGCTTTCAAAAAAATGAACCCAAGCAATTCTGCGATTTTTTTGAGCAAATATATATCACTTGGAATTCATATCTTAAAAAGTATTAAATTAAATTGAAACAGATCATAAATGTGGTATGATAAATAAGTATAATTGGCTAGAAATTTGTATTAAATTGAATTTTATTGAACATTTTAATGGAAAAATGTTTACAAACATCAATTGCATATCTTTGGGCGGTTCAAAATATGTTAGTTTTGAACACAAGAACTCAAAATCGAATATCTTGGCTTGAAAAATTCTCAAAAACATGTGGGATAGCTTATTTTAAAGCTTAGGTGTATTACTTTCTGATAAAGTTAAAGTGAATCAAAATAAAGGTAAATATTCTTCACAAAACGGTCAAAGTAAGGTTAAAAACATACATTCTAAGCAACTTTAGGCACAAAATACCAAAAATCTAGACGATGGACCATATGCGAAAACAGATTCGAGTTTAGCATACTAAAATCATCTAGCATCAACACCAAAGCTTCAAAATGCAGTACCGTGTTGCCTAGTGTTATTAAACTTAATAAAGTTAGCATACTTTTAAGGGTATGTGCCCTGATATTTAGTATACCACATAAACCTAAAGTAAAAAGGGTATACTAAAGCTAAGATTGATAACATAATAGTAATATGTTTACATTAATGATAATATACTGTTATTTAACATAATGGAATGCTACAAAACTTTAATTCACTTGAAAAGTCACACAGGACTGACTGGACACTACCACTCTTGCTGGGAGTCAGACTTTAGCTGATATTGCCCCATAAACCAAATGCAAAATTCGAAAATAGCTTTTCAACTTACCCGCTTATGTATAGAAATGAAATAATTCCGCTCCTCCATGTTATCCATTGATTTTCATCCTCTCTCTCTCTCTCTCTGTGTTTCTCCCTCTGAAATACATAAGATAATTGTTTGATTTATAGCTAATTAATCAGTCAAAGAATATAAAACTACATGGACTACCGCACCCTCTGGACAAGGACAACCACAACTGAAACCGAGCAATTAATAATATTGAATGCTTATGCCAAATGTCGTGCTCCATTTAGCCACGGCAGATTCCCACCCACCCGGTGGCTCAACACAAAAGTGTTTACGAGTCGCTTTCGCTTTCCTTCTGCCCTAATCGTTTCGCTCGTAAAGCCCTGAAAGAGTGTCCCTAATTATAACTGACCACGCAGCAGTGCAACTCGGTTGCGTTTTGTTTTCATTTCCCTTGAATGAGCGACTGGTTGAATGGGGAAAACATCTAACGGCTTAGCCAAGGATGAGTCAACTCCCCCACTGACCTAATGAGCCATTTAGCCAATTGGGGTTAATGTCTTCCACGCGGGCCACTGCTACCGAAGGAGGAAGGCTTTTCCGTGATGAATTTTTGAAAAGGCTTTTGGTAAATATATCAAATCCAATCGAGTTGGCCTTCTCATATTTTCCATGTTTATGGGCAAGCATTTTGGTCACGTTCGTGGGTAAGTTTGGAACGTGAGCTTGGAAGGAAGGTCGAAGAAAACCCAGACTGCCTGCATTGTTCTGGCCCATTTCCACCCTCGCTGTAATCAGCGATTTCAAGGAATCACACCAGTTGCTAGTCGCTGTCAACACAATCAGCAATTGCAGCTCAGCTTTTGCTTTTGATTTCAGTTCAATTCCTAGCTCCCACCTCCTGTGCAGGAGTAAGCGCCAAATGGCCTGACAGCTCATGAAACCGTAATCGAAAGCCATTTGAGAGGGTTGTCCTGTTCTCTGAGACCTGGTGTGTGTCTCTGGCGATGCATTTTTGATACACAAGACGGACGGAGGGTAGAAATGACAGATTGCCCTCTACCTGCCATGGCAACTCGCATATTAATTATGAGTGTATTGAAACAGAACCCGTTTGGATATGCCCTCGGGCAGTTGACAAATCGATTTTTATCCCCTCCCCAGAGGGGAAAATCAACTGAGAGCAATCTCTTGTTGCTCGACCCTCACTTGAGTTGCCGACATCCATTGGAGTCTACTAGACTGTGCATCGCTTTGTTCGTTTCATTATCGCAGCCTTCCTGTTGCCATCTCATCGCTCATTCATTGGGTTGCCAAGGCTGTTTATCAGTTAATGTGACGCTTTATTAGGTTATGGAAATTCGTGCTCCACTCCAGCCACACATATTTTCCAACTCATTTCATCCTGTGGCATCTGAAATTCAAATATCACTGCTAAAAAGCGTAACCATGTTTGTATCCGCATCCGCTTCCTTGCTGAAGTGCAGTCAGTTTCCATCATCGATGTCATCATCATCGTCATCCCCTCCGGCGGCTCCCAGGGTTTACGATCGAATGCTAATAAAGTTGTCTGGGCTATGGGTGTTGTTGGCGCCAACTCGCATAATTCAATTACATCCGATGTAGACTCGTAAAACTAAATCAAAGGAAAACAAAAGCATCATGCTTCATTTACTTTACAGCTCCAAGAATGGGGCTCTCCGTGGGACATATTGGTGGGACAAATTTGGCTATGGCAATAAAAAAACATGCCTTTCTCCCCTTTTCGTCTAACCAAATCTCTCTCTTTCATACCCATCCCCTTGTTTGGCTGGACTCCAAACTGGCAAACGGGGAGGGGGGTGGGCTTTGTCCGTCTCCTGCTGCTGGCAAGCAAAGTTTCCCCGTCACTTCCGACACCCTCGAGGGCAAGCACCAAACAATTTACTTGACTTGACTTTGAAGCAACTTGGATTTTCCGTTTTCCTCTGACATAATAAAAACACAAAATGTGATGATAAGTCTTGGGGCGGAATGTTTGCTAGTGATGATAATAAACTATACAACTGCTGGTTGGATCATCGATGAGTCCTTACCAATGCCCCATTGCAACGTATCCGGAATTGGTGAAATCAGAAATAGTCCCCCCTTTAGTTCGAACATGGAATATGGCACATTAATATGGATTAGCATTACAATTAGACAAACTATTTTCATTGGCTTTCTTTTATGGCAGAAACAAAGCAATTCTCGACACAGTTAGTGTGGCGCCAGCTTCCAAAATGATAAAATATCTTAAAATCGGTCGACTTAGGGAAACTGTGGGGTGCTCTAGCTTATAATTCAGAAACTACTTCACCAATTCGCTGGACTCTAGGATTCTATAGGGGATTGAAAGGACATAAAGAAGAGATATCTTAGGAAAATCCGTACTATCTTGGCGATAATAGGAGTATCGTTACTTTGATTGCCTAAAAAGCGGACAATCAGCTGTCTTTAGAGTACCAAAACTTATCAAGAAATTGTAGTAGATTAAGTGGATCTTAGGATCTGGGGGTAAGTAAGACTCAAGGCGAAGCTTCAATAGTCAGGAAAAAAAGGAAGGAGTTAAGGTAACCCCATTTCTTGTTCAAAAAATATCGCATAAACTTAAAAATTGCATAGCTTAATCACCTGTTAAATGGTAAATATGTTGTTTATTTGTAACGACTGCAATTTTGCTCATTGCACTGATCAAAAACTTTTGCTTGAAGTTGGGTGGAAACGGAAATAGTCCCCAGATGAAAATGTCAAATAGAAAATGACCAGCCATGAGTCTCAACATCCTGTCAACAGCAGGACAAGAGATAGCTCAAACTAAAAATAAGTGTTTATTGTACTTGAATGTATTTACACTGCAAAAAAATGTCTAAAATGCAGTTTCCGGCAGAAATTTACCTTTTTTATTTGCATTCTATATGTCAGAGGTCAGAGGTGCCCAGAGCCAGCTTACGGCTGCGTAGACATCAACACAAATGAAGAAAATATATTTAAAGCAACAACAACAGTTCATTTTTTGCAAGAGGCTTAGGAGAGAGAGAGAGAAAGGAAGAAGAGTGTCATTGCGTAAAACTACAACGAATACAGGGCTAGCGCATAGGCTGTGGGCACCCCTACTATGAGTTAAGTAACAAATTTATTGACAGAACTATTCTAAGCACTTTAAAGGAATAAATTCGTGTGTTGACTATTTGCAGAGCCTCCTGACCTGGGACTAAGTGCGTTCTCGAAACTGTCTTTACTTCTCTTTACCTTTAACACAGTTCCTTCTACAAGCCGAGCTTTTGTAAAACAAGTTGTAAGCATTAAATAAATCAATGATTATCCTCAATTTTGCCTTTTCTCCAACATAACTCTGACATATTATATTTTCAATATTTCCCACTATATTCATTGCTTTGTGGACACCAATTCCTCCCAGTGCATTTCTTGAAGGAAGTAAGTCTCCCAAATGTGGCAGCAAATCGTTTCGACTGGCAAAGGAAATGAAAAGGGGGGGGGGAAGCGCTGCAAATACTTCGTCTATAGATTTATCTTTCATGATGCTGTCCATTTTATTGTAACTGCAACCATTTGTAAGGCGGCCACAAAAATGACAGCCTTTTCGAGCACTGCAGCGGGAGCTGGGAGTGGCGCTGGTCAAGTGTGAATAATACACAGTACAACCACCTACAGAGTGCATGCTGGCGCCATTTTATGATGCCGCAACAATCTTTAAACTGACAGGATTACTTTCGGACTACAAACTCCGCCTGCTGGTCACGTGCCCATTTTGTTTACATGCCGCATTAAAAGGGGATTCCGTTTCGTTTCGTTTTATTGCGATTTCATTCTATTTGCACACATCCTGCCCAACCCCCTTTTGGTTAGAGATCAACTCTGGCATATTTGCTTTTACTTCGGCATTATTATCCTCATCCAGCTCAGCTCTGCTCTGGTCGGATTGGATGGGATTGGTTGGTGTGAACTTTGGCACATTGTAAGAGCTTTTCGGTTTTGTTCTGCTACCCCACAGGACAGAGAGAGGAGAGAGAGCGACTGGCCTAATCTCATTTTTCCACTCATTACGCGTGTGCCTGTCCGTTGATGGCAGCTTAAGCACAAATTTTAACGCCAGCAATTTGGCCAAAAGTCACGTGCCCCACCTGAAAAACTTCCCAAAAGGGTTCGACCATGAAAATTTCAATTAATTTGGAAAGTCTGTCGGTGATTTTTAATTATTTGCTCCCCCTTGGAAAGTGTCCCCTACAAATCATTGAATATCTCCTAATTGACACTTCTCAGTCAGTAATTCTGCAGTTGATAATTGTTTTACGCCCTTCCCCTTTGTCTGGCTGCAAATTGAATTCATTTTGGCTTTTGTGTCTCTGCCAATTAGTTATTCAGCATTCGCCACGTTCCGCAGTTGATTCGACCAGATTGGATTAGTGTCAATTTCCAGTGCAATAAAAAAATAATAAATAAGATTCCGAAAAAGGAGCAACAGTTGCACACAGCGACAGGACACCCGGCAAAAAGGTACAAAACGTGAGCTGTGCGCATGTGCCCACACACTGGCTGGAGGCAGCTGCTTCGTCTGTTGTTATGTAAACAAACGACAGTTGCCAGTTGTCCGAGGCTGAGGCTGAGGCTTGGTAAGCTTTGTGGTTTGTCCATGACAACCGAAAATGAAATTTGGCGTGCAAATGTCCAAGGGTTTAGCTTTTGTTGGACCTGTGACAACTTTTGATGGGTCCACAACAAAAACCCCCTCCCCCTCCACCGCCAGCAGAAAGCGAATAAAAATTTAATCAAACCTATTTCATTTTGAAACAGATTTGCCATATGGCTGGTCGTTGTCAACATTTGAGCTGATAAGTGCACATTTAATGTGTTGGTTTTAAGGGTTCCATTGCACACGCACAGACACAAACACAGGCGCACGCACACACAGCCGCACACACCCACTAAACTAATGGACAAACAATACCAACCCATTTTGTGGGAAAACTAAAACCAATATTTGTGCTTCATAACTTGGTATATTATAGGGTATATAAGGCGTGGAGCATGCTTTAGAGAAAACAGTTACTTTCCAACGAAATCGGGATAGTCTTAAGAATAACTTGATATCTTTTCGAACCACTGAGAACAGGATTTGCCTTACTGACTCCTTCCTCGGGAAAAGTATTAGCCATAGAAAAATGTAAGAAGAAGTGAATGGCAAAAGTTTTAAAGTTTTATCAAGAATCAGTTAGTTCAACTTATTTGGCTTAAAAAAATGATACTTAAATGATTTAAGTCAGACTCAGATCAGACTCATGGGTGAGTTTCTTGGGAAGTAGGAATGATATCAGCTATTCCTATTGCTGAGCTCTGAATTCAGACCTCAAAAACTCAGTACTGGCGCATAGAATAGCGGGGTAGTCTCTGAGAACTCAACAAATTAATGCAAAAATAGTGAAAAACGTAAGGTTTTCACCCGCTTACTCACAAAATGTTGTCAAAAGTATGTTAAATACAAAAAAACTTGATTTAAGTACAGAATTCTTATTTCCAGTACGATTTACTTAATTTAAATACTTAATTTAAGACTGTTTCAGAATATATTTAGTACATTTCGAGCTATACTAAAATCTTTTGATAACACCTTAAGGTTAAAGTATACTTAAGTCAAGAACGTTCAATTCTTAATAAAGGTACATAAACTTGCTAACTTTATAAGCTTGATTCAAGTCTGCCTTAATATATTCTTTAAAAAAAATAACACCACTTCAAGCAAGAACAGTATATTCTTGGTTTAAGCCCATAAAATACTGCAGCTATTACCAAATCCTTTTGGATAAAACAGAGATCCTAAATCAAAGAAGGGTTGAAAGATCCAGAGAGTAAGATGGTACGTCAGAATCCTCAGTCCATAACATAAGTGTTAGAACCAGTTGGGAATTTTGGGAACCAATTCGTTAAATAAGATTCTATTGCACACTTTTAGGGGCTTTCATTTCAAGTCTATTCTTTCGTACTTGAATTAAGCAAGCTCTTTTCTTGCTTATCTCTGCTTACTGTAAGTACGTAAAGTTCCTGATTGAAGAACAATCGTTCTCATTTTAATGATATTTACGCACTTTCTTTAAGTACTTGCAAAAGCAAATAAAAATTGAAAGTGATTGAAGTGATCCCTACACTCCATGCAGCACAACCCCTAGGTATCCCCTAGTCTAACCGTTTCGCTTGCCCCCCACAAAATGTAACCGCACTATTGCGTGACCAGACTTAATGCCTGAGTGTGGGTGTCGGGGCATGTGCCCAGTGTGTTTATATAAAATCAAAAAAGTTGACAGTAATTGAAATATGCCAGAGATCAAGAGGCACTAAGCAATGCGCCAGTTCCCTCCACTCTTAAGTTGTGACCACATAAACCATGATAGAAAATATTATGCAAATTGTATGTTTGCGGTTGAACACTTTTTATGGAGCGGAGTGGCATGGAGGGGGGAAAAAAGCCACTAAGTGGTTTGGTATTGGCTGGGCCAACCACCCCCCAAGAGTTTGAATATTTCAATTTGCCTCATCTCCAAGTGGGTCAAGTGGCCAAAGAGCAACTCAGGCGAACTAAAGCCCATTGTAATAACCCAAAATGACAGTCATAAATCTATGATTATGGCCCATTGTCTGGTTTAAAGTGGCCTGAAAGGTGAGAGGATGTTATGGCACCTAAAAATTTCCAATTTCCCCAAACTAAAATAACTAACCTTTGATATCGGTTCTCTCATTAGCTTTAATGTCTCTACACACTGTTTAAACAATGCCGCCGCTGACTTCATTAAACTCGTGTAAAATTTATAAAAACATACAAGAACCACCTGCCCAATGGGCAGACAAATTTTCAGCTATAAATTTTGATAGCTGATTAAAAATAACGAGCGACATTTGCTTTTATTTACCCAGCGCCATGTTGTAAATGGAAAATGATGGCAAATGCTGCTGCTATTGCCGAGGGAGGGGGGTTGGGGGTTTGCGAGTTGTGGTCCACTGTTTATTTGATGGTGCACAGAATTGTGTTTTTTGGGCCTACGTAAAGCTAAATCGAAATATTTTTGTTGGCTAATTTGTACAGACAATTAATTTACATTACAAATGGTGGGCAGTCCCGACCAGCCATGAGGGTACAATTTGGTTACAATGGAAAGCGGAAGGTACCAACATACGATAGGGATACATGTTGTGCGTGTGTGTGTGTTTGGGAGAGATATCTTTTGGTTGTTGTCATTTTAATTAGGAAAATTGTTTTTTTGTTTTGGAAGTCAAAATCTAAGGAAAAACGGAAAAATATTAGAACATGGAATGAAAATGTTAATCAGCGTGAAAAATCCTCCGCCACCTTGGAATTCTCTATCCCAGCGTGATAATACGTCTGACTTCTATGGAGACTTTGTCATACTAGATCCAACTAAGACCTAGGAAGCTGGTCCCGTCCGCTGTTGGTATTATAGTTCGAACCTTAGAGCCCAAACCAAATCCTAGCAGAACTAACTACTTCTCCATTCTAAAACAAAGCATCTAGAAACCAATGAAACAGGTAAGCACTCATATTCGAAGCAACGACCCTTAAATCATCCATAAATATCCTATAAAATAGGTTTTATATAATAAACCCAACACTTTAGGATAACATCCACCATCCTAGTAAAGAAATTAATGGCAAAATAGAAACTTTTCGAAACAAATGGAGCTCAACAATTCTACTAAAACTCTGTAGAGGATTCGTTGTAGAGCTATCTAGGTTGCCTGACTGAAGTTCGTAAGCGTTGCGACTTATTAGCTTTTCGTTCAATTGATGGAATGGGTTTCGATCGAAATGCAGCTACGAAAAAGGTGAAACCTTCGTATATTACTGCAAATCACCCGAAACTTTGTGTATCGTGAGGTTATTTAAGGATACTGAAGGAATAAAACACCGCGTGAAGTTCGCCATTCGTCGAAATCCACTGCGCAATCAGAAAATCATGCCTCGTGAGATGAATATCAGCAAGGACAGCATGTCTCTCGTCATAAAACATGGCTGGTGACTGAGTGCTTACAAGAGACACACTTGCTCACAACAGCATTGAAAGAAGATTGCGTAGCCAGTGCGCGAACCATGCCCACAGACGATTAGGAGAATCCTTCAACAAACAGATCGATAGAGTGTAGGCTGTGTTATTAAAACCAGCTTCCGAACGGATTCTTAGAGCTCAGAGAGGTTACCATCTGGCTTAGGTAATGGTTTGGTGGGGAGTCGCCTATGATGGAGTCATCAAGCAACATTTTGTGTAAAAAAGGATTCAAAACTTCAGAGAAAGTGTATAAATCCGACGTTTTCGAAAAGATAGTGAAGCCTCTTAGCACGGCATTATTTGAGAACTAGCCGTGGTCCTTTCCTTTCCCCTCCCGGCTCACAAGTCAAGAACGACGCCAGACCTGAAACCATTGATCTACAGACTGAGTTCCATAAGCGAAGCTATGGCTTGCTCTACTCTAAGCCCAAATATTGAGTCCTTGAAGTGAGACAGTGCACATTTCCCCAATGCTTGAGATGCACACTGTGATGGAACTGAAAACCAAACTCGTTTCAGAATTAATTCCTGATTTAATCTAAAACAAATGTCTTGTTGATTTTGTCTGTCTTCTGGCAGGCAAATGCCACAGTTATTTATAAAACAACATCTCAACGAGAGTTCATGACCCTTTCGGCCAAAATGATTCTAGCCTAAGGCCATCAGAACGTGGTCGTTTTGCTGTCTCGCGGTAGGCCTAAATAAAATATTAACTTGGCTCAACTTGAAGTGCACGTTTCAATTAGCCACGAAAGCCATTTTATAATTGAAAGAGCCAGGCGGTGGTGGGGCGGTGAATAGACCCCATTTCCAATGTCTTGAAACGGAATGGGCAGATGATACACATCGATAGAATAAATATTTACAGCCCGGCCCATAATTTTTCCGGACGTGGGGAAACGTGCGGTGGGAAAGACAACAGAAAAGATTATTATTCATTAGACATCAACTCCAACTCCAGGCGGCAAGTAATTGAAAAGTTATACCGCTACATCATCCGGGCCTCATCTTTTGCCAGGGCTCAATTTGTCATTCGTGGGGGCGGACTGACAGACGTTGGCTGTGACTAAGCACAGGATATTCAGTGACTTCAGTGAGAGAGCAGTCCCCAACTGCCTCCCTCCCATGTGGGTAATGATTGAGTTGATGTCGTTAATATGTTATCGACAAAAATGGGGGGACACATACACACACACACACACACACACACACATCTATCTACCCGGCATTATTTGTCTTTTGAATTATTAATGAATCTGCTGAATGGCTCTGCCTGGCGGCACTTTCAGCTCAGCTGAGCCAAGTTTAATTAAAAAGCTGCCACATTCTTTCACCCTCTTTTGTGCAACTATTTCCGGCGAAGAAAACTTTAAAAAATTCCCCAAAATGAAGGCAACAAACTTGGCTGATTTCGATTTTTATTGCGGAAAGCGCAAAACCAAAATAAAACGAACGAAAAGAACATTTCCATGACGATGGAGGGGCAAGAGGAGCTGGGAGCTGGGAGTTGGGAGCTGGCGGTGCGCTTCCTGGCAACAATTTCATTTTGTAGCCGCTGCACTTGGAATTCCATTCGAGTTTACCTGCGCACGCAAACCCAAACCCAGGAGCAGCTGAATAAACACTCCAACAATGCCCGGAATGGAGGGCAAGCCACTTGAACCACAAAATCCAAACAAACACACACACACACCCAGGAAAGTTTTTCCCATTTTTGCCTGTGCAGTTCATAATTTATGCCAAACAAACATATAAATATTACCCCAAATTTATTAAGCGCCCCCCACCCTCCACCTGCTGCCCCACGGGGCACACCCCTCGCTCAATGACGAAGCCAAAGGAAAAAGATAACTTATTGAGCTGTGTTTCAAAAGTATTTTGTTTTCTTTTTTTTTTGGTTTTTTCTCTCTCACAAAATTGTCATCAACTAGAACTAAACTAAATCACTTTCTACTCAACAAGAACAGGACTTGAACGAGAATAAAGTGACCGGAGGGAAACCCACAAAACAACATGCGAGGCAGAGGCAAAACTCTGACCGAAAATGCTGACAGCACAACTGCAAAAGTTCAACTGGTAAAGGCAACCAGAAAAGTTCCAAATTCGGCAGACTGTCTGACTCCCCCATTTAGCCCGCTCCGCTCCGTGTCTCAGTTGCCTGCCCCTTTGTGCGGCGTCTGCTGCTCGTTGGCCGGAACTGTTAGGCAGCAGTTGGAATTTGATTTTAACGCTTCTTTTGTAAGCTGCGTCGGCTGTTTGTGGCAAGCGAATTCAAATCACCAAAGCCAGAAAAGTTCACTCCAGCTCATCCTGTGAGGCGATGCTCCAATGGACACACATTGAAATTGGCTGTCACAGATTGCTACCGCAAGTCTGAGGTCTGGGGAGGCGCGACCGAAGCTGTTGAAATGTGCCACAACTGTGGCGTCACATGCTCGGACAAGTTATTAACTCTTGATCCTTTAACTATTAATGACCCAGAACTCCACACCCACCACCTTGGCTATGATTAATAGTTGCAGGCACAAAGTGCGACAACACAAATTCATTGATCCTGAACATAAAAATACAAAACAAAACATTCCTTTCCCCCACACCAGGACACTTTGTGGTCATTAAAAGTTGCCCAAAAATTATAGTTGACCATGACGACAAGCAGAAGGCGGACGACGACGACCACAAAAGTGGCGCGAAAACACGACAAAAACAAATTCACACAAATCGATTTCCGGCCCTGGGCGAACTTTTTGTTTGTTGATGGAACCCAGGCCAAGTAAGTGCTTGCCCTAATCACCATACTGGTAAATAGTTATAGCAATTCAGATTCAGGTTGATGATTAATGGAGCAGCTGGACTAGTTCGTCCGACACTTAAGTGTAATTGGAGCAAACTGCTGCCGTCTCATTATACTGTTGCCAAATCACACGGCTAAGCAGGATGATTCATACCTGCTTTCCACCATCTGCAAATCGGATTTCATTAGCGACAATTCAAAGACTTTTCCACTTTGTTTGTTGCTCTTTGCAATTTCCTTTGCTCAATTGTCCGGAGATTTCTTTTCAGGCTGCCCCACCCTCCCACCGAGAGCTCGTTATGACTTTAACGACCAGTTAGCGCCACCCAGCGCCACCCAGCGCCACTCCCGGTTCGCTGGTTGCCACCCTTAAGACTGTTTTTTATATGAAAATCAAACAAACTGACCCAACCCCACGCACCATGAGAGATGCCGCTGACTGATTTGCCTCAATCGTCTCTATGGTTATTTGTTCATGTGAAAGGCTCTCACTCAATTCCATTCCATGCCACGCACCTTTCGGATGCATTTATTTCTCTTGACAATATGTTGCATACCTCCTGAGGTAACTGTAAATAAAGTTGTGCGATTTCTTTTCAATTGCTCCTCGCCCGCGTCCCGCCATTCCCTGACAACATTAAACATTAAAATTAAATATCTTTTACACGAAATTTTCCGCGTCTGACTTCCATTTCTTGGGGGTTGCCCCAGTAACAGACATATTTCTTCTATGCCCCTGCTCCTATCCCCTTACAGAAAGTGTACACTGTTCAGGGGTGCGTAAAAATGCAATTTCAACAAGTTACACTTTGATGTGCACATTTTCTTCCTGGGACCGACAAACCCAGCCGCCACGAAGCATTTGGCAAAGGAAATTTCACTTCCAATGAAAAGTTAAGGCGAAAGAAAATTGTTTTCAAAATGGGTTAAGTGGGAAACAGGTTCAAAAAGCAGATCAGACAGACGGTAAGATCTTGAAATATGCAGTTAGATCAAGCTTACTTGATGAATTGTAGAGCACAAAACACAGCACTAAACACAGTTCGTGTGGCTCCACAGGAATGCAAGACGGCTCTGTACTGAACCGAACAGTAAGTTCCAACAGATGAACCGAAAAGGGGTTCCTGTGAAAATGCTGAACCGAACCAAACACCACAAGGCAAAACGGTTCGGTTCGGTTAGGTTCGGTACAAATTTTGGGAATTTTGATCCTATTCTAGCCCATTTCTTGTCTATTTCCGAACCTATTTAAGGAAATCCCTGAACTTAAGAATGGGCTTAAGGGTCCAAGATTCGGAACGATTTTTGAAAAGAAATAAGTTTTTGACTTTCCAGCTGCTTTCAGCGACTGCAGCCTCAAGTGAGCAGCGTATCTTATAGTCGGACTTGACCAACTTTCTTACTTCCTTTGAGTGTACCAGTCATTTCCCAGATTTGCTCAGAAAATATGAAGAAAAGCAGGCTGCACCTTTGCCAACTAATGACACTAATTATCCTCTTAATCTTTTATGCAAATTGTGTGAGAATAACAAAAAAAGCAAAAAAGCGTCTGCCTTTGCGGTTGTCGCGTCACGTGTGTGTGAGTGTGTCGCGTCCTTTAGACAATCGCAAATGCAGGTATTATAATTATGACCCCGGAGAAGTGGGGTTGGAAAACTTTAAGCACACAACGGCAAAGTTGTCGGCAATGCAAATGCAAAGCGTGTGATATGAAAGACGGCCAAAGTTTTAGCCGGGAACGCCAATTGATGGCACTTGAACAACTGGAGTTGGTGGTTTGAGCGACACCAAAGAGGCTAATCTTAGTAGACGTATTTGGGTCTGGGGACATTTCCGTTTCAAATTGAGGTTATCACAAGTGCATTCCCTTACCTGAGTCTCCGTTTTCCTTTTGGGGTTGCGTTGCTGTTTTTTGTTGTTTTTTTTTTTTCCTCCTTTTGCTGGGGTTGTCTCCTCCGGCGACTCATCTCAGTTTGTCAGTGGAAAGCGGAAATGGAAAGTAGCTCACTCGGGCCCAAACTCGGTGCGCAACGGGGTGCAAAGCAATTTGGCATGCAAAAACGTAACGAAACTGAAATAGAAAACGGAACTGGTTTATACAAAAGATGGCTTAAGACATTGCCAGGATGAAAGCTAACGCAAAATGTTTTTTCTTGTACTGTAATTGGATTTAAAATTGTCTTAAGATGGCAAGCAAGCGGCTGCTCTTTGTTCTAGTCTAAATGCACACACTCACCCGCTCTTCGACTGTAGCGGAAGCGGAAGCGCAACATTCAACATCCGACACAGACGCTCCAACCGGGGGGGCTGGGTTGGGTTGGGAGTTGCAGAGAGCAAACAGCATTTCCATTTGCAAAGCAAGAGCGGACGCGGCTTAGTTTGATCCCGGGGAGTAAATAATGCAACAATGCAGAGCACGCGACTAGAAAGCCAAAGCGAAAGATTGCGAGAGGAGGATAAAGAAATTTAATTTCACATCGTTTTAACTCAAGTGGCTTTCCTTTCTGACTAGGGCGTCCCGTGATGTACGCGTAAGACAGCAATTGACACCTTTTAACATTTGGTGCTACCTCCCTACCCTCTCCCCGTCCCCCCCACAGACGACTGTCGCTCTTCATTCGATGCATTGTCGCCTGCTGGTGACGGATTCGATTTCGATTGTTATTGTGTCTCGGTTTCTGTTTACCCATCAGCAGGGTTCTCTTTCCCTTCCCCCACCCCCGCTTAAAAAGAAAATCAATTTCCGCTCAAGGTTGGATAAGCGGATGAGGGTCTTTTGAGGAAAGTAAACACCGAGTGCACAAAGTTTGCACAACAGTGGAAAGTCTTCGAAGGGTGGGTGGCGGTCGTAACAAAGCAAATTGCGAAACAAACTTTCTCTTTGCGCCTGCAATGCATCCGTAGCTGACTCTCTCTCTCTCTTAACCGGAGTCGAGCATTCGCCCTTGTTTGGCGGACTGGCGGTGCACCTACCACCAGGGAGCCATTAACACATACAACGCACTGCACTTCATTGGTCCGGCCACCGCTGGTGTCCACCTGTAAGTCAAATCTCATTTGCACTCCATTAACCCATCAATTCTGTAGCTGCTGCTGCCCCTTGCCATTAGCATCGAGTCCTGCGCTGCCGCTGGGGTAGCTGCCAGTCAATGTCAGCATGTTGGTAAGGGGGATGTCCGCGTTACAATGACACTAACATGATCTGTGACAAGGCTAGGTCTACACTCTGTCCACTAGATGGCTATCTCGTGTTCAGCCTTTAGTCCAATTAACCACACCCACAAAGGCTCAGCTGTGGAATAAGGGGTTATGGGGGGAATTGGCGCTGCATATTGAATACAAATCAATCGGAACCGGTTTTGAATCGGGCAAGTATTTAAAAAAAGTATCCAACTTTGCTATGTGTATCACTGTTTTTCAATTATATCAGAGGTATTGATTGGTTTCACTTATTAACCTGTTTTGGAATCAATATTGAACCAGTTAATAACTTCAAAAATATGTCTGATATTACTCTGAATCAGTTTTAAGCCGGTTTAAAAGGGTTCGGAACTCAGCTTGAACCGGTTTAATATCTTACTCCATATTATTTAACTGCAAACCGAATATCAACTGCAAAACTTAAATCATTTTTAGCTTTGAACCACTTTTTAACCGGTTAAAACAGGTTAGGAACAGGCATAAATACCTGGGAGAATATCTAAATCCCTGCTTTTTCAGCCCTCACACCAAATTTTAAGCCTATAGCTTTAATATTTTCTGAAAGAGGGCCCTGAACTTCTTTTAACGATAAATCTAAGCTAACTTCGTCTGTGCAGAAGTTTTTATACCCTTGCAAGTGCTCGCTTAAATATTTTCAAAAAATACTCTTTTTCCATTTTCCGACCGATCGTTCGTATGGGAGCTATTTGATATAGTCATCCGATTTGGCCAAAAATTTGCTAAATTATGTTAAAGCATGTGAAACAAACAAATACAAAGTTGCAGGACGCTACCACTAAAAACAAAAAAGTTTTTCGAACTAAGACTGTTTTTCAGACCTAACTTTTGTATGGCAGCTATACCATATAGTTGTCCGATTTTAATAAAACTTGGTAGAATTATAAAAAAAACCAAGAAAACCTACGATTACAAAGTTTGGAGACGTTATCATTGAAAAGAAAAAAGTTTTTCATACTAAAACTAGTTTTCCGACCGATTGTTCCTATGAGAGCTATGAGATATAGTCATCCGATTCGGTCGGTTCCGACATATTAGTAGTGTGCAGCAAAAAGAAGACTCTGTGCAAAATTTTAGCTCGATAGCTTTAAAACTGAGAGACTAGTTCGCTTAGAAACAGACAGACAGACAGACGGACCTATAACTTGACTATGCTTCATCCGATCTTCATCATTCCTTCAACGGAAAGATGAATAATCTCGACTACTAAATATGTCCAGAAGATACGAACCTTCTATCTATAAAACTATGTGAGATATAACGTTTATACCAAATTGCGAGGGCGGGAGGGGGTGTGGCAAAAATTGAAAACAAACTTGAGCTGCCTGCAAGGATCAAAAGTTGAAGTCTCATACACGTCGAACCTCCATCTCTTACCATCACTGAGATGTAAGCTTTCATACGGTCAGATATATAGACCGACCGATAGAAGGACATGGCTTTATCGACTCGGCTGTTAATGCTGATCAAGAATATACTGATACTTTATACAGTCGTAGATGCTTCCTTCTATCTATTACATACAAAGAAACTAAATATACTCTGTGTACCTTTGGTCCAGGGTATCAAAATTTCTTGAAACTCGTTTGAGTTGCTTAAATCAAAAATCATAGCTCAACCAAATACTTTACAGGTTTCTGCTGCACCTCATCCACCTCCACTTGCCATGTCGAGCCAAATTCTAAAGCATAACCAGCTATGCCTTCTCACATACCTTTTCACAGCATACCTTTTTGGGGAGGGAGGGGTGTGGTTGATTGGGCAACCGCCTTTGAAACATCACGACACGTGCCAGACGCAAAATGGAAATGAATCCAGTAGAAGTTGCCATTCTAATTTGTCCCCAGCACCACACGATTGTTCCCCAGGTTGCTGAAGCACCTTTCCTCGACGATAAAAATTAAATTCTAATTTATATTTACGAGCTGATAAAACTCCCGTAGTGCGTTAAACTCGAAACAAGAGCCATTCATATATATATATATATATATATGGGTATGGGTATGCGGCTGCCCTGCTGAGGATAATGGCGGCGAGGGTAAGTTTAGTAACCCAAAAACTGCGGACGAAAGAGGATGGGGATGTGAATGTGAATGTGTAAAGTGCTTTTGTAAAGGTTGAAATGAATGGAGTATGCCAAGGGTATGTGATTCCCTTATCTTTGTTTTTGTTTCCAATCGAGTGATTTGTAACCTTATACCTGAAAATTAGCTAACTTAATACACACCCCCCGAGCAGGGGTGCCCACTCACTGCTTATGGCAGTGCAAGATTTCGGTATTAAATGTGCCCTAAGTTTTCTTTAATTTAGTTTTCCCTAATGTTTTCAGTTGTAAATTGCTTATGCAATAATTTCAATTTTGTCCATTCAGATACTGTGTGTTATCCTAGATCCTGGTAAACATCGTCCAACCCAGCATTAAACCATTCATTTAGCCTTCGTGAATTGCATTACATATCCGTTTCCACACACAATCCACCTACAGTCGTCAGTTTCCTCTGTCTGGACGCCTCCCTTTGTGCTCCTGGCTGGCTGCATGAATTATTTATTGCACAAACCGGAGAGCTAGGAAAGTATTCATATGCAATGGCAGAACGTGTAGCCAGCAGGAGGCTAGTTGCCTCCTAATCAGTAGGAGAAGTGCTTCATTTTCATCTAATAGAGCTGCTATTAAAAACAGATACCATACGCCCACTCATTTGCCCACAACCCCTCCCCCCAAAGCGACTCATGGACTCGTTAACGCCCATCCATTGCAGCTTGTGACCTCCGCTACCAATTCCAATCCCAGAGGGTTATTTGTTTTCATATATGTGGCACAGCAACTTTGTCCGCTGGCTCCTACTGCATCGCCTTGGCTAATAAACCCGAGACAAATCTCTTCATATCGTGCTTAATTTTCTTAGCAAATTTACATAAATGGCCAACAGGAGACGGGAGGGGGGAGAACTCGTATCGAGCTCTCTCCTTTTGGGACATCCATCATGTCGTTGCCTTTTGTTTGTTTTCGCTTGGCTTTGGCGTTTATTTTTTGCGGCTTTCATGTCGTAAATCTTCATCAGACGGCAAATTACGTCCTGGCCTACGCTTTTTGGCCACTTTTCGAAATGTGGCGGAATGTATCCGGCAAGCAATAAAGTGACCGCAATGTGAGCCCGAGCAGGAGCCTACCTCCTGTGGGTGTGGGCAAAAAACAATAAAAGCGGTGACAAAAAAGACCAACAGAATGTGCAGGGGGCAACACAACAGCGGCCATTGACAACGGTTTCATTTATGAAAAATATGCAAAATTTATTATTATATTTGCGTTGAGCCGCAAAAATGCGACAGATCTGAGACCTGCAACTCTGACCCCATAGCCAGTTCGGATGATGGGGGAAAGAGCAAGGTAAGGCGTCTTGCCAGCCAGGCCGAATGTGAAGCACCCTTTATTTGGGGCGATTAATTTGATGTGTCCCCTTTAATATAGTGCCCCTTATATCATTGTTTCTTCCAATTCTAAAAGCATTTTTTAAGCTCCTGCTCAGACTCACGTAGTCACCAATACAAGTGATACAAATTATGAAGCAACAATAACCTCAATAAAACGAAAGATACAACCAGCTATTGCCTATTGCTATGTGTGTGTGCTGGTGACAGTCTGATGCAAACGCAAGCATTCGACGCACAACAACAAATGTAACATTTACAAACGAATCTGCAAGGGGTATAGGAGGGAAAAAGAAGAGAGACATAAGAAGTTGTTAAAATTTTTATATGCGCAAGGCGGTTTACGCATTGGAATGGCTTTGATGCGTATAGCTACCAGGCACCCCCTACCTGAAATTCTAAAATTCGATTGATCGGTATCTCTGGACACTACAACGTTGAGAGAAACGAGACAGTCGATAAACTGGCTTAAAAGTTCCTCCCAAAGAAATGGATTAGCTGATAAAAATGCCCTTGGCTTGCACAAACTACTGACAAGTCTGGCTACGAAACGATGGGATAACGTCTCTTTTCTACCATCTGTGAGATCTAATTGTTCATACGGACGGACGGCTCCTTATGACGATCAGAATACGAGTTTATATACTTTATAAAGGAATTCGTCAACAAGAGCGAGGCTGCAGAGTTAGAGAGTATTAGTGTGCGGAGATAAGCCGTCTCAAAGTAGCTCTGACCTGCCCTCACAGACCGCTGGCCTGCGACTGAAATCAAAATGAGTGCTGCTTTCACTCTTGGACCAAGCCTGGAGGACTTTTTCTATTAGGAAATTTATGTAAAATGGTAAAACTGTAACTTGAGTAATTCCAAACTCTTTTGTAAACAAGGACAGATTCGGTTAGAGTTCTGGTTCGAAATGACATACAGTTAGAAAGTTCTGTTTTGGTCTTGCGGGGTTATATTCTGGACCATGGAAATCCTATTCAAAGTCATTCTCTGTCAGACCAGTTCTTCTACTGATTTGTTCTCGGTTTGGAATCCTCTTTTAAGGATACATTTATATTGGAACCGGGAACTGCGATTGCCAATGGACTTTCCGCTGGTAAGTTCCACTTGCTGTTGTCATTTTGTTCATTCATTATTATGTATTGCCACTTTGGCGCTGTGCTTTCGCCTTGTTCTCGTTGTTTGCTTTGTGATTGCACCCGACACTCGTTTCCCAGTTTTTATGCTCGTTAGTATTTGTAGTTGTTGTTGTTGTTCTCGTTGTCGCGCCAAGTTCACAAAGAAATTTCAATTAAAATGCAACAATGCCGCACTCCATCATCCAGCGCCACCAAACTGACAAACCGCGGCGCATTCTCTCTGTCCACCCCATCCCCACCGAAAATGGTTGGAAAATAACGTTTCAGGCTCTTTTTTGTGTTTTATTTTTTGATGGGGTTTGCTTTAAGTTATGGAACATTTGCATATGAGCTCTAAGCAGATAAGGAATGGTCCCAAAAGTGGCACTATGTTTCAAACTTTTCCACCAAGAACTTAAAGTGGTTGCCATTTGAAGAGCCAGTTTTTCGTCTCTGCGTCTGTTTTTATTTTTTGTTTGTTTTGGGTGATAAATCTTTGTCGCCAAATAAATAGGAAACACGGCACTTTGCATGCAGCAGACAAGACCAGCACCAGCACCAGCAGCCAAAAACTGTACAAGGGCCGGCGGCATCTGGCATGGCAAAACCAGACAACACCAACAGTCTGCCCCGCCTGCACCCGGCTGCTCCTCCTCGGCAATGTTAGTGGCCTGTGTGCCATACCCACCACGAGTAATTAAAACTTTGAGTAACAGCCACCAAAAACTACAATTGACTGACTGCCTGACAGGAAGCTGGGGCGGCAGTTGGGCGAAGAATGTGCCTTAAGCTGTCAGTTTGGCGCCACTTTGGGGTGCGAACAGTTTGTTTTTTTTTTTTTGTTCATTCCAAAAAAAGTTTTACCTCATCCCTTTTATTGGATTTGATTGGATCCATTAAGTGCGTGTGCTTTACTCGGGCGATTTGGGTAAATGATTTTGATAGATTTGAGCTTAAGTCCCTACGTTTTTTTTTCTCTTTTTTTTTGTGTGGGGGGGAAGAAGTTTCCAGTTTCCCGACACGAAAATGCACTAAACACAAATTAGGAAAAGAGACGGAAGGCAGATAGAAATTGAATTTTCTCCGCTTTTGCTGAATTTGCATATTAATCTTGGGTACCCAAATTACATGGAACTACACATTTCGGTTTGTCACCTCGGCATTACGGCACGTAAAATGTAATCAGCTGTGTGTGCGCAAAGCTCCTCGCTCTCTCGCTCGGTTCCATGCAAATGTCGACCGACAACCATGTTGCCAGCTGCTCTCAAGGCGACTTAACGCCTGCTTAATGAACATAAATTAGTCAGGTGTCGCACCATGAAGCCCAGAGGAGGTCCTGGCAAAGGGGGAAGCAAGGGGACGGCATGGCCCAGCATGCGTTTATATTTCAATTTTGGTGGCCCTAACTTCCGCCCCTGGGTTGCTCCCTAGGGATTTGCAGTTTGAAAGTCTTTAATCAAGGACGCATGGCTTGGGATTGGGCCCGTTGCTTGTTATTCATTTTATACACATTTTTCTGCATAATTATGTAAATATTTTAAAGGATGTGGCAAGGATTTATAGGTGAATTGTAAAGATATTGAACAGGATTTTGACATCTTAGAAAGTTGGTTCTTTAAGGAGTTTTGTCTGGTAGCTCTCTCTCTCTCTCGCTCTTTGGTGCGACTTTGTGCCTAACAAGAACCATTCATGAAAATAGAGCAAAAGTTAACTTCGGCTCGACCGAATACCCTTGCAGCACGTTTTTTCTAACTATTTTAAAGACATTTCCACTAAAAACCCACAAGTTTTTCTCAATATAACACTTTTCTGACTACTTTTGTATGACAGCTATACTATATAGATGTCCGATTTCTACCAAACTTTGTGGTATAATGGAAAAGCATAGTAAACTAGGAAATACAAAGTATGGAGGCGTTTGCCTTGAAAACCAAAAAGTTTTTCTCACTAAAACTAGTTTCTCAACCGATCATTCATATGGCAGCTATATGCTATAGTCACCCGATTTTGACAAAACTTTTAAGAACTGTGTGAACAGCTTATAAGAAAATATAAGAAAACAAAAAACTTTTTCTTACTTAGACCATTTTTCTAACCTTACTTTTCTATGGCAGCTATACTATATAGATGTCCGATTTCGACCAAATTTGGCAGAATTATGGACAAGCATTGCAAATGAGTAAATACAGAGTTTGGAGACGTTTGCAATAAAAACTAAAAAGTTTTTCTCACTAGAACTAGTCTTTTGACCGATAATTCCTATGACAGCTATATGTTATAGTCATCCGATCCGACTGGTTCCGACAAATGTGCAGCGTATTTGTAGCAGAAGACTTCGTGCAAAGTTTGGTCGCGATAGCTTTTAAAATGACGGAGTTGATAGCATGGACACAGACGGACAGACGGACGGACAGACGGACATGACTATATCGACTCAGCTCGTTATGCTGATCAAGAATATATATACTTAATGTGATCGGAAATGCTTCCTTCTATGCGTTACAAACATTTGGACAATTTCAATATACCCTCTGCAAGGGTATAATAAAAAAACTGGTCAAACCATACAGATACCAAACTGTTGTTGGTACAGTAGGAATCCATCTGGGACAGTCTACTCCCAGCTTTAATCACTCAAGAAACAGTTTTTTTTTTATTATAAAGGTCCAATCCTAAACGGTGTAAAACACCTTTCGGCTTCCTTTATCCACTTTCGTGCCAACTTTCCTTGATGTCAACAAACAAAGTGGTTTGCCCCAACCCGGTTTTGTCAATTTCCTTATCAATTTACATTCGATTATCGCCATGGTCCACACCTGAGTCATTTTCACGCATTTGGCAATTTCCTGGCTTCAGTGCCATTTAAATTGGTTGGTTGGTTTTCCGTCCGTGATTGTGTGATTGATGCACTTGCGCAGTTTAACTGTAACTATAATGATACGAATCGATTTTCGGTCAGTTCTAATTGACATTCTAATGAAAGAGCTGGGCAAGCAAACGTTTAACCCGGAGAAGTGCTTTGACCCAGTTATAGATGATCGGACCACATTTATGCGAAACTCTTGTCTACAATTAAGGATTTGCTACGCATTAAGTGCAGCAGAGGGCTATGGGCAATTAATGGCAGATGTGAGACCACTTGACCGCAAAATAGAAAGCCACGGGGAAAGGGCTTTAAGCGCGGTGCAAATGCTGGTTACATCCTTTTGTCTGTGCAAATGAGGAATAACATTGTTTTACTTTTCTTTGCCCGCCGCCTCAAAATGTGGGGAGGGCGGTGGGGGGGGATATCCTGTGGGGCGGTTGCTTGATATACAAATTTCTTTAACGAGGCGACAACAACAATTTTAATTAGCACCTCATCCGGTAATTTAGAGTAATTTACATCAAGTACCATCATCAAGCAACTTTGGCGTTGTCTTTGCTTTCATCTTGGGAGACCAATTTGAGCTCTAATCATGCCATTCAAATGCCAAAAGAGTTGGCTACGAGGGCTGTTTGAAGGGTCGGAAGGCAGAGTTTAGTTTGAATTGAATTCAGTTAAACTTGCTGACAGAATATATAAGATAGAGTAATATCCTGTTTATAAAAAAACGAAATTTAAATAAGATAAATGCCCCTCAAGGTATGCTACGCTTATGAATATTTAAAAAATCTGGGTAAAATTTTTCTTAGCTCTGATCCAATTTGAATACCTTCAACTGGTTGGACAACCTTAGTGTATCTACAGTGTGTATTATGTATGAAAGGAAATAAATTTGGCATACTTTTCGGGGCATTTATCATGCAATTTTGTGTATAAACGGGATATATGCTATGGCTGGGTCTGGACCTACTTTCTTACTCGGAAATGTAAGTGGTAGAAACCATTTACCGTCATATATAGTCATCTGAACTGACCAAAATTGGCCAATCTACTTGGAAGCAAAGAATTTCCGTTAAAGCTGAATTTAAGAATGATACAATATGTTGAAAAACAAAAAGGTTTTTTATGTAGTTAGATTTCCACCAAATTTGGTTAATCTGTTTAAAAGCATTTATAAACTATTTGCTAGCTGTAAAACTAAGACACTCGCCTGCAAACTAAGATTAATCAGTTCAGATCAATAAAATTTACATAATATTACACTGCTTTGACTGTAGTTAAACTAGTTTAAACAGGAGGAGCAATGCTCCTTGAGTTATAAGGGTAAGAAAGCCATATTTTGTTTGTAAATATATACTTTAAGTGTGACCAGTTATGAAAAGTCACTTTAAGACGGAGGACAGGCCGTTGAAGCTTTCAAAAAAAACTCCATTTAGAGGTACTACCTTTTTAAGTGTTAAAACAAAATACAGAGTGACCGTACATTAAAAAGTTTGCAGTAAGACTGTGCTTAAAACCTTACTATTTGAGCCTGGTCACTCTTAGACGGTGGCAGATCTTGAGAAAGCTGTTGTTTGAAGGAAAGAGGTGAGGGGGTGAGGCTTGCCCCTCTTCACCTCTTCATGAAGTATGCTCCACCGTGTAAATTCAGTCTTAGAATGGCAAAAGCAACTTCTTGTAGTAAAGGCAAAGGCTGCATTTAAAGTTACTACACATTAAACAGCCCTCGCACTTAGGCTCCCTCTAGCTCTCTCTTAACCAATATACTAATGTTGTGGGTAAACCTTAGTTGTTGGCCTGGCACATGGCCAATTCGCTCTTTTGCCATCCTGCCAGCCTGTTGTTGTTGTTGCGGCAATAATATTTTGCAAGTGTTTCTAAACAAGCAGAAAGTCATGTTTCAACAGCTGTAGTCTGGCTTCTGTGCTGCTGTCGCTGCTGTTTTTATTGTTATGTTCTCTTCATCTATCCCCCCCCCCCCCCTGTCCTGGCACTGGTATCCACCCCAACACAGCAGCAGCGGGAGCATTGCTGGAAGCTAAACTTTCGCTGCACATTAAAGCAGGACAGGCCCCCCGCCCCCCCTCATTCACCCATACACACAAATGAGATATTTCCACACAAGTGAACAGAGTTTCTGTCTGTGTGCACTTGGATATAATTGTTTGACTAAATGAGTGCCTCCGCCTACGTTTCGGTTGCCCCGAAAACTGTGCTACATCTCGCTTAACGCTCACACACATATGGCCAGGCAACCACTGAAGTGGAGTGTAGAGTGGAGGCAATAATTATGGCAAGCACACTCCAACTCCAGCCGCAAATTCATTTAATTCCCCATCGTCTGCTCCGATAGAGACCAAATGGATATGACTCCTGGCGTTGTGTGCTGCCAGATAACCATGTAAGTGAATACATGGTATGGCTCCTCCAACTCCCTGCCAAATGAGTATAAAATTGAAGTCTAAACAAACACAAATCGTTAGACAAACAAACGGGGGGAGGGCGCCGGCTCTGGACGGACTAGGATGAGGCGGCGCTAAGAAATGAGCATAAAAATCCTCATCCACTTAAGTATCTCCATGGAAATTGAATATTTAATTATGCGTCGTGGAAAATGGCGATGAAAATGGGCCTCGGCAATGAGAATGAGAATGAGAATGAGAATGGGAGGAGCAGGAAAAGATGTCAATGAAGGCGTTGCTGGGGTCTAAGGAATGTTTACCAGAAGACGAAAAAAATTGAGAAGCTGCTAAATAATTTATTCTAATTTGTGACAGATTTGTCAGGACCAAAAAGTTAATTTACAGCGAAATAAAATGTGGGAAGAGGAATCATCAGTGAATCCACAGCTGAATGATGTTTGCGGAAAGTAAATCAAGCTGGGAGAGAATCGGGAGAGAATCAGTTGTTTGTCTGTAAACCAACTTAAAGTATTTAAAGCATTTCAGCGAAATTAAAGTTGGTTCTGTCCGAGTTGAAGAGTTCGCTCCAGGTTTCTGAGCTACTTATATGTAATACCAACGACTTTACTCTGATATTAGTGCTAGGGAGCGAAATCGCTCTTCTAAAGAAGACATATTGTAGGTTTACGTTCGCATCAGCTAAGTCTGTGAGATTTTAGGACCACCTATCTGTGACATAAGCTTTCTTTTCAGTGATTCTGGCACCACCATCTGTTAAAGTACCAAAAAAGTATCAAAGGACTTCTTAAAGAAGGCATGCCTGGTATTAAATTGAATCGGACAATGTTGCAACCAACTTAATTTTGAAGCCTCATCATAAGGCTTTTTCATACAGTATGTGTCGTTTTGACGAAGTGTAAACCACATAGTTTCTTATAGATAAATGATATTCGTGGCTGGGTTCACTTTACTTAAAAACGAGGAGCTAAGCTAACTTCGTATGTGCCGAAGTTTTTATACCCTTGCAAGTGCTCGCTTAAATATTTTCAAAAATTCTCTTTTTCCCATTTTCCGACCCATCGTTCGTATGGGAGCCATATGATATAGTCATCCGATTTGGCCAAAAATTTGTAAAATTATGTAAATGCATGTGAAACAAATAAATACGAAATTGTAGGATGCTATCATTATAAACAAAAAAGTTTTTCTAACTAAGACTGTTTTTCAGACCTATCTTTTGTATGGCAGCCAAACCATATAGTTGTCCGATTTTAATAAAACTTGGTAGAATTATAAAAAAACATTGAAAACCTACGATTACAAAGTTTGAAGACGTTTCCATTGAAAAGAAAAAAGTTTTTCTCACTAAAACTTGTTTTCCGACCGATTGTTCCTATGAGAGCTATGAGATATAGTCATCCGATTCGGTCGGTTCCGGCATATTAGTAGGGTGCAGCAAAAAGAAGACTCTGTGTAAAATTTCAGCTCGATAGCTTTAAAACTGAGAGACTAGTTCGCGTAGAAACAGACAGACAGACGGACGAACAAAGCTCAATCGACTCAGCTCGTCACCCTGATCAAGAATATATATGGTTTATGGGGTCGGAAATGAATATTTCTATGCGTTGCAAACTTCTGGGCAAAATTATAATACCCTTTGCAAGGGTATAATGAGTTTTCCATGTATTATTTCATTTTGAAATCTGCTCAGCGATCAGTCTTTCTGCTGAACACGATCGAGGCTGCAATAAATATTTCCTTCCACTCAAGAGGAGTTGTAGCAATTGCTCAGTGATGCTGTTTTTCCCTCGTTTAGTAGCCAGGCGGCAGGTTTCATTCCTTTTGAACAGTCTATCCGAAGCCAAGGTCATCCTTATCATGCTCTATTCTGGGGGGAGCTTTTCCCATGGAAATGGGAATGGTTTTACACAAAATGTGTAGTCTACATTAAGATGTAGGTTCTGTACACGTTTTGAGCGGTGACCACCATCCGTTGCGTTTATGTAGATCTTCCACAGGCCATGCTCACTCTTTACAACTCACGCTCACGTTAGCCAGCAGCAGCAGCTTTGCTTTGATAACAGAGCTATGTTGTGTCGATTTGAGACCCAGTAGACCTGGCTTCGCTCTAAACTATAAATTAACATAGCCTATATACCCTAAAACTCTGCTTTTTTCCTCACACAACACTGTGGATCGCTTTATTATCACACGAAAGAAAGAAACGATTGTTTTTACTATCTATAGACAAACACAAATATACATTAACAGAATTTTGAAACTTGGCTAATTAACTGGCTAATTGTCTAGTTTTTTTGAGCAAGTGGAAAGCTAATTAAAATCTCCCACATTTGGCTAGTTCCATGGGAAGTATAAACTGATTCGAGACAATAACTAATGCAGCTTGATGAGTACATGGCAGGCATGTCGCTTATACAGCACCAACGATATGTTGACCAGGAACGGAGCAGCCAGCCAAAAGATGCGTGTACCAATGCCCGTATCCTCGCGATGAAAGATTCCTGAAGCGGCGCCGCGACCCGTATTGCAAAAGGATTCCTCACAGCAGGAGGTGCAGGCATAGAGCTTGGTACGCTCACCAATAATGATGCAGCCAGGCTCACAGTTGGCAGCACAGCGTCGATCCAGGGACCACATTTTCGGAGAGCTGGTGGAGTTCTCGGTGCTCGTGGTGTAGGAGAATCGTTTGACCTGAACGGAAACAGATGTACATTCAAGTGGTAAGTGGCTGGGTGTCCAGTTACCATACAAATGAACTCCTCGCCAAGGCACTTCTTCATCAGATGCGTGTCATTCCGCAGGGCCACGTCCACACAGGCCTGTCCGTCGTCCATGGTGTCGCAGGCATAGCACCAGAGCTTGTTAACCCTCTCAATGGCAGCGGCCGTACGATGAATATGCCCGCCGGTCAGAGAGGTGCCACCTCCCGAGCCAGGTGAACTGGTGCCCGTAACTATACAAGAATTTATTGATTTTCCAAGGTCATCCGAGTCAAGCAACTCACCATTGTTGACGCAGGCCGTGAACACAATGGACGAGCTGGTGATCAAGAAGTAGGCTAGCGTCCACAGGGCCCGGAACATGATTGCCCACTGGCCAGCCAGTGTAGCCAAACAACAAAAAACAAAAGTACGCAAATCTTGGCTATTGTTTATATGTGCCACGCATCTTGCCAGAGAATGACACTTGCAGAGCGAGCGAACAAGGACCTGCGCAGTAGCAGACCACCAGAAAATACCGCACGATAAACACTTTTATTTTCCAAACCAAAGAAGAAAACGATAAATTTTGAACAGACCCGCGCGAATCGACTGGGTCAGTAAAGACGAAGATACTGCAAGGCCTGGCGGCTCTGCATGGGATACAATTCACCCACATTGAACATCAGATCCACAATATGTGTGGGCCTCAGCATGCGCCAGGGCATAAATTTCAAGGTCTTTTTATCGCAATGCACATCCTTCTCCAACTCCAGGGGCAGCGGCACCTCGTTGTACAGCATCCGACCGTCGACGCTGCGTTGCAAAGTACTCGGCAATCCAATCTGATCGGCAAAGCACTTGAACAGGATGGCCCTCTCGAACTGACATCCGCTGTGCACCTCACCCAACGGTATGAAATTGGTGTGATACACATTCCGCAATTCCTGCAAATGACAGCGCACTGTATGACGCGAGCACTCTTCGGTGGCATTCAAGTCCAAGATCTTGAGATCATCACTCATCACACTTGCCACCGCTTCGGCGAGTATTTTGCTACGTTTGGCCACATTATCAAAGTCAATGCAGCGTCGGATTTTATCTGGATTTTCCACCAGGCCATGAATCTTCGAAGGAGTAAAGATGTTTTAGTCAGGCGAAAGGTTACAGCAGTGTTTCGTAGTTATAAAGAGGTACTCAAGGCTGTAAACTCTTATAAATTCTTTAAAGATTTGGGGTGTGGACGTCATTTTTCACTAAAAATGACAAATATCGGAGCTTTGAGGGTACGATACGGGATTCGTTGTGATTTTATGTTGCGTTACAATAGTTGAGCTCAAACCGGACCACCTCTTAGGGTTATCTGTTAGCTTAACTGAACTAGCTAATCACGAACTAAATCAAAACCTTTGGAAAGAACCTTCTCAAGAATTTCGAGTAATGAGAATAATTAGAAACAAGAAATTGGAAGATTTAACCAAGTAATAGTCCAAAACGGAAGGCTCAAGCTTTAAATGAACCATTCGACATTCTTGACAGATTCAGTACATCTGCGGTTTAGTCGTTTGTTCAGTGTACAGGCTAAAGCCATCTGTCAAGCATCCAAATTTCTTACCGCTAGAGTTTGATTGAGAGCCTCCAGGTAGATGGGTAGGTTTGCATCACCCGGTCGCTTGCAATAGCACCAGCCTAGATCTCCAGACCCATCGCTCAAATTCTTTAGACAATACGATGGTACAGGCACTAGATCCAACTCATTCGGCTTGGGACGATCAAAATTGATCACCAGTACCGCCTCCAAGGGTGAACAGTCCGAGCGTAGAATATCCTGAAAAGTGCGGAAATCTTCAAATTTCTGCTTGGACACATAAAAGTCCTTGCCGGCGGTAATATCGGTAAAGGTCAGGCAATCACGTATGCAGAACTTCATGGTGGGACACTTGGAGAGTATACTCTCAATGGCTGGGCCCCAGGTGGAGACGCAGAAGGCATGCTTCTGGAACAACATCAGGCTGGAAGAGGATGGGGCAAGTTGAATACTTGGGTAAACGATGCTGCTGCCATATGATCATACACTTCCAAAATACCGCGATCTATGTAGGCATCGATGAACTCACTAAAACGTGTGGTCTGGAGTATAAAATTGGTCACTGCCGTCTTAACCAAATTGGACAGGGACTTCAGTGCCCGCTTAATGGAGGACACAATGTAGTTCTCTAGTAGAATCTCACGTACCGGCTCCTCATCAATTAGGGTGCACAGACAGCGAAATATGTTGTTCACCAGTATGGAATGGGCATAGGAACGCTAAGGGCATAATCGGATTATTGCTGGGCATAATCTAGGGGAATCGTACCATCAATAGTTGAGCAATCTGCTCCGTTAGCTGACGACATTGGCCCAGCGCCACTCGATTGTCCTCGTTCTGGGCTAAACTCTCAATGATGGCCAGCAGCGACAAAACCAAATCAATCGACAGGGCAGGCAAACCCTGTTGTATAATGGACGTCAGCACAGCAGCTATGTCCTGCTCCATTAAGTGCTTGGATGTGTCCTTAAATGCTCCAGTCAGCAGATGGTTTATAAGCTCCGCTGCCTGTTCCCGGGTCTTGATGATTACCTCGGGGGACTGAGCAATCCGCACCAGCTGCCTTAAGCCGCCAACATCATACTCCGCCACAATACGACGCAGTGCTTCCGGATGATCGGCCAGGCGATTAAGACCCAGTAAGACAAACGTAGCCGGAGCTGGCTTATTTTCCATCAGACAACTAAGAAACATGTCCGTGATGTCTGCATGGTGCATCCGGGACAAATACTGTGGATACTTGGCGGTCTCTGCAAAAATTGAAATAAAGGTGCAGCGTATTTCCAGCGGCAGCACCTCCACATTCTCCAACAAGTGCTCCACAATCAGATCAAACAGATTCTGCTCGAAGAACAATTTGGTCATCTTCTCCGAGCGCAGGGCCGTGGCTAGGACATCCATTATCTCCACCGCATCCGGTCCCTGGGGATCTTCACAAAAGGCCTTCACCAACTGCTCCAGTACAAAGAAGCAACGATGCATCGGCTCAAACACACTGTGATCGCTGGTATCGCCCAGCAGCGTCTTCAGCACCTTCAAGGCGGCATGCCGAATCTCCTTAAACTCATTGGTGATCTCGCAGACAATCCGATCGATGGGAAAATCGGGTAATGTGGTGAAACCCAACATCTCATCGGCACTCTGCACCTGCAGCACGCGATGCACAGCCTCTATGGAGTTGTACAACGTATCCGGATTATCGGTGTTGGAAAAGATCATTTTGAACTTCTCCAGCACCGGCAGATTCTCCAATACGTTCTGAGCCACCTGTGGATCGCGTAGGCACATGTTCACAATGTAGGTCAGGTACTCGATACAAAAATCATCGTTCTCTTTCAGATAGAAACGGTAGGCCAACTCCAGAATCCGATTCGTTTTCTCCGAATCGAACTCATTCATATCCGTGTTGTCCAGTAGAGCTGTGATCAGATACAAGGCGAAGCGTCTGATGAGCATACTTTCGGCATCAATGAAGAATTCCTTGCTCAGAAGTAAATCCAACATTTGATGTTGCTTCAATTCCAAAACGTTCTCATCCTGACGACGTGCAAAGTCCATGATGTGATTGAAAACGGTCAGTAAAACGAACTCCTCTTTGGAACTGAGCAACAGCAGAGCCGTATCCAACGTCTTGATTAAAACATTCAGTTCGGTAAACGATTTCTCCTCGGATTTGGTCCGATCAGGGTAAGTAGAGCGTGCCTCGTAAATGCGTTTTGTAACTTTCGACATGGTTTCGGTTTCGTTTATGGATGTTTTTTTATTTTAATATTTTTTGGGAAGTGTTTAAGACAGACAGATAAAAGCTGAGCCTGATTTGTTCTGCTTAAATAAGAATTTTTGTACAAGTAATCCCTGATCTGGTCGATCAGCATCCCAAATCATTTAGTAATAACTCGCCCGCTCACTTCTGTGCCTGACATACCTTTTCCCAAGTCAAGCTTTAGCTTTTTAAATGAATGCCCAAAAAAAAAATGACTTTGAAACCAGTGTGCATTGGCAGCTTTTTTTGCTATAAGCCTGCCCCGTTATTCTTAGCATTGATTGCTGCCGCGCAATTGTATACACAATACACAGCAATGACAATGACTTTATAAAGTGTCCATTCGAACTATTACATACCTGCAATGGCTTTTTCTATAGCAACACATTTTAATTGCTCGACAACTTCTGTAAATTACACTTTTCACAACTTCTGTGGCACTTTTCTCACCAATCACCTCTTATCCACTGATCCTCATCTTCACATTCCCACTAAAGGAGTTGCCACCTAGTTTAAAGATTTATCATTTTAAGATAAGTTGGTCATCGATATAAAAAAGAATGTTTAATTTTAATAAAAAAAAAAAATTAAAACAATAATTACATGTTGCCAAATTTTGCTTATTTCCCGTAAAGTTCACTTTCAAAGTAAATTTGTTTCTACCATTGTGAATGTTAATAGATTTCGATTTAGGGATTATATTAAATTTCGGTGATTAAATACTGTGCCCTGAGATGCTCTAGGCAGCCATTTAGGTAGAAATTAATTTAATACGAAACCTTGTATTTTAAATGCAGCGCCAAGTGATGACCTATCGGCTTGTTTTCAAACGACATGGCAGCCCCTTTTCGTGCATTTTTCAAATGTTAACGCTCGATAGTTAGCGATAGCACAAACAAAGCGAATGAGGGTGTGAAGGCAGAAACAACACTAACGCAAAGACGACGCTGATGGCGGACGCTCGCTTGTACAAACAATTTAAATTCATTCATAGTAATTAATTAGTCTTCACAAACACAAAAATTAAAGTGAAATGGGCAAAAAAGCTAAAAGCAAAGTGCAGAAGGCGTCGGCAGACGTGGAGGCTGGCAGCAGCAAGAACAACAACAATAAGAAGAAACTCAACCAAAATACAGTTGCCACACAAAAAGAGAACAATGGCGGCGGCGGCGTCAAGGCACCAACGCGCGAGGATCCCATGACCGCTATATTCCTGAAGGTTCAGGAGACGGAGAACTACCACAAGCGATACATTAAAGAAATGCAGCAGCTCTATTCCACGGTAAGCGGGATCTGGCTTAGGCTCCATAGCATCAACATATTGAAATCGTTTTTGGTCTCTTGCAGATGCCACATAAAGACTTTATGGTCAAGTTTACCAACACGATATATACCATCCTCAAGGCGGAGGAGAGCAACGAGAAGGGCAACATTGCCATGGCGTTCTGCGCCAAGTTGGTAACCAGTTTCGAAGCGGAGAGCACACATCCTTTGCTGTTCGACACCTTGCATTGGTGTCTGCATGTGAGTGTCTGCTGTACTCCTTCAATTAAAATACTAATTTGGTGATATTTTTCAGAGATTTTCGAAGAATCCATACAATCGCTACCGCATCTGCCTGTTTGTGAATGTCATACTCAATGAACTGGGTCCCCAGGCCGCCTTGGATGACACACAATGTGACGAGATTTTGGAGTACATGCTGGATCGGGTCAAGGATGTGGCGGCCAATGTACGAAAACAAGCTGTACTGGCTATGCAACGGCTGCAGATGCCAGACAAGCCCAATGATCCCGTCCTGTGCGCATACCAGTATCATTTGGGTGCAGACCCCTCGGCCATGGTTCGCCAGTGCATCATCACTTGCATGGGCCGCAACTACCTTACCATTCCCCACATTCTGCAACGGCTCTGGGATGTGGATGAGAAGGTGCGACGCCACACATATGTGAATCTCTGCAACTACCCGGTGCGCTCGTACCGAGTGGCGCAGCGCTTGACTCTGCTCGAGCAGGGTCTGAACGATAGCTCGGAGAATATCAAGAAGACGGTGGTCAGGTACATGTTGAAGGCCTGGGTTGAATCCTATCAGAAAAATTTCATAGCCCTTACGGGCGCGCTCAAGCTCGATTCGGATGAGGCTACTTTCTTGCGTTTTCGTCGCGTGGCCAAACAAATGTTAATGGAGATCTTCGAGCAGTATCGCAATGATGAGCTGTTGGCGCAGCTACCTTTGAGTGAGGATTGTGATCTGCACCGTTGTGTACCACACGAAGCTCTCACAGTGGAGTTGCTTTTGTACTGGGAGTGCCTCAGCGGCTATCTGCAGCGTACGAATGCGGATGAGGCGGATCAGTGTTTGCCAGAACTGAGTGTCTACTGCGCCTATGTAGAAAAGTAGGTGGACTAAAATGACATGCCCTGGCAGTAATTAACCGATTGTACTTGCAGGTTCTGCCAGTTCCAGAAGCCGGACATGGACAAGTTCGCCCAAATAGAGTTCCAAAATATGCTGCTGTCTCTGGTGGAGATACTCGGGGGCTATGACTTGGGCGACGAGATCGGTCGTGACAACATGCGGAGTTTGATTTCGCATCTGCTGAAGCACTGCTATCTGGACAGGAAGATTATCGAAGTGCTGGTGCGCTGCACGGAGGAGCTGATTACCGATCTGAATGCGCGCATGCAATTCTTCATTGAGATCATCTACGAGACCTGCGAACTGGATGCCAAGCAAAACGAGTTGATCCATGACCGCGGATTGATCAACAAGTTGCTGGACGACTTAACGGACACCTCGCTAAAAATGAAGATCTCCTCGCTGAAGGTTCGCATCCTGGATTTGGAGGAGCACGAGGATAACTTTGTGCGTCAAAAGGAGTACATACGTGCCCAGGCGGTGAATGATGAGAAGCTGGCCGTCACGGAGGAGTATACCGAGCTAATTCGGCCTCTGCTGGAGAAGCATGGCAATGGCCTGGAGATGGCCCAGCGGCCGAAGCTGTCTAAACAGGAGCGTGTACTCAAGGGCCTGTACATAAGCCTCTTTATGGTGGCCTCCAAGCATATGCGCCAGCTAACACCCAGCCTCTGCAAGCTGTACAAGGTAAGTCGAGGAAGCCCACCTTTTGACCTTGCTTATGCCTTATCTTGCAGGACTTTATCTGCCGCCATTTGGCCTCCACGGAGGTGGATATTTTCGATGCGGCCATGAAATGCGGCGCCAGCTTCAGTATGCTCTACGAACCCTATGTCAAGGAAGTGTTCGAAGTGGTGGTGGATCAGTTTTGCAAAAACAACAACATTCGCCTCTGCGAAACCGCCGCCCTGTGCATCCTAGAGCCCATGGACCACTATGGCATTGAGTATTTTATGGAGTTAAATCAAACAGGCAGTGTTGGAGCGGTGTCCAAGTCGTCCAAGCGTCGTCAGTTGTACACCATGCAGGATCCCTACGACGGTGAAGAGGATCGCAGTCTGTCGCAAACGGCCAATGAACAAAACTCCGACATTATTGGCATGTTGGCCCACTACATGGAGCGTGTGGTGGACAAGGGCATTGGACTGGTCCTGGTGCGCGGCCTGTGCCGTTTTGTGCTCTGTGGTCACCTAAACGATCGGCCGGATGTGATCGAGAAGCTGGTAAAGCGATTCTTCAATCCCAACACCGAACCCATCATCAACCAGACGCTGGGCCATTTCCTGGAGCAGTTGGTGCAACTAAAAATGACCAGTCTGCTGGAGCCCTGCATTTTGCCGTGTGTGTGGAACGTAATGAGCTGTACCAGTGATTCTCCGCTGAATGAGGTGGCGCCCGAACGTGTGATTCGATTTTTCATTGGTCTAACAAAGCAGGAGCAAAGTTCGCCGGAAAACAACCTGCACAACAAGATTGCGCTGAGTTTCCTAAGTTACATACACAACTATTACACGGAACGCAAAGAGATGTGTCGTTTGCTGGCCAAGGAGTTGACCACCTTGGAGCTAAATGTGCTTAGCTCCACGGAACTGAAGCAGGAAATGCATGAACTGGCCGACAAGCTAATCAAGGTAAGTGTGGGCAAGCGTGGGTCAATAAGCTGTACTAACTGGTTGTATTCCTTTTCAGAGCGAACTGGAGCCACGCATGGTACAAAGTATTATAAGTTTCAAGAACTTGGTGGAAGGCTGTTTCAATCCGCCAGCCAGCAAGACCCGGGGGGAGGGTCTCAACAGTGACGAGGAGGAGGAATGCGATGATGCGGTAACTGTGACGACGACAACTGAAGGTCCAGCAACGTGCGAGACTGATACGGCAGTGGAGCCAGCAGCAGCAGCAGAACCAACGCAAACTCCTACTCCCGCTCCTGTGGTGCCCACCACTTTTGGCAGTAATAACCAAGAGGGTATCCGCTTTCTACGACGATCCCTGCACAATTCAATCAGCCACTCCGATGCCGAAAGCATAGGCGGCCAGGAGGAGGTGGCTGAAATAAGCAAACGGAATCTCAATCGCCCACAGACCAGACGCCGCTTAACTCAAGCCTTGGCCAGACAGTCCAAGACGCCGGAGAAACAAGCCGAACCAGAACACACATCTCCCACACCCGCCAAATCCCCAAGTCCTGTAAGTGCATTTAAATTCAAATTCTTTCCGTTTCAAATTGAACTGTTTAATGTTGCCTGCAGCTGCCCGAGATTGCTATCGAAGTAATTGAACCAACACCCTCACCACCCACCCAAGAAGTCAGTCGCCTGCGTCTGCGTTCGATACGCACACGTGGAACACCTGCCGCCACTGGAGCCAAAGTGAGTACCAGGCGATTGCGCATGCAGCTCTAGACAGATCGACACACACACACACACTCGCAAGAAGTTAGTTTAAGGACAAAAAGTTGCAATGTTTCAAAACTTTACTAAAATACCCAACAAAAACTAAATAAGTTGTTTTCCTTTCCCCATAAAAATAACACCAAGAAGATTCATGTCACATTAGCTTAGCTTCTAGATCGTTACATAGTTTGTACACTCACCACCAGAGCCACTTAGCTAAGTTAGTTTCATTGGAAGGGTTGCGAGAGCTGCATACTAATAATTTCCCCCTTTTCTTTCCCACCCACTTGCTTTAGCGGAGGGTTCTTCATTTGGAAATGCCAACGCCGGTGCGCAATGGCAACAAGCGCACCCTACGCAAATCACCTGTGGCGACGGTACAATCACCCATGCGCAAACAGCTGCGCAGGAACGGCCCCAAAAGTACGCACAGTCCCACCGACAGTACATCCTCGGCCAAGGAAAACCAACTGCCGCCTGCTGCACCCAAAACGACGCCGCAAACCCGCCTTCAAGCCATCAGCACCGTCGGCGCCAGCTCCACCAGCAGCAGCTCACCCATTGTCACGCGAAACTCAGCGCGCCTAGAGCGATTAGGCAGCATGCGCAAAACCCGAAAACGCATGTCCCTCGAATTGAATCAGACCGCCGGTGGTGGCGCCGGTCTCAAAGTGTCCACGCCCAAGCGTGTGCCGGACGAAACCAGGACGGCACGTGCCAGATCGAAATCCACAGGCGCCACCAGTGCGGGTATGGCCACACGCCTGCGGCGGAAATAGATACTACTAGACGTGTGTGTATATAGAGTAACAGCAACTTAGCCCCTAAAAACATTTTACATATTTCCATTTTCGTTCTGTTTAGTCAAATTTTAAGAGTTCATTTCCATTGTTTGCAATGTTTATAATTTATTTGAAATGTTCATAGAATAAATGTGTGTGTGTAAATGTATTTTGATTTGAGTTTTGCTAACGAAAATATAGCAAAAAAAAAAATGAATTGAGTGGGGGGATAAGTACAGGCTGAGATTCGGTCTTACCTCTCTGGCATGGGACTTAAGTATATGCATGCTAGAATCAGTATTAAGTTCACTTAAGGCTAACATAAAATGCTTACGAAACGAATATAGGGTGTGTGGGTGGATGGGTCAGTTAGTAAACAGGAGTGTAGTCGGTCGGTTAATCGGAGAGTCTTGGCATAGCTTATAACTCTGTTCAGCTGTATGCTTCATGGGTTCAAATAAGCTAACTCCTGCTGTACCTTTGAAACAGGGTATCAACTGTTTTGCCTGATATTTTGATTGGTTTTCATTTCAGAGAAAGGAATTAAAACCTTGAACAAACTTGAAAACTACCTGACCCAACCAACAGTTAAGAGAGGTTAAGGCAACATGGGTTGTTTAGAGTTTAAGGCCCTTCAGTTCCTTGGCCGTCGTATGCAGATCCCATTCATGCTCCTGCAGCGCTTCAAAGGTGGATTCCAAGCTAAGATTGGCCTCGCTGAGTAGATTTTGCAGCTTGATAAGCTTAATGGATTTGTGTACATCCCAGTTGATGAACTCCAGGGCGCTCAGACAGCGCTGCGGCGTGCTCTATATCATAAAATAAGATGAATTATTTGTGTGAACTTTCTTTAACTTCAACTGTAACTCACATCCTTGCCCAGTACTTTTACCATAATCCTCACTTCATCCGAATCAACGCCACGCTCACAGCCTTTGGGCTTCTTATCGGAGAACTCCAGCAAATCCTCACAGCTCACCGAATTGGAGTCGGCCAGTCGAGCTGCTGTGGCCGCAAAATACTCGGCCTCAGTTTGTGGTTTACTCGCTGGCGGTGACGCACTAGTTGTTGCTGCACTGCAGCTGCCACCCATGGCCAGATTAACCGAGGCTCTAACTTTCCTGAACAAAGCATTACCGGCCAGCTCAGTCGGCTCTGTTGATTCCTCTATGTCCAAATTGCTTAGCTCATCGGAGATCTCCTTGTTGTAATGCTCCTTTTGTATGGAAAAGTTATAGAAGCCATCGGTAACATCCGGTGATTGCAGCGCATTGTCCTTGCTGGAGTCCGCCTCCAGTATGGACTCAAACTGCAGCGAGGCACTGTCCTCGGTGAGACCAGCGGCATCGGCTGGCGCCAACTTGCTCAGATTCTGATATGTATGAGTCGATTCCAAGGCCAGGCCTGGCATATTCTCATACTCCCGCTCGGCGGGACGTCCGGGTCGTCGCACCGCAGCCACCACCTCAATGGGACGCCCTGCCTGTTGTGACGGCTGTTGCTGCTGCTGCTGCTGCTGCTGCTCCGCCTCGCCAAAGTCATTGAGTTTGCTCAGCGTACGCTGCAGTCCATTGGCTGGTATAATCAAGGGATATTTTCTCACATGACGCTTGGTGCTGGTCTTCACCTGTTTCTTGCCCTCGCGTGGCGGCAGGGGTATGGGATTGGCCGGCTCCGCCTCGGGAAACTTATAGCTGCTGTTGTATGTCATATAGCTCGGGCTTTCACAGGCATCCAGTGTATTGTGCCTGCCCAGTGTAGCAGTAGTGGTCAATTCCGTTTTGCGTACCCGCTGAGCGGCTCCGCGAGTGGGCAGCGTCATGGACTGCGACTGCAGCGATTGCAAATCAAACTCATCCGTGTCCAGGTGACGCAGCAAAGTGGCAGCCGGACTGGGACCTATATCCAGCAGTCCCTTGCGCTCGATCAGACTATTGTAAGCCTCCAGTCCTTCCTTGCCGATCAGCGACTGTGTGGAATAGGATGGGGGGGTGGGAGGAAATGAAAGTGTGAACTGTATATAGAAGTGGATACCATTTTGATCTGTTTCTTTATTGAATCCCTTTAAATATGCACAACGTTGTTTTTTGTTTTTTGTTTTTTTGTTTTGATTACCAATAAGTTTTGTTTGGTTCTTGGAATGCAAACTTGTATAATACTTGAGTAAGTTTGAGTTTAGTTTTGCTTTAAGGGGTTTTGAAACGCTTCGAACTCAGAGTTTAGAATATCATTGAATTAATGTTAGGTATATATATATATATATATATTATATTTGTATGTATGTAAAGTGTGGTTTGTATATAATTTCGTTAAAGATCTTTAGGTTATCCATAAATGCATAGAATGCGAAAATCTTTTGTGTTTTAGTTTTAGTTTTAATTTTAGTTTAATTTTAAAGTTAAGTTTACGCTTAGTGAGGCTATCAAAAATGTTCAATTCAAGTTGGTTTTTTGTTGTTGATTATAAGCAAATATCTGTGAGTGAGTGAGTGAGTCCTTGTTCAGTGATTCACTCACCCACAAACAACTCAAAACAATTAGTGAGATCTCTTTTTTTTGGGGGGGGGGGAGCAAGATCTTGAAGGGGTCTTCATCTCCTCAGCTTAAATGCTTCATTGTATTTTGGTGTTTAGCTTTGTTTTCTTTGGTTTTTTGTTTGTTTGTTTGTTTGTTTGGTAAAAATGCAAGCATAAGGATATGGCACATAATACAGTTGCATATGTACGGGTTGTATCTTATGATGTGGACAATATTCTGGATGTCTTGTATTAAGGATTGTCAAAGAGAGAATGAGTGTTGTCTTACTGTGTGTGTGTTGGAGTAGGGAAAACCAATTAGTCAACTCTTAATGCCGTCAAACCTGTCACTAAGTTCCCTTCAAAACCAAAGAATGAACAACTCTACACTTTTTTGCTGATTCCTTGATACCGACTACCTCTAGGGTACTGAAATTCTATGCAGAATACTTAATTTGTATTTAAGTTCCAACTTAAACACCTTAAAGCAAACCTGGTCTTAAAACAAGTATCTGAATCTGTTTCAAACCTAAAAGTAAATCATTCTAAGGACCGATATCTCATCTACTTAATAGCTGCTACGTGTTGGATAAACTTAGATTTTGCTCTGTTATTTGTAGGTTTATGTGACAGATAGCTCCATGTAGCAGTTTAGAAAACGGCCCTTAAATGAGTTCCTGATTGAGTTTATAATAAAGTGCTTTGTCTGTTAAAAGAAACAGGCAGGATGAGTGAGCCATTCTGATTTCTGATAAGTAGGTGGGGGTAGTTATTTTGCTGAGGATAATTCCTGCTCATGTAGCAAGCATGTGAACTCTTTTAAGCAAGTTTTTAAGCAAAATAGGGGTCATGGGTGTCATCCATATGACCACCATGAGAAATCTCTGGTAGTTGTTGGAATGAAGAGGAAATAATAAGCATCAAACACCTGACCTTAACTGGCCCTGCACTTCTTAGAAAACGCAGCCAGCAGCCGGGTGGTCACTCAAATCGAGAGATTGCACAGAATCTGACCTTCTATACCCAAAATTTTGAATCAAAATTGTTGGAGAAATGAACCGAATCAGTTTTATTTGCAGCAGTGGGTTTGTTTAACACTTTTGAAACAGTTGCTTATACGGTTCGCGGTGTGGTTTTGCAACAATACCAATTTTTGCATTAAAATGCATTCAAATGGTTGTTTCTGGATGGGGTTTTCGGAAACACAGTTGGCAGAACTGTTCTTCTGTTCACTTGGCTTATCAATAAGCAGAGAAGTTCAATAAGGATATGTAAATGTTCAAACAACAGATCAGCAACTCCAAATATACCACTTGGTAATGCTAGGAAATCCAAGGTTCAAGGTGTCTAAAAGGAGGATTCAATTTCAACCTAAATTCCGCTTAAGTTTGGCCGAATTTAAGCAGAAAGTGCTAAATTTCCTTACCTTTAAACAGAAAAAAAAAAAGTTTAAATTAATAGGAACAGGCCGATCTAAAATGAAACTTGGTACCAGATGAAACCTGCAGTTTTCCAGCAGTTGGTACCAGATCTCTAAAATGTTTCCAGACATATCTCCCCAGGAGAGACGCAGGATCTGCGCCAACTCGGAATTTCAACACTAATTAAAGTTATTAGACGAAAATTTTGGTTGGTACAGGCAGTCTTTGAGACTTCCCAAGAATAACGATTTCATGGATACCTCCGTCTGTTGCAACTTTGGACCATTTTCTAATTGGTTTTCACTTCTTTACTGATATACCCTGTCAAGTTTCTCTGTGTGTGTGTGTGTTAGTAATGAAGAGTATTAATACTGTTTTCGACAACCAAGCTCTGTTTCATCAGGTTGTCTTAAGCATGGAAGCCTTCGTTTTTTTTTTTATAATACAAAAATTTGTTTGAGAATTATTTGATATTGCTTACAAAAATGTTTTGTTTTTCTGAGAACTTTGGTTGGTTGCATTGCTTATTGTTGTTTTTTTTTTTGTTGTTGTTCTTTTGGTTATCTCAATTGAGGAGATTCTATTGGAAGTTTCGCCTCGTCCGGCCACCTATGTCTAGTCTATCCATCATTATTATCTTGTCTGAGAGGTCTTCGGTGTTTTTTCCTATAAGGCACACTCTCTCAATTATCATCAAAAAAAACAGAAAGTTAAGGAAAATATATATACACCCTGTACAAGGTAGGAAAAAATAGCAAAGGAAGCCGAATTTTGACTTGACCTGAACCTTCACCCATCAAATTGTGGGAGATCTTGGGTTATTCCTTGTGTTACAGGGCATACCAAAAACAAACCAAAACTAGATATTTCTGCTTGGCTGTAAATATTTCTACAATTTACTTTTCGACTCGCACACACACACACACACACCCATGCTCTTACACACACACGCACACAACCACACTTGCATCTCCTGCCTTCTCCTAATCCGATAAAACATTGCCGAATAGTAAATTGAGAACATATTTCAGCATTTTCCTTAGTTATGGAGCCGGACTGGGTGGAATACGCGGAGTGGTGTATTCTCGCCGAAATTGAAACTCATCTCCGCTTTCAGTGCTGGACGAGGATGAACTATCACTGGATCCCTGAGCTACTGCTGCTGTGGTAATCAGCGTAGTCGATGTTGTCTGCTGCTGCTGCTGCTGTGGCTGTAGCCTCCAGGCGGAGGCATGTATTTTCTCTGGCCAATGAAACTCTGTGGGTCTTTGTGGTTTCTGTTTGAGATCTTCGGGTGAGCTGCCCACAAAATTGGTGGATGTGGGACTTTTGCCGGTGAGGCGACTTATATCGAATTCATGCAACGCCGCTCCCCCACTCATGGGACGTTGCAGCAGGGCTACATGGCCATTGGCAGATCTATAGGTGGCCTCGGAAGAGCCTGATCCGGAACCAGGTAAGTCGGGTCCATTGACTTTATATGTGGGTTTGGACAGGTAGCTGGTGGTGGCATGTGCCGAGGCCGCCGCTGCTGCTGCTGCATTGTAATTGTTGCCCGGTCCACGTCCTCCGAAATCATAGATGCGTTCATCATAGTGGAACTGCTCATAGCCTCCCCTGCTGTAGTTGAAGCTACGTCGCTGGTTTCCCAAATTAAAGTGCGGCGCCGACTTGATGCTTGAGTTGGAGCCATAGATTTGACGTGGCGATATGATGGCCTCCCGCTCATCATGGCACGCGGATTGTACTTGACGATGCATACCGGCCCGACGCCGTCTACTCAACGAGCCGGTGCAGCTGCCGGCCACTCTGGCTCTTATATCACACTCGGAGCGTGCCAGACTAGGTTTAGTCGACGACTCATCCCCGCTGGAAGAGCTTGAGTCCAGGGTCATGGGATTATAGCTCAGCCGCCTCAAGGTTCTGGCCCTGATGGATCTCGGTTTGTAGGAGGCCGAACGTCGCGGCAGCGACACCTGCGGCTCAACCCTCACCTGACGCTGCTTCAGCCGCTGCGGTGGCTCGGACAGCACCGGGGAAATGGGATGGAAGCTCTCGTTGAAGGAGGTGGAGCGTTGTCGATAGCGATACGCGGAACTGCACGACTTGAGGGGTGAGGCGCTGGCCAGCATTTGCTTGCCGAAACGTTCGTAGCCCAGCTCATCTTTGAGACTGGGATAGCCGGTGGACATCACCACGGGCGGAGCACTAAACAAGGCCTCGCTTTTGATGGGCAAATACGTTTCCTGTGGGCTGTAGCTGGACTTTTGGCTACTGCGTCGGGAGAGCGAAATGTTCGTATCCCGAGAGGCGAATCCAGTGTCCGGAGTACTCGAACGTTTATCATCCACTACCCTGGCCTCACCCTTGCCGGATGCCGCCGCACTCAACTGAGCCTGATTGTGCATATACTGGAGATGCTTGTCCAGGTGGCTGGTGGCCGCATTGAAATCAAACATGGTCTGAACTCCATTGCTGTAGCTGTAGACTGCCGATTTAAGGCTGCCGGTGGCACTGCTTATGCCATCGTCCAGGCTCAGCAGTTGAGGCATTTGATCGTTGAGTATCGTGTCATTCGAATCACTCTTGTCCAGCTCGGTGTAGGTGTGCATAAAGTCCAAATTCAGTGCCTTGAGTGTGTTCTCTATGTCCATGATGTGGTCTGGCTTCTGCTCCAGGCTGGAGTTAAGAGGCCGACTCAATATCTCTCGCGACTTCTCAAACAGAAAGTCCGAGCTCTCCTTATCAAAGATGGGTATGCGCAGCTCCGAGCTGTTTTTCAACTCGCTCAGCGAACGGAAACGCTAGACCAGGTGAAGGATTTAACGAACGAAACCAAACAAAACAAAAAAAAAAACAGAATATGCCAAACCAAAAACCAGGAAATGAAACATTGAATGAACGAAGAGAGAGACAAAAAAATACCCAGGGATTAGACAGGAAAGGATTTGAGAGCAGTGCCTACCTGGATATCGGGTATGCTCTGCAGTTCCTCGCTGAAATTCTTCTTCTTGGAGAATGGCGAGGCGTGCTCCTGGCTGGACGTAAGCGCCGAACCACTTGAGGAGGGTCCACCTCCCGCCTTGTCCCCACTGCTGCTGCTTAAGTGTGGAAATCGAAAGCTAAACTTGCGCTTAGGACTATGGGTGGCTGGAGCATGATCCGAAACCAGATCAATCATAGATCTGCAAAGCAAGAGATTAAAAATTGGAAACAAACAGAAGGCAGTCTGGCACTCACCTGGCACTCATCTCGTTGGCAATCTCAATCGCATGATTCAGCATCTTCTCATCCTTGACCGAAATGGGTTTCACGGTGCCCGCTGACTTTTTCTTGGACAACGTGTTCAGCAGTCCATGCTTATTCCCATTGGTATCTCCCCCCATCTTGTGGTTCAGCTTGGCCGTCATTTCAGCAAACTCGTTTTTGGAGTTCACCTGATCGAACCCCGGCGACTTGGGCTGACTCCCGGAGGCGCCACTAATCGAACCAAACATCGAGTTAATCTCGTCCATTAGCGAGGGACCAAAGTCCAGCTTGTCGGTGGCAATCTCATCATCGGATATCTCATGATACTCGTGCGGATCTTGCTGGGCGCCGTAGTTATTGTTCTGCAAGGCAAACGCCAGTTGCTCCTCGTCCAGTTTGAAGGGATTCGTGGAGCCCGAGGCGAAGTCGAAGGAGCTCTGGCCATTGGTGGCTAACAGCTTGGGTGTGTGCTCAGTGGAGGGAATAAAAGTGGGGTTCAGGGTGTTGGTGGCTCCCTCAGGGAAATAGCCACTGGCAGTCTGCAGCGAGTCGGGACTCGTGGGCGTGGGTGGCAGCAGGAGAGGCGTCTGCTCTATATCCTCGGATGGTTTGTACGGTGTGACGATCTGCTTGGGCACATGATTGTACTGTAATCAGAATGAGCATAGGTTAGATAATACAGGCCATCCTCCAGGTTCTACTTACATTCTGCGAGCTACCCACAAAGAAAGCAATATCCCCAAAAGTGGCTCCATCGATGCCCACATGTCCGGTGTGCTTGAAGTCGTTCTGCGGCTTGGAGATCATCTCTGTGCGCAGTTTCCTCTTGCTGATGCGGTGATCGCTCACCCGGCTGAATGAATCGCGATTCGAACTGGGCAGGCCCTCCAGGAAGGCCACCGTATTCGAGGGATTGAAGTAGCCCGTCTTCCCTGTGATCAGTACGCCCTTCCAGAAGGGTGTGCCCGTATTGCGATCCAGCACACTGATAATATCACCCTGGCGGTACATTAAATGATCCTTCTTCGGCTCAGTGCAGTTTTCCACAGCCTTCAGCTGTTCGGGCTTCATGTCGGGCAGCTGGTCATAAATCTCGCTAAACTTAGGTCGCTTCAGCGCATCATCCTGCCAGCATTTCATCATTAGAGTATAGTATTCGCTGGGACAGCAGTCGGGCTGTTCCAAACGCTGATAGTTGGGAGCATCGATAGCCTCCAGGATTTGCAGTCCCGTAAGCGCAGCCCAGGGTTGAAATCCATAGGAGAACATCTCCCACAAACAGACACCAAAGGCCCAGACATCTGAGGAATTGGTGAAACGCAAGTAATTGATGCACTCCGGGGCACACCAGGCTATTGGCAGCTTTAGGTTGACATTGAAGTTGGTCTTGTAGTAGTCCTTGCCCACGCCCAACGCTCGCGATAAACCGAAATCCGAGATCTTAACTTTGTCCTTGCTGAAGACAAGTATATTCCTCGCCGCCAGATCTCTGTGGATGAGACGTTTCTGTTCCAGATATCGCATGCCATTGCAGATTTGCAGGGCAAACTCGCAGAGCGTGGGGATGGTAAGGAAACTGACACGCAATCCCGAATCCTTAAGGCACTCGAGTAAGGAACGAAGATGCGCCAGCTCAGTGACCAGCATGAGCGAATCGGTGGCCAGCACAACGCCATAGAGGCGTACAATATTCTCATGCTCAATGGAATGCATTATGGCGGCCTCCTTGAGGAATTCCATGGGATTTGATTGCATGCGCTCGCGACAGAGGCATTTGATGGCCACTTGTATCTGTGGGGGTTGGGCAATTGAGAAGTGAAATCAGTAAGGGGTAATTGTGAGAGAAAGAGGAAGGAAGAACAAAGGTAGGAAAGGAAGAAAGACAACAGGAAAATAACCACAATCAAACACACACACATTTCAATTCAATCTTCCACCATTTACTCACCCTTTCACTGCCATTTGTCCACACCCCCTGCTGCACAATGCCAAACTCTCCAGTTCCCAATTGCTTGTTGACACTAATTGCATCAGCTGGTATAATATGCTTATTATTCGGCACTTTGCTGGGCGAACTGGCTCCGCCATTTCGTGTACCCAACGTTGAAGCCGTCTGGCCATCCAACGCCACTTGAGCCGCCCCACCGCCATCCTCGCGCTTCACTATCGTGGTGGGCGCCTGCAGCAGACGCTTGATTTTGCTGAGGTAACTGTGTGGGAAATGCTTTTCATAGAATTTACGCAATCTTCGGATTTCCGGTCTGGAGAGGCCAATGAAACGTAAATCCTCATCCGCTGCATATTTAAATTGTGCCGCATTCGTTATTTTCAATTCGTTTCTGGTGGGGGAAAAAGGGGAAGAGATGCTTAGTGGTTTGCCGGTCCATACAATTTCGGGGTCACTCACTTAATGGCATTATAGTACTGTTGCAGTTCCGACTCGGTAAGGAATTCGTACAAATCAATTTGTGGATACTCTGGAATAGAAATTAAAAATTAAAAGGCATTCGAATCTTAACACCCCGCAAGGCGACGCTCTGGGAGATACGCTATCAATTAAACTCGGAAGCTTTCGGATTAAATGTTCGTCATGGCCTTTTCCGGTTGGAATGAATCAACAATTGTAGTTTATTCATACATACAAATTAAAATAACCAGAATACAAGAACCGTTTAAAGATCTAAGAAGCCGGTTCCCCCTCAAGTACATGCCTGCTCCACTTACACAGCCCGCATACCCGCCAACGCATTTCAGTTTTCCCATGTGATTCCAGACGGCCCACTCCAAGTGGAAAGAAAAATATATAAAAATATACTTTGTTCCAAAAAGAAAATATCTTTTATCGTTTTGGCTCTCGCATACCTAAAAGTTCCGTTTCCCTTTCCACCCACTCAACCACACACACACACACACAGTTACACTGACACAGAATTCTGATTGCCGCTGCTGCACCCGCATTTGTCATCCTCCCCTGTCACCTTTCCGCTTTTGTTGTTGCAATCCCATTGTGTGGCCTGTTTGTGCTAAGGAAACACATGCACATACAGACGTACATATGTGTACACAGATTTATAACTGATAATGACTGCTAACCGAGCATCGCCCCCTCCTGTGCTTCAGGGGATTTGCAATTTGAGTCATCATAATTGTTCCCTTTAAAAAGTGGCTTCCCGCAGGATTACCAGTTGTCCTTGAATTTGCAGAATAAATCGATCGGCCAATACACACAAGCACACTCACACACACACACAAACTGGCATACGCTAGGAAAAACATTCCCTTGGCCTATTTTCTTCACTTGTTTCATGCGGCAAGGCTCTATCACAGTGGACTCTAATCCTTGGTTACTCCTTTCACTGGTCACTGGTGTTTTTTAAGTCAAACTTACCCATTTTTTGGTAGCGTGTGCGTCTGCATTGTTTTTTGTTTTTTTTTGCTGCAATCAGAATAGTGGGACCAGTCCGAAAAACATTGTAAATGCCACAACTCGGCTCTCCCAATCAGTGTTGGACAAGCTGAATTCGAAATTGGTTTCCGTTATAAATTTAATATATTTGTTTAAATTGAATTAATTCAGTTACAAAAAAGGGCGATTAAAATGTTTTTATGTATGACTGCCTTTTTGTTTTAGAACAACCGATAGGTGGCGGGGAAAGCTGTAACAGTCATACGATTAATGACGGTCTTGGTGTGCTCATAGCCCAGAGCACTATTGATGGCCGCCAGCTCCTCGAAATGTTCACGCGTGCGTTTATCCTCAATCAGCTTGACCACATACTTATACATGCGTCCATAGTGGGCGTGGGCGTATGCATGCCACAGCGCGAACTGAATAGCCTTGGCATCGTTGGCATCCACAAATTTAATGATTTCTGTGTAGATTTCATTGAGTTCGCTGAGACGATCCTTGACATTGTCATCCAGTACGGCCAGCTTGGCCTGGGCAATGCCCTTCTTGCTAAGGGCCTCAATTAGATTGTTTTTCTGTTTATCCATGTTGCTGAAATACATAACAAGTCGATGCAAGTCTATGGGGGATTTCGCTAAAGCAGACTTACGTCTTGATCTTGGCGGCATCTGCCCTGGTGTCATTCTTAAGGCCATAGTAGGAGAGCAGAGCCTCCACATCGGTTTCACGAATCACATTCTCCGCAAGCTTGAGTATGCGTTCCAAGGCACTGCGCAGCTTCTTCTGATCCTCCTTTGGTTCACCCTCCACCTGAGCGTTGACAAAGGCCAGCGGCAGTTGAGGTTTCATTTGTGTGGACTCGATGTTTTGAATGAGGAAAAGATGGGCTTGCAAATGTTTGGGATGAGCGCAGATAACCTCATTGTAAATCTTCTCGGACAAGTCCAGTTCTGTAAAGCAAAAATCATCAGTGGGTATAAAGGACTACCTTATGGCCCAGACTCACCTCCCTTGACTATGTGTGAGCATTGAAAGTCGCGCAAACTTTCGGCATAATCGTCGGCGCTGGTCTTGCCCTTTTTGGGTGAAGCTGGACCCACTGTACTCTCGGCTGGTGCCTCACTCTGCACAGTCACACCATCTCCGGCTGCTGCTGATGCCACAGAGTTGGCTGCCTGCGGTGTGGTAGGAGCCTTGGCGGTCACAGCCCCGGCTGCTCCCGCTGCTGCAGTGGCATTCGTGGCTGGGACGCCATTGCCCCCAGCTCCATTGGTATGCGGCTTCTTCTCCGCCGGATTTAGTATATAATTGAAGGGATGCAGAGCCACACGGCGTCCAGCCTCATCTTTGGGGAACACCAGGTTGCCACTCAACCAGGCGCACTGAACTGGCAAATTGGCCTTGGTCAGCCGCTCCTGCGCAATGGGAGCTATGTACACCACCCGGGTGTTTCGTCTTACCAAGGCCGATACAAATTTACGCCCACCCACAACGCACTGATTGTAGTTCTCGTAGAAATCCATGGTCAGCATATTGGGCAGCTTGAAGGCAGCCACCATGTTGGCCTCGGCAATCTTCTCCAGCACCTCGCGTTTCTCATGCCGCACCTGCAGTCGCACCGTGTAGTCTCCCTTCTCCAGTTTGGTGTAGAAGGTGTGCGAATGCGCGTCACCAGTGGCCACCAGCGCCTTGTTCGCATCAAATAGCATCCACATCTGGGACTCGAACTCGGCCTCATAAAGCAGATCGTTGAAAATCGGAGCATAGAGAGCCACCTCTGCCGCCTTGGCCACATTGAGAGAGTAAACCAAAAGATTCTGATAGACCTGTCGACCCTCGGGTATTACATCCCGGGTGGCGCTCAACGGTGAAATCTTGGCCTCTGTGGGCTTGAGCACAACGGCGGCGTTTTTCAGCTGAAGCAGCGGCTGTATGTCCTCGGAGACTAGCGACTCAATCTCCAGCCTATGAATGCCTCGACCGGCATGCATAACATCTGAAAGGAAATAATTAGAGGGAGAGATCTTTGACTGGACTGATCCGTGGACACTCACAAGCATTAGGATTGTGCGCCTCCACGCCGCGGAACTCCAGGCTGTACTTCAAATGGCTCTGTCCATAGTTGGACCAGTATTTGGCTATGCACAGCTCCAGGATCTTTCCCGCTTTGACCTTAAACGCGGTGGTGGACTCAAACTCGGAGCTGACGCCCACAATTTTCATGGTTTCCAGTTTACGGCAGGATTGTTTGGGCAGCAGCTGATTTGTATGTAGGAAGAATTTGCCAATGTCCTTGCCACGATTGGGATCGGTGATGCGCATGCGTAATACTACAAAAACTGAGTTGAACTGGAAAATAAAGAAACTGCGGCACACTCACCTGCCCAGGTGGCATGGTCCGGTACCAGGATGAAGTCCCTTTGAATGGTATTCGGCTGGAACTCCACACTCTTGTCACCCTTGGAAGAGGCAGGCTCAAAGATGGGCGTATTCTGCTCACATTCGAGCACATGGGGCTGAACCACAGTTACCGGAATCTCAAAAAGTGGACCCTTCAATACGCAATCTGTGTCATAGGCACGCACCCTTCATTGAAGATAAGCAGAAAATGAGAAGAAGTGAAGCGAAAGGCAATCCAAATGCTTACACAGCACTATGCACACCCGGCGGCAGTCCAGTGGGATCAACACGCACCACAATGGTGCGCGTGCCATAGCTGAGATCCAGAAACGAGCCACACTGCACCCAGGTCTGTGAGGCTATTAGGTTTAGGCGCACATTGAAGTTGTACTTGTCCTTGGGATCTGTGGCATATATTTTTAACAGGGATACTCCACGACTCCATTCAGCTACTCACCCGCATCCTTATCGTTGAAAAAGACCGGCTCAATGTTCACGTTGTAATCTATGAAATTCCGCTGAACACCCTGACGCAGGTGAATGCCCTTGGCGTGGTTATTGCCCACACGAACCGAGAAACTGTGGGAGGCCGGATTAGAGGAAAATTGCTAAAAGCAGCTCTCAAAACTCACCGTAGCATGTTGTCCTTGGACTGACGATGCTCCACCAAATGCTCAAAGGCCTTTTCCACATTCAGCAGACCATGGCCCTGGGCAAAGGGATCCACATAGCCCAGTTTGGTGGCCGTCACACTAATCGCTCTCTTAATGCTATACGGCGAATACTGAATATTCTGCTGCTTGAGACCAGAGATGAGTAGAGCCACCGCTCCGGCTACATGGGGAGCAGCCATGCTGGTGCCATTCATCAGCTGGGATTTACTCATGGTGAATTGCGGTACCGAGGTAATGGCACCCCCTGGAGCACACACCGTCACTCCCTGGCCACCATCAATGCAGGGATCCCGCGAAGTCCAGGTGTACACATTGCCGGGCAACTTTTCTCGCATGGCATATTCAGCCTCCATCATTTGGGGTGACACATAGGCTCCCACGCCTATCAAACTCGGCTGGCTGATGTCAGGGGGCGTGCCGACGGTACAGAGCGCAGGGCCATGATTACCCGCCGAGGCCACCCAGACCACGCCATATTTGTTGACAATCTCGTTCATGAGTTCTCCAATCCGTCTGCAAGGGACTATCAGCTATTGCTTAACAGGACTAACCATTTGCTTACCCCGAATTCGACCAGTTGGCATGTTCGCCATAGCTCATATTGATCACATCGATGCGTCTGCCCTCACGACACAGTTCCATCACCTGCATCATGGCTCTCACTAGTGCCGTACCCGTTTCCATGCTGCCCAAGCGGCCATCGCCAATAGTCATTGACACAATTTTGGCATTGGGTGCCACACCATCCACATCTCTGGACTGATGATTGCCACTGGCAATGGAGGAAACATGAGTGCCATGGGGGGAGCACATGCCCACAATCTCTAGTACATTTCCCTCATCATGAACATTCACCGAAATGGAAAGATAATCGTCCACATTCTTGGTTTCGTGGGTTTTCGAGTATTCGCCTATGCGTAGTGCCTGCTCCAGATCACCCCGCTCGGTGGTATCTATCAGAGTGAGCCAACCATTCTCCGTGGGCATTAGAATGCAGTCGAAGGAGGTTTTGACATCGTTGTAGACCTTCTCATAGCTGTTGAGCATTTCCAGTTCAAAGTCCAGGTTCTCTTTGATGATCTTCTTGTCCCAGGGCAGCTTGGAGGCCTCACCTATAAGCAGCAGTATATTGTAAGGATTCGGAGAGCTGCTTTATTACTTACCTGGATTCTGTGTCTCAAACTCCACAATCTTGCGGCTGGCATTGGCCGTGGCTGTCTTATGCGGCTTGTCCCAGTTCTTCGACTTGGCCTGGGCCACTATGTTATCCCTCACCTTGGAGGGCACCAGATCATTGAAACTCTTCAGACCCACCCTAACAGCCCCCTCCTTATCCGTATTTAAGGCCATCAGCTCCTTGCTGAGCTTCAAGGTATGCCCGGACAAGCCCTTGAACTGTCCCTGCTCATCCGGCGTGACCTTCTTCTTCATGTCCACATCCCCGCAGCCGGAGCAGTCGTAGCGTTCAATGACTTTTACCGTTTTGCCATCGCTAAGCGTCTACACACACACACACATACGCACACATTAAAAATGACGCCGCCTAGAAAAACTGCCAACTCACCTCGAGTCCCGTGGCCCGAGGATCCACGCCGGAGTCAAATATGGCAATGGTTACTTCCCGGCCATCGTATTCTGGAAATTTCTGCAGGAAGTTCAAAACTCCCGTCTCCGCCTTTGGTACAAGCGCACCACTTGGAAAAACTGATTCGACAATCCCGCTGGTAGCCATCTCCACTGCCCCTTCCTCTTTTTGTCTATTCGGCGACACACTGTCCGACTGGTTGCTGTTTGGTGGCGGTTTCGTGTCCTTGTGGTTATCTAAACGCAGGCCAAATACTATTTGGTCTCTATTATTGGTGGACAGTGGCCGGAGATTTGACGAAGATGCACCTGCAAGAGGTAAAATAGCAGTAAATTCCAACAGTGTGACCGTATCACGCAGAGGAGAAATTCCAAAACAAAATTAATTAGAACCAGGGATGCCATACTGGATGGCCAGGCCTACCAGACTGGTACACAAATTGGCAGCACTGTTGTTCAGCCCTGGTTTTCTCTTGTCGTTTGGCAGTCAAAACAATTGCCCAAAAATATAGCCCAAATCGAATTCGAGATGTGGTTCGAGATCCTACCTGGAGCTGTTATCATCAGCGTGGCCCTTTCCGTGCCCATATACGCTATGTACGGCCTGCAGAAGCTCACGCTGGGCAACGTAAGTTGTACGGCCGCCTGGCGACTTAGTAAACCAAAGTTCTTATATAATCGCAATTGTTGAGGCACTAAACTGAATTTATTTAACATATTCCAATCGCTCACTACACACACAATCGATGGAGTATAATTTTGAATGATTTAATCAAATCTATTACTCTTATATCTCAGGCTTTCCGTCGGAACATGGACGAGCGTTTCGACCGTGTTATGTATCAACGCGATTTCCGACTGACCAACAATCCCTACATAATGAACGTGAGTGTTGGCATAATAGTTTTTTAAAGTCGCAACCTTGGTTTTATGTTTTCATCATATTCTCAAATCACTTACTAAATTTGTTGCATTCATTTTGGTTCTACACTCACCACAAAACGTTTTCGTTCACCTCAGCCCACACTGGGCGTCAACAGTTTTCGTCTGGATTGCTATTTCATCCCATTTGCATGTTCTTTCTTGTTTGTACACAACAAAAATTCTCATTGAGCTTGAATTCAAATTTTATTTCAGGGTCTCCATGCCATACCAGATGAGAAAAAGTAACTTTAAAATTAGTGAAAATCTATTGAATTAAACTTAGGTGCAAAAGTTAATAAATCTGATCGGAAAAAAGTCAAACAGTTGAGTGTTGTAGGAGAGGTATTCTATTTGTAATGCCTAGGTAAGGAAAAAAGGTAAATGACGAATAATATACCTAGGTAAGGGAGAAGGGTATTCGAAATTGGCAGTGTTTAGTTAAAGCTAAAGGTAGAACAGAGGTTCCATTTATATAACATATATTTCTATAACTGAAAAACACCACAAATTGTCTAAATGTTTGCAACGCATAGAAGAAAGCATCTTATAAACCCATAAAGCATATAAAAGATCGTTCGAAAAAGTAGTTTTAGTAAGAAAAACTTGGTTGTTTTAAAAGAAATGTCTTAATACTTCGTATTTATTAGTTTTATATGGTCGAACAACTATATAGTATAGCTGCTAAAGACAAGATAGGCCTGATAATCAGTCTTAGTAATAAAAAACCTTTGAATTGAGGTCAAATCCCTCTTCTCGAGACCGTCTGGTCATGTTCTGTGAAGTAAAGGCATGTTTTGACTGCGATTCGCAGTGGCATCCGAAAAGGAAAGGCTGCCTTACGAGTTTGTTGTGGAGACGGGCTGGGAAATCATCATTTTTTTTGCTGAAGGTGATCGGGATGTGTCTATGGTGTGACATTAGCTGGCTACTCTCAGGTAAAGGTAGGTTTCACCATTGGATGTCTTTGGGGTTATAGTTTGGTGTCTGGTGAGGCCTACTAGTACAGTTTTTCGGTACCGTTTCGTCAGAAAACGATGAAAGAGAATAAGCAAGAAGCTATTCTCGAAACCTTATAGTTGTCTTCACTTAGATTTTGGTGCCCATCGCCCGTCTATAGCTTTTTTCTTTTCAGGGTCTAGAGTCCATAACCGATGATGCTGACGAAGCGGAAAAGGAAGATTTTGATGTGGGAGATGATCCCGACAAGCAAAAGAAGGACAAATCCCAGTAAAAACGAGAATCTTCATCTTTTAAAAATAAATATTAAAGCGCGCTTGTAACAACCCTGTTTTCTGGTTAGACCAAATCATCCCCTAAGGGAACTCAAAGTTTCACTCCAACCCCCCAACCCTGTGACTTTTGTGGTATACGCTTAAAAGGCGTCGACAGAGAGTGCGAAATTAAAATAAGAAATTTCTACCAAATCCTTAAACAAATAATTCTAAAATATAAAATTCTCCTCAAGTTGCCACGCCATTCCCGGTGAAATGGCCGGTTTTGTCTAATTTTAAGGGCAAATCTCTTCCACCGGAAAAAGCTTCCCCGTTTTCTTGTATATACACAAAACCAGGACATGTTTGGGAGGGGTAACCGCTGTTGTTTCGTTTGGGGGCTTTGCGTGTTTTTGTTTACCAGCCAGACGCACGCAAGCTCATTGAATGCCATCGAGGAGCCGAACCGGCGCCATCATCAGCGGCATCATAATGAGCGGGAGCGCGAGGAGAAGGGCTACTGTGCTCCCTACAATGGCAAGGTCTGCAAGGAGTATATAAGCGGTCAGGTATGGTATAGCCTGGAGGATCCCACGGGTGGCTGGAAGAATGAGCAGGTTACCACTGCACTGTGGGATGAGTTGATTGCGGATCTGACGGGTCTGTGTCGTGAGGCAGCCGAGGTGAGTGGGTTGACTGAAGGAGAAGCATACATAAGTTAACCTTCTTCATTTTTTTGTTCGCAGAAAATGCTCTGTGCCTATGCCTTTCCACGATGTCATCTGGAGAATGGCCGCGCAATTAGGGCTCCGCTCTGCTTTGAGGATTGCCAGGCCACACATTTGCAGTTCTGCTACAACGATTGGGTATTGATTGAGGAAAAGAAAGAGCGGCACATCTACCTGAAGAGTCGCGGACACTTTAGGCTGCCCAACTGTTCCGCCCTGCCACACTATGATGCCTCCGTGAGGCGTCCCAACTGCTCCTACATAGGCCTAACCGAGATCAAGGAGACGGAAGTTAGCTGTGGGTTCAGTTTTCCTCGTGTCGAGTGCTTCATTTCATTCGTTTTTCCGTTTTGTTCTTAGATGACTGTCGCAATGGCAATGGTCGATTCTACTTGGGCCAAAAGAATGTGACCAAAACGGGCATACCCTGTCAGCGTTGGGACACGCAACAACCACATAAGCATAATCAACCCCCCCTGGTGTTTCCCCAGATACAAGAGGGCGAGAACTTTTGCCGGAATGCAGGTGGAGAGGAGCCGCATCCCTGGTGCTATACGATGGATGAATCTGTGCGTTGGCAGCACTGCGATATCGCCATGTGCCGTAAGTGATTGCTCTCTCAACTATACTCTAGAGCATATCTGACTATTCTCCTACCCGGCAGCTGACTATGTGGACCCACAGGCCAAGGATTTGAATACACCCATCAAAATGGAAAAGTTCTTTACGCCCTCCGTAATTTTCCTATTAGCTGGCATAGGATTTGTGGGCATAGTCTCCTTGCACCTGCTCATCCTGCTGGTCTACAAGCTGTCCAAGCACAAGGATTACACTCAGCCACCGGCTGACTGTGCTGGGGATTGCAACTTGTCTGCCAGTCGTGAGACTCTGGGTGGCAACACCAATACCAACACCAACACCTTGGCCAAATTCGGCACCATTCGCAGCACAGCGACCATTCACAGCAATTGTGTGACCCTCACCACATTGGCCATACAGGATGCCAAAAGCAAATTGAATGCTCGCCTCGAGAAGCTGGAGTATCCTCGTGGCGAGATTGTGTATGTACGATCTTTGGGTCAAGGCGCCTTCGGTCGTGTCTTCCAGGCCAAGGCGCCGGGCCTAGTGCCCGGCCAGGAGGAACTGCTGGTGGCGGTCAAAATGCTCAAGGATGATGCCAGCGATCAAATGCAAATGGATTTCGAAAGGGAGGCCTGTCTGTTGGCTGAATTTGACCATTCGAATATTGTCAAGCTGCTGGGCGTATGTGCCTTGGGTAGGCCCATGTGCCTGCTCTTTGAGTACATGTCACCGGGTGACCTGAGTGAATTCCTGCGCTCTTGCTCGCCCTATGCCACACACCAGGCTCAGCCGCGTGATCGTCTCCAGTTGACGGAATTGAATTTACTCCAGATGGCAGCCCATATAGCAGCCGGCATGCTCTATCTGGCGGAACGAAAGTTTGTGCATCGTGACCTGGCCACTCGCAATTGCCTGATCAATGAGCACATGACCGTGAAGATAGCTGATTTTGGACTCTCGCACAAGATCTATCTGCAGGACTATTACAAGGGCGATGAGAACGATGTCATACCCATACGATGGATGCCACTGGAGAGTATATTGTATAACAAATTCTCACTGGAATCGGATGTGTGGGCCTATGGTATTTGCCTGTGGGAGATATTCTCCTACGCACTGCAACCGTACTTTGGTTTAACTCACGAGGAGGTTATAGGGTATATAAAGGAGGGCAATGTATTGGGTGTACCGGACAATACTCCGATGTCGGTGTATGCCCTGATGCGTCGCTGCTGGATGCGCAAGCCGAGCGAGAGGCCAGGTTTTGCTGAGATAAATCATTGCATACAGCACAGCATTGCCGAATGGGAGTGCAAGGCCATGCTCTAGAATTTAGAGAACATGAAATGCAATTAGTCCGTCACATTTCAGTCAGAAAGCAAAATGCTCTTCCAAAATCTTCCGGGAAAGCAGGGGATTTATACAATTTAATATATTGATTTGCATTTACTCAATGGTTGAGGATCGAAGAGGCGCAGCAGTAAGGTTGGAATATTTTCAATCCCATTTTAAGGTGGGAACAAACGTAATACAAAATGTTTCAAGTTCAAGAATCGTTAGATTTCAACAGTTTAACTCCTACCTCAGTAGATTTTGACCTGTGCCAGCTTCAACAAGTGTTTGTAGGTAGAACAAGACATCTTGCTTTTGGGATTCTTCAGCCTGGAACGACACTTTCCATTTTTTGGAACAACTATCAATGTTGTGTATCATCTCAGGCCTCTCCAATAACATTTGTCGACAATTTAACGCACATTCGGACTGAAAGTGTCATTGCAAACCTACCAAATATCCGGCTCGAAGGATCAGTTTACCTTAATATTGAGAATCAACGATTTTTGACGTTTAAATAATTAAGAATCAAGTCGGAACACAATTTTCAAGCAGTATACCGAACCAAAACCGCGATTTGCTTAGCTAAAAAACCACATAAACAACCTAATCGGTAATTTAAGGTCTCCAAACAGAATCAATACTTTTTCTAATCGATTTTCAGGGATGCAAATAAGAAATGAAAAAAAGAAGCTTGAGTTGGGCAACGGGAAATGCCTCATCAGCATCCACCACCACTTCGCCTCTTCGATCCTAAACCACACCAACTAATCATTTTCCCACAACGAACTTATCAAAAGTCAGCCATTTTAATTGGTACGCATAATCATATCTAGTCCGTAGATCTAAGTTTAAATCACACCAAAATATACTTACTTACATATATGTATTGTATGGTAGATGCGAATTTTTACTAAGTTTAAGCTATTCTATATAACATCTAAAACGAAACACCGAAGACCATCAAAACAATAAATGGGGGAGGGAATATCAAATATTTAGAGAACTGTCTACTGAGAGCCAGCCTCAATTTCTGATCAACTTTGTAAATGTAATTTGTATAATAAATGAACAATTTAACAATAATAATAGTAGGAGTAGGGGTAGTAGGGAGAGGGGCGACGGCAACGATTATAGCTATAGGGCAGAGGAACAGGCAGCACGGCTAAGCCACCAATGCCACCGTAAATGGGTCGTGGGCCATAAAAGCCACCGCCAAAGCCTCCTGGTCTGCCACCAAAGCCTCCCGGTCTGCCACCAAAGCCACCCGGTCTGCCGCCAAAGCCTCCAGGTCTGCCACCAAAGCCTCCTGGTCTGCCGCCACCTCCAAAACCATGTCCTCCGCCATGTCCTCCACCATGTCCCCCACCGCCGTGTCCTCCTCCGCCACCACCGTGTCCTCCTCCGCCTCCCCCACCACCGCCACGTCCTTCACACATTTGCCAGCAGCACAGCCAAGCCAGCCCTAGGAAAATCCATATTCTTAGCATGCTCCGCTCCGTTTCGTTGAACAATTGCGACTAATCTCATCATCGGGTGTGATCTTCTGTTAAATGTATTTACTGCAAATCAATTAGTACACCCCTTCTAATTGCCACCCAGGTGATTCCCTTCAATTTCGCACACAAATCTTGGATTTACTTTCATCGTCTTTCCTCTCCTTTTATATATCACAGCAGTCTAAATTCAATCTAGTATTATTATAATTACATTTATAAATAATTGCAGCATTTTCAGAGTACCTCGGGACAGTTTTTGTTTTTACTTATCACCAATCTTTCCGGATCCAGAGATAATCGCTTCAATACATCATAAATTTTTGAACGTATCTCCACTGGAAAGTCGCGTGTTCTTCCCAAAATCCATATTTGATCCGAATAACCCAATGAACCAATGCTGCCGCAGGACCACAAAATGGCAAAGTGTTCATAATCCGTATACAGCACCTGATACTTGCCCGATCCAGGCAACAGGCGGGCGATAACTTCCGGGAAACGTGTGTTGAACTGTAGGTGGTACATTACATTAAAAAGGGATTCCAAGTTTGTGGGACAAGGAAAATAAGGCAAGGACTCTACCTTAAAGTCCATTATGGAGGAACGGCTATTCTCGGGTGTGGCATAGCCTAGATTTACATTTGGATTTCCAGTTCTGTTGGAAGGCAACAACAAAAAAACATGGTTTTATGTGTTGGAAGAGATCGTATTGGGCCACTCACATGCGATTTATGGTTTTAATGGCCACCTCCAGTTTAAAGTTGTTAAATTTGGATAGTTCTGCTTTGTTATAGGGTTGAAATTCAAAGGTAGTACAGCCAGAGGCAATTTCGGGCAAGTAAAATGAACGTTCCACCTCAAACCAGTGTCCCAGCACCTGAAAGGAATTGTTAAAAAAGTATTAATCGGAACGCTGAGTTCAAAAAATGACATATATATCGACAGATATTGTTAGTGATAGCCCGATTTGATCTTTCTTTAGACTGCGAATCGGTTCCGGTTAAACTAACAAATAGCGAAAACTATGCGTTTATCTGACACAGAGCAGCTATCTAGAAGAATAGAAATCGGACTTGCCAGAGTGATATCTTAACATAGCACTACAAACTTCTCATATACATCTATGAGTACATATTAGAAAGATCAGGGTCATTTCGAGGAGAACTTATGATTGAAAAATCGACATACGACAAAAACAGGTCCGTAAGGGGTTTCAATTTTTTAGCGATTTGTCGAAATTCTTAGAAAATAGAGGAAAATTATTTCAAATATATTAAATGTAAGGAACCGGGCCTCGTAAACAAAACCGCAGGTACGATGAGTAAAGGAACCGCTTTTCGAAAGGAACCTTTTGCTTTTTTTTTTAGAGGATTGCAGTCTTCTTTTTTATATAACATTTGAAATACCGAAAGAACCATTTGATTCAGATTTTTGTCTATTGATGAGCCTATCGGCTCTCCCTAACTAAAGATTGGATTAATGGAGCTTAATTTAACTAACCGGACATTGTGAAACCGGTTCTAATACATCGATTTCAACAAATTCAGCCCTTACTTTACTTTAATTTGACTTATTAACAATTTTTCTGTTTATCATAAGAGCCCCCTGGTCGATTGGGCGGTAGGTGGGCTGTCAATTAGTTAAATTTAGAAATCTGTAGACCCTTTACTCAAAACTTGGCACGCGCTTTGCTGGCGTTTCTCTGGGGGCATGAGTAATCATTTAACTGGGTTACTAATACAATTCCCTCCACCCGCCCATTCCACCTGTTTATGCGTAAAGCATAAACATTAACTTTTTTTTGGTTCAGAAACTGGTTTTGGGCCATCGACAGAGAAGCGCTAGCCTCTAGCCTCGGTGTGGAGGTGACCCGCTGAAGTTATCACTTTTGATTGAATACTTCTGGAGTTGACGAGGTCTTTGCCCCTAGGGGCTTGTCCATAAACGATGTCAAAGTGATATACGCTTGTCAACAACTCAATTGGCTGGCTGGCGGCTGGCCTGGCCAATTAGTGCAGCTGGGGTACCAGTATGCTAATGGAGGTTCAATCAATTGTGTGTGTGTTTTGCCTCAATTGAATTTAATTCGAGCCACTAAATTGATTAGGCCAATTGGAGTAGAGTCTGTTGTCCTTGAACGTGCAGCACCTAGTCGAATAGTTGTTATTAATGTGGTTTGGCTTACTTCTTTATAAAAGAAGTGGCTGGTTAACCATCATCGGACTTATACAGCTTTTATGTGTCTCCTTCTGTAAACTGGTTTGCATTTATTTCTTTTACATTGTGGATTGGTTTTGTTGGCCTTAAATTAGTTCAAGATCATCTTTATGCACAGTCTATGCACTCAAAAAATTGATTATCTAGTTTTTAGCAAGTCACCCTAAAATAATAATCCTCTCGTAATTTAAAGAAAATTATATTGGACAGTTTTTTCTTACACTTAGAAAAAACAACAATAATAAAGATTTTTTAGAAAATAATTTCTTAAATTTAGAAACTCGATTTATTATATCCTTGCAAAGGGTCAACATTTAATACATCTTCACCTCACTAATGCAGATTTTGGGCTTCCCCAAAGAAAACCATAGTCTTAAAATTTCGCTAGCATCTCTCCCCTGCCCCTACTTCAACCATCTGTTGCTATTAACAAACGGTGTGGCATTCAGGACAACGAAATGGCAATTAGCGCAATCCAAGGTAACAAGTCTCAAACTGGTCTATAACAATTTGCATAATACGACGACTTACACGGCGTTAGAGAATCAAATTACACTTTAATCACATGATAAAATTTGAACTTACCAGACTCATATTGAACTTTGGCATCGATGGATACTTGGGGCAACGTCCAAATCCGTAAGCAGTTGCCTTCTCAATCACAAATGTGAGTAGGCAAATAAACGTTAAAAGGCAATAAAATTTTTGTTTTGACATCTTTTCTTTTTTGTATAATTGTTTTGTTTCACTGGGCTGATGGGCTGATTTCTGCATAGAATTGACGACAATTTTCGTTAAACAATTTTCACGTTAAGGTTGGCGGTTTGGTCACTGAACTATGCTGGAACATTTCCTCAAAAATTGGTTTTGACTTATTAATATTCAGCCAGGGAAATGTGCGATAATAAAAACGTGCTCCGAGCTGGGGCTGGGGCTGGGGCCGGGGCCATGGATGACTGGCAACAAGTGCAGCAAAGAGTGAAAATAATAAACTAGGTTGGCGTATTACGTAAAGGAAAAGCCAAAGCCATAGCCAAAAAACCAAACCAAGCCAGGCGAACCCAGTTCCAAATCCCAAAAGCATGCGAAATGCAATTGGAAACTGGTTGGTTGGTTGTGTTTTTGTTATTTTGCACTCGGCGGGTAGGAAAAAGATGGCAAGTGCTGTGATTGCGCATTCATTCATAAATGAAAGAAAAACGAGACATAGGCAAGTCTGAACACAAAGGAAGTGGCTGTTGAGAGTTAATCAAGTGCATGGCACGCGGCTATTTATGGGCCAGCTAGTTCGTGCTAGTAAGGAAAGTAATTTGAAATTACTTGAATCAATACTGAAAGTGTTAATTCACAAAAGCAACTGAAATTGTTGAAATAGAGATGTCTGTTGATTTTTAAAATTGCCAAAAATTTGCTTCCAACTGATTTCACTTCACTTATTTTCGTATTTAAAGTCCCTTTCTGATTTCACTCCAGGTTTTGTAGTTTGCCTGTGTAGAGACTCTGTAAAACTTTTTTATAATTGGTGCCTCTTTGTTTACATCGCTGTTTGTGGCAGGCGTACGCGTTCTTGGCATTTATATTTATCTCGAGTCACTCGGATCCGTCTCGACAACCGCTTCGAACAACCGTTGAAAGTAAACTGAGTTGAAATTCAATTTTGAATTTGCTTGCACTGGTCACACTACACTGCATTAAGCGAACCATCGAATCGATTAATTGGGCCTATCGATCGATAGGTGCTGTCAAACGCCATCTTAGCTCTGTTGTTGTGACAGCTCGCTGTTGGTCACGGTCACACTGGCTTCATGTCGATAGCCACAAAAGCGAGAGTCGTACGTAAAATCTATAAAATCTAGTCATTTTCAAAAGTTGTCATTTAATTCTTTTGCTTATAGTCCCTGGTCAACTAGCTACAGCAGCTTGAGACGTAAGTGAACTTCTCTTTCAAGTTTGTAGTTGTCTCTGCCAATTTGCCCTTTGTTCCGTGTTTCAGCGTTTTCGTTGCTTTGTGTGTGTGCGTGCGTTAAAGTTAAAGGTAATTATGGATATGGAAAAGTCCAGTAGCAGTTCCTTTGAGGATCTTACCAATGCCGAGGACACCAAGGACATACGTGCGGCAGCAGCTGAGGCGGAGGAGATACCACCATTAGAAAAGGGTGAAAGTTCCCAGGCGAAACTGGAGGATGAGGAGGAGGGGAGCGAAGAGGCTGAATGTGATATCTTGGGCAACAAACAGTTGATTAAGCGAACACTCAAGAAGGGTCATGGCCGCCGTCCGAATCGTGGTGATCTGGTGACCATTCACTTTACGGGCAAGTTGAATAATGGCCAGGTGGTGGTGGAGCAGGAGCGAAACTTCCAATGTCATGTGGGCGACTATGAGGTCATTCAAGGTCTGGATATGGTGCTGCCCATGATGCATGTGGGCGAGTTGGCCGAAGTTTCGGTAGATCCACGCTTTGGCTATGGTACCATTGGGCTGAAAAAAGACACTGAAACGGAACCCATTGTACCACCTGATGCGCATGTAAGTGTCAACAGACGGGGGAGGTAGAGATGCATTTTTTAAATGTTGTCTTCGTTTCCAGATGACTTATGAAATTGAGCTGTTGGATGCCAAATACGAAGAGTTTTCAGATTTGAAAACGTTCGAAGTGCTACGTAAATATGGGTGGGTATTCGTTAAGAGATTCCAAGATTGTTATTTATTCTGTTATTCTTTAGTACCCGCAAAAAGGAGCGCGCCAACTACTTCTACAAGCGACTGGAATACAATAACGCCATACATCTTTATAGACGTGCTCTAGACTTTTTGGATTCTCGAGATGGTGATCCCGATTCCGAACTCGGCAAAGAAGATCTAGACGTGAGTTAATTATTGCCATAATAATAAACTGAAGCTTAATCAAGTTCTGTTTATTATCCAGCTTCCCAACAGCGACTTGCAGACATTATTGGAGGATCGTTTGATTGTCTACAACAACTTGGCCATGGCTCAAATCAAAATAGCTGCCTATGATGCCGCTTTGCAGTCGGTGGAGCACGTTTTGCGCTGTCAGCCGAATAATTCCAAAGCCCTTTACCGCAAGGGGCGGGTAAGTGTGTCCAATTACACCCACACAGATCATCCGCAGTTATCGTTTTTGGCAGATACTCGAAGGCAAGGCCGACACCCAGGGCGCCATTAAACTGCTGCAGAAGGCTGCCACTATTGATCCCGACAATCGGACCGTGCAATCAGATTTGGCCAGACTATTCATCAAGGCGCGTCGCGAGGAGCACAACGAGAAGGAAATGTATCAGAAAATGCTGGGCCAGGCCAAGAAAATGGAACAGAAGACGGTGGCCAGACAAAAGCAACCCCTGGTGGATAATTCTAAGGTAAAAACGTAAATCGCCGATAAAAATTGATGAAATTTACCATTTAATGTTTTGCCAGCTGAAACTCTTGGGCTATTTAATGGGCTCCATATTGGTTGGTGTCGCTGGCGTGGCCATTTATCGTTACAAGTACTAAGGACAAAGGGATGAAATGAAATGTACTTTAAGCAAATTAAATTGTTTTTTTTTGTAAAGATGGAAGTAAATCGGACAAAATTCTACATATACTATGCACACTTTAAGATAGTATGTATGTACTATTTGTCAAATGGTTTTGGATAATATACACATATATAAGTAATGTTAAAACTTGATTTGAATCAATTATTTGCTACAAGTACTCAAAGAATGGCACCGAACTCGCCATTCATTGGCGATACCTTGGACGTTGGTTGTCTGCAGTTTTATGATGATATTTTGGATCTGGGGTTACAGTTGAAGGTTTTGAACTCTGAAATTGAAATGGATTCAGCTTGCGTGAGCTGCAGATCTCTCTGTTAATACGGGTTCCTCTCTGCCTCGATTAGCCAGCAACTTGTAGGCACTCCCAGGAGGTGGACAGGTGAGCAAGATATGAGAAATGTGTTCAACAAACCATGAAATGATAAACGTCTTGCATTATTTCAGTATTCGGTAGAAGACAGGGACTACAGTCTACTCATAGCGCAAATGGGGAAAACTAGCCTGTTGGACTAACCGGAATGATGGGGATGGATAAGCAGCTTCTTTGTAAATGATGAAATAGACAGCCAAACTCCAACGAAGCCGAACTATACAAATAGCAGGGCTGCAAACCTTCTTTAATGTTAAAAGTAGTTCACGAACCCGTGAATCTTTTTGGTTTAGGTACATGGAGCGGGCTCCGAAATCAATAAACCGAGGTTCAGGTTCGAACCGGGGCTCGGGAATAACTTAGTTTCCCGCCTATTTAGAAAATATGAATGTAAGTTGTAGCTTATGGTCAAGATAGCTTTTAAACAGACGGACGGACATGGGCTTCCTTCTCGGCGTTACATACATTGGACAATGTTTATAGACCCTAATACTCCTGCTAGAATGTCACACAATCCGAAAGGGAAGACATTGAGCATCAGAAGTTGTGGCTCCTTTACAAGGCTAAACTTAGTTTAGTTCGACGGAAGGTCCAGGAAGGCGAAGGAGCACCCTTTTCACTTATTAAAGCGAATAGCCCTGGCGAATCTCACCCAGTTTTAACCCAAATCAATTGTGTGTATAACAATTCAGCTCTGCTATTCGCATTAGCCTAACCCCAGTGATAACCCCCAAGGCTCACAATCTCCAAGAGATCAAAACAACTCTCTGATGCTTTCTTCCGGATCGTGCACACTTATTTATAGTCGACGCCTGGTTTCCAGCTTAACTAGTATTCTGTGATTAGATTTATCACTGAACTTTGCATCCAACTGAATCAGCGTTTCCATTCTTCTTCTTCGTTCTTTGTATTATCGATAAGAAAACCATTTAATACTATGCAAAAGACACTAATTATTAGATACAGGTGGCTAATTTGATGCAGTCCCCGATTTCGGTTCGCCGTCCTGGGGACTCGTTGTGGCCGTGACCGTGGCCGTACCCGTTCTCACCGCCTCCACGGACTTCGCTTTGGCCAGCACCGGCTCATGCTCCTCATCCGACTCGGTGGTCTCGCGGATTAGCTGCAGAGGCGTCAACAGCTGGCTGTTCACTTTGTAGATATCACAGGTCTCATTCACATAGCGATTAAACACATCCGGCTTGTCGGCATAGACGTGATGGCCAGCGCCTGTCACAATTTTAATGTCCACCATGTTGCTGCCCCTTTGGGATTTGATCTTCTCGCCCGAGGAAGAGTCGATCCAAGAGCGCGAGCCGTATATAAAGGTGATGGGTATGTCGCGACGCACGTCTTTGATGCGATTGATCATGGGGTGCTTGGCCCAGCCAAAGGATTGCATCATGGTGTGGAATGCAGATTCGCCGCTGGGGTGCTGTGCATTGCACTGATGGATATACTGGGGCAGCAGATTTATGTCCTCCTCAATGGTGTTCTGAAATTTACGCATTATGTCCGGACGAGTCTTTTGCACCACCCATTGGCCGAAGGGGCCCGCGGCACGGAGTGCCCACAGAGGATTCAGTGGGGTCAACACTCTGGCTATGGCCCTCACCCACAAGGGGATCTGCTTGGTGTTCGAGGGGTCCGAGGGTTTCTCTGGGAAGCCCCAGGGATCGGCCAGAATCAGATGCTTCACTCTTTCCGGATAGCTCAAGGCATAGCTGGAGGCTATGAACCCACCCATGGAATGACCCAACAGAATCATATCCTTGATGTTCATCTCCCTGCGCCATTCTTCCACCGACTTGACAAACTGCTTCTCGCACACCATCGCATCCTTGGCGAACAGTGGTCGCGAGCTGCGGCCAAAGCCCAGTATGTCCATGGCATAAACGGGCCGTCCCTTGGCAAATGCATCCAGATTCATCACCCACAGGGCAATGCCAGCGCCCAGGCCATGGAGCAGCACCAGCGGCACCTCCTTGGACTCTGTATTCATGCTGATGGTCCAGATCTTATCGGCATCGCCCACGGCGGGTCCGATGTCCACAAAGAATCCGCGGTAAGGCAACTTCAGGTATGAGAGAATCTTCTTCTCCACAGAGCGCAGCATGGTTGGTGAGCTGGAGGTCCAGTTAAATAACCATTTCCAAAGCCAAAATCCGTTGTTTCTCGGATCCTGCCAGATAGACGAGACGATAGTCACATTAAAAAAATTTTGTTGGACATTAATTACTCGGAGAGTGTGTGCGTGTGTGCTGATTTCCCCCGGAGATTACTTAACCCAAGCTAACTGCGCAGTTACCTCTATATCCATGCCAGCAACAACTTTTTGGTCAACTGAAGCGACAGCGGACTGGGACAGAGGAGCAGCATTTTGGGACTGGTCCAATGCCAATGCGGCGCTCATTTTGCTCTCTGGGAGATTGAAATTGAGAATCGGTCTGTGCTCTTTGATTTGGATGTGGAATCGAGGAACAAAACTTGAGAGTGGACGACCACGACGCTTGGCTAGAGACTTGAGTGTTTCATATGACTAACATCTAATTTTGTACCCTTTACTCTCGACAGCTGTTTGTTGAGTTGTGATGACTTTGACTTTTGGGCCTATTACATGTTATCTATTCTAATTCAAATGGTGAAATAAATTTAGCATTAATAATGACACACACATGCACACACTCACACGCACACGCACCCGCAATCAATAGTCTGGTCACCCTAAGGCCGATCAGCTGTTAGGCGGTGCAAGTCAGCTGTTCTTCCGTCATCAACCAAACCAAACCACAGCGTGCTGAATCTAACCTCCCCGGGAACAGGAGCAGATGGAGATGGACGGCATTAACAAATATAACCAGTTTGTGGCACTCCACAAGTCCCAGCTGGAGTCCTCTGCTATTCCAATCCATTTTTGGCCTGCTCTCTATCGAAAACTCAGCACGGATCACTTTGACGCCGGTGAAGCATTGCAATTGATGCTGATTGACTATGCAGAGGAAGAGCAGGAGGCGGTGGACGACGATGATAGTCCTAGTCCGGCCTTTGCCTTGGCTGTTGCTCGTGCAGAGGGTATCAAGGCGAGTGATCCTCAGGCCATCTACTTGATAGATCATGCCTGGACCTTTCGATTGAGCTCAGCCCGCGAACAGCTGGAAGAGCACAACCAACTGGCAGATCGCTTGTCCGCCATTACGGGCGTAGATCTGGAGCATGGCCAAAGGGTGGACAAGATTTTGAGACGCCTGTGGAAGTTCTGTCACGCCTACTCCATTGGCAGTGAGAGTCTGTCGGATGAACAGCGGTTGCCCATTTGGTATGTCATGGATGAAGTTGGTTCCGCTGTCAATCACTCGGATGAACCCAGTTTTCGTTTGGTGCCCTTGCTCTACCTGAACACACAGACAACTTACAGTATTCTATTTCCCATCAGAGATTGCGTGGAGGGCGACCAGGTGACACGGGACTTTGTGGAACAGGTGCCCAAAGAGCATCCACAGAGGGCGGCTCTGTTGATGCCCTGGAGGTGGGCAGATCTGACAAGTGAAAGCTTTGTGCAGGTGGAACCGGCAGCCGAATACTTCACCAGCGGACACATACCGGAGACTTGGCCAAATACCACCGATGTGACACCTATTTCGCCGAACCGTTTTGAACCACTCAAGATCTATGCCGAATATGAGGTGGTCAGGCAGCATCTAACTGCCCCCGAGTTTGTTTTGGTGGCGCAGCAGGAGGAGGCGGATGTGCTGTGGCTAACCCGTCACTATAAAACCTTCAAAGAGCTGGCCGCGGAATCGCCCCACAAGTTCATCAATCAGTTTCCCTTTGAGTATGTGCTGACCATCAAGGATTTGCTTTGCATCATAGCACGCAGGGCAGCCGCAGAGCATCATGATGCAGCGACTTTGGAGACGTATCCCGCCTGGTTGCCCGCCACCTATAATCTTAACACTGAGCTGACTGAATTTGTGGCCTATTACCAAACGAGAGAGACCCGAAATCTGGACAATCACTGGATTATCAAACCCTGGAATCTGGCACGTGGCCTGGACACTTACGTCACTAACAATCTGAACCAAATAGTTCGCTTGCCCGCCACTGGACCCAAGATAGCGCAGAAGTATATCGAGAATCCGGTGCTATTCAAAAGGAACGAGCTGGACTTCCAGGTTAAGTTCGATATACGCTATGTGGTGCTGCTCAAGCGTGTGAAACCACTGGAGGCTTATGTGCATCGTAAGTTTTTCCTGCGCTTTGCCAATCATGCGTACTCCTTGGATCACTTTGATGACTACGAGAAGCATTTCACGGTGATGAACTATCAGGACGAGGCGGAATTGCATCATGTGAAGTGTGAAGAGTTTGTGCAACTGTGGCTTGAGCAGTATCCTGAACATGATTGGACCCACATCGAGAAGGCGATATGTGAAATGCTAAGGGAGGTCTTGGAGTGCGCCACACAGGCGCCCCCGCCCTGTGGACTAGCGCCGTGTGATCAGTCCAGGGCTCTGTATGCGGCCGACATTATGCTGAAATGGTGTGGCCAGGAAATGAAGCCACAATTGTTAGAGATCAATTGGACGCCGGACTGCAAACGGGCCTGCGATTACTATCCCAGCTTTTTCAATGATGTCTTCAAGTTGCTATTCCTGGGCGAGAACAATGATGAGATCTTTCGATCGTTGAATGCTTAATAATTAAAATGTGTATTTTTCTTTGAAAATATACAAAAAAGAATCATTTTGTACAACATTACAAAGTACATGAATGTGGAGGAGCAAGTGAACTTAATGTAATCATAGTTTGTGGGGTTAACAAGTTGATGATTCCAATGTTTGGATGATTCAAAGAGTGAGCGCTTCAAGTTGTTGTTCTTTCTTGTTGTAGGTCTACAAATCTCAATTGCGAATGGCACTTGATGAGGGTTGAAGAGAGATGAAGGGCAACATTAGGGGCTACTTAGGCTAAAGTAAAGTAGGTATACATATATATATATTATATATATGTGTGTGTTTATGTGTAAATGTATAGAGCAGTCATGTCCAAGAGCCACAAAACATATGTTTTTAATCTTAACAACAATTTCCAAACTCTTCTGTATACTTATTGAAGTCATTTCACACTTTTCCACTCAACTCTGCTCACATAAAAGACTGCAAATTGTAGCGAAACGTGAGAGAAAAGCTGTGTGTGAGTTAGCTTGATACTATAGAATATTATTCGAGGGGAATTCAACACACAAAAAAAAAACAATATACGGATAATATTTGGGGCAAGTTCTTAAGAAATAGCTTCGATCTTTCATCAACTCACTTGGACACGACTGTTAAAAAGTCAAGTTTTTGTTTTTTAGATAAGGCAATTTTAAAGGCACAAAAGTCAAGACAAAATCACACAGAAATCCGTTAATGTAGCAGCAAATCTTTCAATTGAATTCATTTCAAGAAACAAAACTTGTTTTCAGGTTCCTGATTCCATATCAGTTAGCATATTATAAACCCAACAATCTCTTCACAGTTGAAAATCGATTGAACATTAAAAACTCAATCTTAGGAGGATTAGGAGCTGCTTTTTCTTGCTAGCCTATAAACATGTTGAAGCAATTCAAATGCATTTTTAAGTGGAAAGCAGATCTCTTGGCCTAGAATTCCCAAAGCAGTCTTTTCTATATATATATAAATTATTCTTAAATTTCTGGGATTTTAAAGCATTTCCTTTTGCTAAACCTGTGTGGTTTTGTCCCAACTCTTCAATCATTTTAAATTACAAACTTAATTAATGCATGAAAATAAACGCAAAAGGAGGCTAAGACATTTCAACTTACTCAACTTACTGAACTAAACTAATCCTCTAGTGTCGTCTAGACTTAGTTCTACAGCTAACTTAAGACTTAATACTAATCTCTACAAACTAACTAAACGCAGACCTCGTCAAAGTCCAGGCGTATTTTCTCATCCGCATGTGTCGAGGCTAATTTGTAGATAGTCTTTTTAACGCGCAGAACGGGCAATCGGACATTGTGATTTTGATGCCAGCACTCTTTCATTAGCTTGGACATGCCAGCCAGGAGCTATACAGAAGAACGAAACGTTAGCATTAGCATCATTGGACAGATCTGACATTACTCACCGTATCGGAGCTCCAGCGATTGGGTATGGATGGTCTGTAGTTGTCAATGCAGACCACTTTGCGCATATCCTCAAAGCTTGGATCCATGGGCACCACATCATAGAAGGGCACCTTGTATTCCTCGGCTATGCCACTGGATATTGTGCGACGACAGACCTCCCACAGCACCAAACCAAATGCATAGATATCCGTGCGGCGCAAGGCCTCAAAGCTTTCCATATCAATCCTCTCGTCCAGCACTTCGGGAGCCATATAACGTTTAGTGCCCACCTTGGGGTTATTGCCCAGATCCAGACGCCCCGTGGTATGTGAGTGGGTGACGGCTAGACCAAAATCGGCTATGACACAGCTGCCGGTCGCGGTGACCAATATGTTCTTTGATTTCAAGTCTCGATGAGCCATGGCCGGTTTGCCCTCGGTGCCAAAGATTTCGGTGTGCAGGTGCACCAAGCCATTGGCTATGGACAGACAGATTCTAATCATATCGTTGTGACTCAAAGCGTTGCGGTTCAAATGATCAAAAAGCGAGCCCAGCGGATAGTAGTGAGTCATCAGCCAGAGTTGGGTGCAGGAGTTGCGCGAGGTCATGTCGGAGCCAATGAAGCCAAGTATGTTCTCGTGACGTAGCAGGACGGTGCTGTTACATAGAAACGATCAGTACCGACAACTGCCACTGATTGCTGGCCAAATCTTACCTGTAGATCTCCGTCTCCCGCTTCCAGGACTCTTCGTCGCGACTGAAGAATATTTTCACTGCTATGCTCTCACCATGCCAGTGTCCACGCCATACCTCTCCATATTTGCCTCGCCCTATGCACTCGATGAGGGTCACCTGTTTGGCCAGGGTGCGTTGCACCAGCAACGGCAAGCCACTGCCCGAACCGGATGTCACGGAATGTTGCAGGTACTCCCTCAAGGTACTGTCTCCGGCACTGGTGGCCCGCAGCAATTCATCGTTGACCAAATACGACTCGGGGTCCTGCTTAATTCTCGAGGCAGCTAAGCGTTTGCGGTGACTACGTCTCATAAAATAGATGGCCACAACACCTATTAGGGCGATCACCAGGAAGGGTCCCAAAATGGCTGCAGCCATTTTGCTGATGTTGCTGCTATCGGCTGTGATGACGGTGACATCGTTGCTCACAAATGGCGGCAACTCGGGAAAGTCGCCGTTGTTGCAAAAGTCGCCCGCGCAGCAGGCCACATTGATGAACATGCCCGTGTGCCGTTTGCTGGGTGAACCCGTATTGAGGTTAACGGATGACTTTTGACTGCAAATCAAAGGCACCTGATCCGGAGAAGTGGTGCAACCACGAGAGACTTGCTCCTGGCCCACGGCATCACGGGTACGAGATTTCCAGCACTGCAAATGGAAATCAAATAAGTGGAACTCCAGAGAGAGGCGGCAAAACTCACCTGTATGGCATTCTGGCAGGTGTGGGCATGCTCCAAGGGATCCAGACAAGGGGCCTCGCAGGCATAGCACTTGAATCTGTATGAAAGAAGTTTACGAATTAGTACGATGTGGCAAACGGAAGAAGAACGCTGCAGCGGGGGATTATGAATGTGTTACCTTCTTTTCATGCGTCGCTTACTCTTAATGTGTCTCCTATTTGCATAGGAGCAGCAGCAGTGTGGGGAGGGGGGAATTAGCTTACGAGAGATGGGCTTATTAAACTCTATTCTCACCTGGGATGTGTTTGCACTGCATTTTGGGGCACGGCTGGAAACTCCTTGTGGGCGGGCAGTTCCATGTCTACAATTTCCTGATTCTCTTCCAGCAGGCGCCCACTGATTTCAGCTGCAACAACATAAGAAAATGAATACCCAGAGCAACGAACCAAGTTCTGTATACACACACACACACACACACGCACGCACTCACGCTTGCACACAGATGTACAGAGAAATGCACTTTTATGCTTCATACGCCCACCATCAGCATACAAATTCGATTATATAATGAGCCAAACGTTAGTTCTGTGGCATTTACCACGCATTTACTTCACTTTGACAAGTGTTTTGCCTAAGTAAGCATAATTAGTTTAGAACACAAAAATTACTAATGCGACTGGGCGACCAAGTGCCTGGAAAAGAGCCCAAAAGTCTGGCTACTGCAGATTTCAGAGTGTCACGGGTAAGCGGAGACACCTCTTTAGGTTTAAGCAATAAGTAAAACACACCTTTAGCATTTTTGCATAAAAGAAAACAAAAGAGAAAAACTAAAAATAAGTTCGACTTCTCCATTCTAGGCACAGAGTTGGAAAACTGTTTAGTTACAGTGCTGGAAAACAGCTAAATTAGGGTGACCACTAATTGTGTCGATAGTTGCGATAGTTTTTGGCTGCCATCCCTAGCCAGAGCCACAGCCGGCCAGCTGAAAGTTTACAGAACACCAGCCTCTGCAATTAAAATCAAGAAAATCTTGTCAATCATTTATTAAACAAACACTTGAGACATTTAAATATAAAACCCAACAATACATATTAAAGGTGAGTGTTGAAATTGAAAGCAACCAACTGCAAGTGAAATATTATCTATGGAAAATTTTGAGAATCTCCATGTCTTCTCTATTACAGCTAGCTGTATATGTATGGGTGCAGTAAATCTATTGAGAGTGGTCATTGACTTAGGGGGCGACCGGTTTGCATTTTCTTCTTATACCACATTTTCCCCATAGAGAAAATCAATCTAATTTTATTGGCCTTGTTATTGATCAAACAAAAGGTTTCTCCTGCCCCAACCCTCCGCTAAGTTAACACGAACATGTGCTCTCGGTCACGTAACTGAGGTAATATTTTCCTGTGGGTACACACACAGCTGCTAGCTGCTCCTACTTATTCCCTATTCCCTTAACAGTGGGCTGTAAATGTTATGTGTGTGTGTGTGTGTGTGTTTGTTCTCACATCAATATCTAAATTGCGCATTTAGACAACACCATTGCACAAACAATTGAGGGCAAGTGGTTCTATTTCGTTTGTTTTTCTCTTGCTTATCAATTGCTGCTCTCCCCCCGACCCCCCCACTGGCTACATTTACCGGCGTTTGGGGCGGCCCACGCTCATTCTAAAAAGTTCGCTCGCCTCGTCAACTACTACCTCGCAGACAGAGGGAGACCGAGAGAGAGAGAGAGAGGAGTAACAAACAATTCTAAACTACGCAGTTTGTTGACTGAAAATTAAAAATAAAAACGCATGTTCTGTTTATATCAAATTCTTACATAAGGCATTTTGTAGGTAAAGCATAAAGCCGGTAATTTTGTTTAAAGAGAGCGAGAGAGGAGGACGACCTTCTGCGTCATTGAGTAATTCATTGATAATTAGGCAAGGCCCCAAAACAGTTGATAAGAAAATTTCGTTATATTTCGTTAAAATTAAATCAGATTTCAGACCTAGGGCAATTTTCTGGAATTTTCTTAAACAAACTGATTAATCATTGTAATGTCTCCCCCTTTCTCCACTTGCAGACCCCAATAGCTACGGAAAAGTGTTCAAAACAATAACAAAAATATTCCAAAAGTTTTCAATTCTCAATCAAATTGCGTGAAAAGTGCGAGTGAGGTGAAAAATAGATCGTTAATACAAAGAGAGCGCTATGTCCGCTTCTACGACATCTGCCGCACGTAATAAACACTCGAAATCCAATTCCAAGTGTAATAACAAGAATGATCAGCCGCTCGATATAACCAAGGACGAGTTTGAACGCATCCGCCACGCGCTCAGCCAGGAGGAGTTCCGCAAGCTGTTCTTTGAGTACGTCGAGGAGGTGCAGGATCCCGAGAATCGCAAACTCTACGAGGCCGAGATAACCCAATTGGAAAAGGAACGTGGAGTGGAGGTGACGTTTATACATCCCAAGCCTGGCTTTGTGGTGAAATCGGCCATTGATGGTGAACTAAAATGCTTCATCAACATAGCCAGCTCGCCGGAGGTGGCTCGGCCCAACAGCGAGGTGTCTGTGAATCCGGAGTCAGGAGAGCGCGGACTTAACTGGTCCATACCCATGGCCCAGACTGGAGCACGTGAAGATTGCGATGCCAAAAACCAGTATTGCAAGGTCTACGATGTGGTTTTTCATCCTGATGCACTGCACTTGGGCCAGAAGAATGCACAGTTTCGCCAATGTCTGATCGATACAGCGCTGGACGCTGTGGAGCGAGAATACCAGGTGAGCCTGGATCGCACCAATCTCAAGTATCCAAAGCTGGACTACAAGGGTATACCCCGACCTACTGTGATAAGGAAGCTGGCGCAGAATGCCACAGCCGAAGAGCTAGAGCCGCATCCGCTGGAGCATGTGTTCCCCACCAAGCCACCCGCTGCCAACGCAGAGCCCAAGGTGTTGCCCATGAAAACAAAGGCCACTCCGGCTCCCAAGTTTACGGAGCCCAAGTTCTCCATTAAACATAGCCATGAGGTGGATCTGTCCGAGTATACCGATGAACTGGATGCCAAGCTGCAGGCAACCGTGCCACGTGCTCTGGTGGTGGAGATTGACTTGCCTCTGCTGAGGAGCACTGCCGAGTGTCTGTTGGATGTGACCTCCAAGTCGGTATACTTGCTTAGTGAACGGCAGGGGGCCAGGTACCGACTTAAGTTGGACTTGCCATTTCTGGTCGACGATAAGGCGGGCAATGCGCGCTTCGATACGGATCTAAGGCGTCTGAGCATCACCCTGCCCGTGGTGAGATCGAATCCAATAAAGCAAAGAGAGATGCATGATGCCGTGCATCATTTGAGTCGCGAGGATAGCGGCGTGGAATTGCATTCCAATAGTGAGTCGCCCGTGGAGGAAGAAGAGGAGGAGGAAGCTCCCAATGATAAGCCCACAGCAGTTTGCTCGCCTCGCATGTTTCTTAAGAGCTCCTTGCACTATCAACTGCCCGCTAAGTTCGACTGCAATTTACTGGACAACATGATGGTTTTTGTGCTCCATGTGCCCAATGTCCAGCCAGACTCGCTGGAAAAACTACAGGAGAGCAAAAGCTTGCATTTGCAATTTGCCACCATGGGAAGTGGCTTTTATCCCACTAATTATGCCTTCTATGTATCACTGCCAAAGCAGCAGGAGGGAAATGAGGAGGAGCTCACCATTCAGAATGTTGAGGCCGAGGCCTGGGATAACAATGTGGTGCTAAAGCTCATTCTAAGTGCTCAAAGCGAGCAACTACAAAGCTATCTGGCTGGTCTAGATGGACAAGATCTCAAAGAATACACCATCAATGGACAGTCCTGCAAACAACAGCAGGAGGAGGAGGAGGAGGAGAAACCACTGGACATCAGCATACAGCATGATGAGAAGAATGAGGCTTTGGAAATTAACATACGCCCCCAGACCACCACAGAGGAGGAGGAGGAGCAGCGTAAGCCCAACAAAAAACAACGCAAGCGTAACAAGAAGGAACGCTCCTACTCGGAGTCAGCCTGTGAGGATAATTCCTGCGCATCCTCCCAGCCCACAGCTTCAATGAAGCTGCCTCAGCGCAAGCAGCGCAGCTACTCTGAATGCCATGACAGCCACTCCCAATCCCAGAATCGTGGCATACTCAAGCGTTTCAGTCGCTATGGTCCTGCGGTCTCTGACAGCTGTTCCTCCATTGATGACTGCTCATCATCCTACTCCTGTTCCGTAGATGCCTCTGGTTCGGTATATTCCCAATCATTTGGCGGCATACCCGAGGAAGAGCGCGACGAGTCGGGCTTATCGGAGAGCTGCAAGAAGACTGTTACATTTAATGATCACATCATGAAACAGGTGTTCAGGTGGGTTAACAAAAAAGACACAAAATCAGAGAGAGAGAGAGAGAGAAATTCATAAATTTCCCCCTCCCCCCCAGACTTGATTCCAGCATCTTGGGTCAGCGCAAGAAGAACCAGAAGCGTCGTGATTGCAAATTGCGTGCCCAACAACGTCGCCTCAGCGAGGGAGATTCAGCTGATTACGAGGAGACGATCACCAAGGTGAGCCTTCAATTTGTTTGTTAATTGAATTAGTGATCCGCAGCGAAATGATTCTATTAGATTAGGTTAAACAGAGGCAAGTGTTGATTAAGTTGTTGATTAGCATGTGGCAGTGAAAAATGAGGGCTAAAGATAGAACTTCAGCTCATTTATTTCCATGAGAAACTTCGCTGTGTTATCTAGTAAACTGCTAGTGTGTATGCGTGCTTAAGCTCAGTGAAAACCCAAGTACACGTTGAGCGATTTGTAAAGCTATCGAACGAACTTCAAATCGAAAGATTTGAGTTTTCATTCAGATTCAGAAATACCTTTCACCCAACTTTTTTCATGGAAAATTTATAAGAAACCTCAAATGATCAACTAAATTGCAACAATGTTCCGAAATTTGCCGTATGTCACATCAGAGAAGTCACAGATTCGAGCTGGGTGAATTCATAAAGCGAGCTTTGGCCTATCTGGGGGCAAAGCTACTTGAGTTCTTTCGTCCTGGGTGTTTTTTTACCTTTCATGAGGTGCCCCTGTCACCGGAATCGAGTCGGATTCTGGCCAGCGTGGGTCGAAAGACACTTATCCTGGACTTGGATGAGACATTGGTGCACTCCTGCTACAGTGACCCAGGTACTAACGATAGCATTGGCTGCAGTCAAGTGCCCGAGAATGCCGTACCCGACTATATACTCACCGTAAACATCGAGGATCTGGCGCCAATTACATTTCATGTATTCAAACGACCACATGTCGATGAGTTCTTGGACTTTGTATCCAAGTGGTACGATGTGGCCATCTATACGGCGAGCCTGGAAGTTTATGCCACGCAGGTGGTAGATAAACTGGACGCTGGCCGTGGCATCTTGCATAGACGTTTCTATCGGCAACACTGTCGTTCGAGCATGAATCTGCTAAGCAAAGATTTGAGTGTGGTCAATCGGGACTTGCGAAGCACCTTTATTATTGACAACTCGCCCAATGCGTACAGGGACTTTCCCGAGAATGCGATACCCATCAAAACCTACATCTACGATCCGTATGACAATGAGCTACTGAAGTTGCTACCTTTTTTGGATGCCCTGCGCTTTACCCGAGATGTGAGAACTATACTAAGTCGCCGAGGCTTAGGTTTAGGCTAAATCTAAAAAAACAATTGTTACTCTTATTAAAAATGTTGGACGAGTAAATCGACGATCCCCAAAACTTTGGTTCAGGTTTTCCTTGGCATTAATTCCCAATTCAATTTCTTCTCTTTCTACTGGCAGACCGCTGCCAATGCCCAGTATTTCAAGCAGCCAGGCAATCCACCCAACACCAAGCAGAGCAAACATTCATCCACGCTGCATGACAGCGGATTGGACTTAACTGGCCAGGAGAAGCGTCATAAAAACCAGGAGGCCGCCGATGCTGATGCCAAGAATTCCCTGATGTTTGACATGGACGATGATATGTAAATGGAGGCAAATAACTGTGTGTTTTTAGAGGCATCTTTTGAAGCTTTTTGAAACCACTTTTAAATATACATAAAAACACATTTTTTTTTAAATATTTACTTTTTAATTGTTTACACTTAAACAAACTGCTCGATACAAATACAAATGGGATAATTCATCAAAATCAAAAACAAATTCATACACATACAAGATTGTTAACTAATTTTTGGTTAAAAACACAAACACATACACACACACAAATGAAAATTGTTAAAAAGTTATACTACTCTGTATAGGTTACATCTAGACTTAACAACTGTATACAACTGAATGAAATATATTTAATGCTGAAAATAGGATGCTTGATGTTATCCTTTCTGTAAACCGGCAAGATAGTCGAAATCGAGTGTCCTCACATGCTGTGTGTGTGTGGCGTAAACAGAGTAACAAACTTAACCGCTGCCTCACCGCACCGGTCAACATTAACCGCTAGATCAGTCCCCGATTAAATTATCGATATTTTTATCGATAGACTAATAGCTGAAGGCTTTCATTTTTTTATTGTCTAATTGTGTTCTTGATGTAGTTGCTGCCAAGATAGTTCAAAGATTCATAGACATGTAAAATAGTTTTTTCTATGATTAGAGATCAAGTGTCTTCCCAAAAAAAACAGTTAAACTCTCAACTTCTACTATGATTCACTTTATTGTGATCAGGATTGTTAACAGGAATATTTCGTTGATGGCAGACAGCACATTTATGGTGGCGCCACGCGTTCTTATGCTTGTGGCAACTTTCATGTTCCAGCGGATTACATGCGTGGAGTCAGCATTCCCTTGGTAAGCTAAATATAATTAATATATAAAATATAATAACAAAAATACCCAAATCGTTGAGTGTGCGGTCACACTGCTGCATCGACAGGAATTTGTCGATAGCGGGTAACTGTTTTTGAGAACTGTTTTAGAAGCTGCTAGGAAATCCATAGCTCCCATCCAGATTGGAAGTTGGATTCAATTATTAATCGTAAGCTAGGAAGATATATGTCGGAGTTTAAGGCACTTTGAGGTCTTTAGGATGAATTTTTGGAATGGTGCATCAGTTTAAGGACCAGAGAAGCTACTTTATGTACTGATTTTGGAAAAATTCTGCTTGTAAAAGTAAGAAAGGAATGAATTCGGGTCTCAAATTATATCCTAGAGAATATTTCGACTTTAAGCGTTTATTTTCCAAGTGGAGTTCCTGAAAATCATTTTAGTTTCTTACAATAAATTAACGATTATACTTAGGTTGAACAGATACCAAGCGTCTCGATTTTCTGGGCAAGAGAAAAGGTCGTATCAACCGACAAATCATAATATTTGGTTTGATTTTATTTCTCTAATACAAACATGCTGTTAACCTAGCCGAATCCTTCGGTTTTTTGCTAACCATTTCAAAAGTGCTCCTCCATCAGCTTACGAAAGTGCCCCATCTGCTGTAGATCACGTCGTTTCCCCTCCAGCACATACAAGACAGGACAATCCAGGCTGGCACACTGTATACTACCCACACGTCCGCTACATGCCTGACATATCTGCCATGTCAGATGATAGCCACGCTCCAGTTTGGCCATCTTGGCCTGCAAAGTGACCACACATTTGCTGGCATTCTTTAGACAGTCCCTGCAAATGCCCACCTTGGTCTGTTGTCCACAGCCTATGACACAATTGGTGGTGGAAAAGTACTGAGAAATTGTGGACTTTAGACCAGAGGCGGCCACCAGTTCGTTTCCCGTTGACATGGCTGGCATCATCAGTAGTTTGCGTGGCAATTGGGCAAACCATTCATTCACATCTGCTCCTATCAGCAGCAGGCAACGATTCAGGGGCGGTATAATGGCCTTGGTGATGTAGTAAATCGCATTGATCTTGTGCCCTTCGTTGGCTAAGACTTCGTGGGGACTGCGCACAAGGCGTATGAGTTGCACTCCCGGTGGCCCATTAATAATGATAAAGGGCACACGTTCGCCCCGCCTGGGTACGCGTCGTGGATCCTTTTGCATCCATTTACGTGTGAGTTCCAGGGCGGGCACACAGGCCGTCGGCTTGTAGCCATTCAGTCCACGAAACTCCTTGGCAAATATCAGATCCTGCAGATTGGCCTTGCCAGAGAGCAGTTTGGTGAACTGCCGACACACATATTGCTTGACCTGACTCACATCCGCCGACTCGAACAGTAATCGAAGCACTTTCTCCAACATTTTGGCCACTGCCGGACAGCCATCTCTGCGCACAGTCTCAATGCCCTTGGCCTCGTAGATGGGTTGTGCCTGATCCGCCGTCTCGTACATGTAGCCCACATAACGCTTCTTTGTCTGCAGTATACAGGGTTGATACACTTTCTCCAGCTTGAGCTTTACCGGCTGAGGATTCAGTTCGGTCACCGCCTTGGCTATCTCCTCACCGATGCGGAAGGCCTCTGCCCGATTGCGACCCGGCACAAGCACAAACAGGGAATCCGTATCGCCATAGACCACACGCACCTTCCACTCCTCATTGGCCTCGACCAGCTTGATGGCCCTTTCCAATGTCTCGCGCCCCTTGGACACCACCGAGTCACCCACTTCCACGGAAGGCATGCGGCCACTGAAATTGGCCGCCGTGTAGCCATAGGTGACATTAGCCATCAGTTTCAAGCCAAGTTGGCGAGAGTGGAGTATTCTCTGCAGGGCCGAGTTGTCCCGATGCAGCTTCATGGACTGCTTCACCATTTGCCTGGTGTCCAGAATCTCGCTGAGCATGCGTGGCAGTATGCCCTCCCTGACCTGTCGCTTGACAAAGACCACACCGCAAGGTGAAACAGTGACCAGGTCGTGGTCCAGCAGTTCCTGTAGCATTTGCCGAGAGACACGCAGTTGGGAAGCTCCAAACTCGAAGGGAGTGCTGCCACCCAAGTGCTCCACGCGACCCAAGCACGTGGAGAAACAATAGTTGTAGCCAATAATCATGCTGGGATAGAGACTCTGAAAGTCCAGCACTATCAGCGGATCCGCATAGAAACGGGACTGGGGTTCGATGATGAGGGCCAGGTACTCGGGTGCGCGCATGTGAGCACGTTGCTGCACGCTGGGCGAGAGTGGCACCAAGTTCTTAGGCTTGGCAATTCTGGCAGGGACAAAAACACAAGGTTTTAAAATTGGCAAAGGAATCCATCACTGCACTCACCTCAGCATCATGCTCTCCACCCGAAACTGGGAACCTCGCGATAGTACCTCATAAAACTGAATGCCTATCAATTTGGCCATTTCACTGGTGCGTCCCACCAGATCCAATTGATCCAGCAAAGCCATTGTGCCTCTCACTCGCTCCAGATAGTACTCCAGGGCCAGCCAACGTGTGGCAGGAGACCCAAACCAATCACTCAGAGTCCTGGAACTGTGCCGTGGGCATCTCTTGTGCAAAATGTGATACATCACATTCTCGAAGCTATACGAAGTTAGGGCGATCTCCGAACGCATCAGACGCCACACATCTAGGAGAATGCGACCGCACAGTTTCATTTCCGTGTCCAAATCGGTAAACTGCTCCCGATCTTCATCGACAAAGTCACGCACTTTCTGGGTGGACACACGGGACAGGTGTGGGGCTATGTTGAAGCACAAATGCTTGGCCCGCTCAATGACATAGCCCCACGAGGACATCTCTATTTCGTAACCAGCATAGATATCCGCATCCCAGCGACCACACAGAGCTATTAAGGCCTCCAGCGCCTCCACTTCACTTTGGACTATTTGCACTTCGATATCCTTATCCAGGCCATGTATAAATCCCTCACTAAGCACATCCTGCGGGTGATTCACTAAAATATAGCCACAAGCCTGCTGGGGTAAGCTATCAGCTTGAGTGGGCAAACTATGCTCAATGGCATAGAAGAGGCAACGAATCTCATCTTGAAGTGGGTCGGGTTGCAGTTCTCCTCGAGTGGGCACCAACAGCTCTAGGGTTAGGATGGTCAGGTGATTGCACTGCAAGGAGGAAGAAGTGTTTGGAGGGGTCACAAAATGCATGACCTGCACACCCACCACTTACCTCTATATCCGCCTTGGCCTGTTGCAGATTCTCCAGATTCACTTTGAAACCAAAGGTGTTGTCCAGGGTGGCATGACTGAGGCCAAAGCTAAGCTCGTGGGCCACGCCTTGTGCGTCCTCCAGCTGCCGCAGAAAGGAACTACGCTCAAGCTCTGCCCGAGCCAGACTGCTGGAAACACTTTGATCACTGGATTGACTGCTGCCACCTGTGGCTGCCTGAAAGTTAAGTTTGCGACCACCGCGATTTTGTGAGCATTTGGGTGTCCGCTTGCCCGGCAACTGTGACAAGGGCGTTAGCGTAAGACTGCTGCAGTCCAGATCTTCCTGATCATCTCCACTGCCGCCATCGCCACCATTATCATCCGGTTGCATCATCATGGTGATCTTTTGTCGCTTAATTTTTATGGGGCTATCCAACTCCAGCTTGTGGTCTTCCTGCATCAGTTCCTTCGCCTTCAGCCAGACTTTGGCCTCCCGCTGGGTGGGCGCCGCCAGGGCTGGCTCTATGGTTACCTTTTGTCCACCGCTGAAATATTCCCTAATCCGTTGCTCACCCCGATGACGCTGCAACATGGCTGGACCTCCAATGGCAATTAATTGCTGACGCCGATAGGCAGCCAATCCCCGATCAAATCCCAAAACACTTTGAAATGGCTCCAAATCATTGAGCTTATTGCCCGGTATGTGTAGCACCAGAAATCCCACCTCGGTAATCTTGCTGACGTCCGCAGGATTGCTGTAGTAAGGCTGCTGAAACTCAAATTCGGGTATGTCCAGTTTTCGACAACCCTCAAGCACTTCCCCATAGCTGGGTGGCAGCTCCAGGGGAGATATGATGACGGAGGAGGTAGTGTTGATAGGAAGCGGGCTAGGGCTTAAGTCATCACTGAACACCGAGGGACTGTTGATTATAAGCGAGTGGTCATAGAAACTGCGCATCAACTCGGGTGTGGTTTGGCTTTCAGGACTAAGTTGGGGTGAGCTTGGGGCCTTGGGTGTGGTGGGAGTGGCCAGCTTGGTCAGCAATTCAGAGCGAAAACTTCTACGTAGACGCCTCAGATTTGGTGTCTTGCGTAATTTGGTCAATATAAGATCACTTTCTGTGTCCGAGACAATGGCTTCATCCTCGCTGACTGGAGATATGGGGCTCTGTCTCTCTACTTGCTCAGTGGTGGACTCTTTCACTTCCAGTTCTAAAATTGAATTGTTTTTACGAACACTTCGTGGGGATTTCTTCTCCAGTTCTGGCGGGGATTTGCTTTTCTCAACAGACTCTACTGCTTTCTTTTCATCCACGCTCTCTTTTGGCTTGCTCCCTTGATTGCGGCTACTGCGACGTGGTTTATGTGGCTCCTGGGCCTTCGCTTGCTGACCCTCATTTCCCTTGTTCTTAAGCTTGCGACGTGTTTTCATCCCCTCATCTCCACTCTGCTTAGGCTTCTCCCCCTCTTTGGTAGCATCCAGCTGCTCTCCATCTGCACTAATAAACATATCCGCAAAACTGGGATTCTTCTGTCGCGGCGTCAATGAGCAAATGATGTGTGTGTTGTCCAGATTACGTGCCCGATTTCTGGTACTCCGACGTGGTGTAGATCTATCCAAGTTTAACCAAATGTTAGTGACAGATTCATTCATCAACATTCTTGGTTCCCTTCTTACGCTTGCTCTGCCTGGGCCAGTGTAAATGATTCCTCTGTGCTCTTTCGTCGCAGTTCCGTTATGGCCAGTTTCTTGCGCAGACAAATCTCCGGTCTAGGTCAATCATACGTTTTAATCTTGCCAGCAGCTGGATAAATACTTACCTTTTGCCGATTGTGGAATTTTCCTCCATATTTTCTGGAATTTCTTCAGAGGATTAAAGAACTTAAAGCTAAATCTTGAGGATTGCGTAAACTTACTCTTGGCCGAGTTGCTGGTGAAAATCAAAGGCAGGGGCGCATATTTCTTGGCCGCACTGGATTTGGGTGTGCGCGGTGATTTAATGGTGCTGCGACTGGGTGTACGAGGTGGACTCCGCTTTGGTTTGGTGGGTGTTAACTGTAGACGATCATCTGAGCCATCGATTTGGGGCAATTTGGCCTGTGGCAAGGGTTGGCTTTGGGTAAGCTTAAGCAGTAAATCGTCGATGTTATCCAGGGCCATGGAGAAGTCATGTTTGTTGCTCTGATTGGCATCCTCGTCGTCGTCATCATCGTGACCAGTGGCCGCCGTCTGGGCTGTGAGTTCAACTGGAGATTTAAAAATTAGCATAAACTGGATGAGAAATGATTTAATACCCACAATTCTCGGGTGGCTGCTGCTGGGACAAAGGAGCCAATGAGCTATCTAGATCTATATGATTATCCTGCGCATTTTCCTCTTCCAACTGCTGCAGCACTTCCAAAAGTTCCAGATCCTCTTCTCTAACTAAATATAAAGCACATCAAGATGAGGTTAAACTAAAGCCAACAAAGTTCACCCACAGGTGGCATCATGAGGCATGGCGCCTTGGGGCTGACTGAGACTCCGCACAAGCTCCTCATCCACCAATGTGTCATCCAAATAGGCTGTCTCCTCCGAATCTACCACCGACACACTTGACTGGTTGCTGCAGTTTAAATGATTCTGTATAAAGGAGGCGTTGATCAGCTGCTGCTGTTGTTGCTGGGAGCATTCCTCGGGATACACCGCATTGGCCAGCAGCTTTTGCAGATTAAAGGTGCGTCGCTGTTCCTTGTTGGAGGGCAGCTCACTGATGTTTGTTTGATCCGCCAGAGTTTGGTCGGATAGAGATGATTGCTCCATGGTGAGCAGTTTACTCTCCAAGGCAGTGCGATAGAAGGTATCACTTTCAGCTATTTCCACCTGTGCGCGCTCCTGGGTGGGCGGCATTTCCAGCGCTGGAAACTGAACTTGGACTAATTAGAAGTGAAGAAAACGGATCTCGACATCTAAGTACCTCCTTGTCAACGGCTTTCTGTCGTCTCACTTGCTCATCATGCCAGATGGCCTCAATGCCAGGATTTGTGTGTCCACTCTTGCTATTTCGATTGACCAATTGAAAGCGATTTAATATGAAATTGCAGCTTATATCCACCTCCAGGGCACTGCAGGCCATTTTTTTTGCCTTGGTAGTGTCCAGCAGCTGCTGCGGCTTTAGCTGACCGTAGGGCACAACTGCAAGGATAGATATTGAGTGGTTATGCCACTGGCAGCAGAGATTACCCACCTGCTTCCTCGCACTCTCGTCGAAACTTGACCACCTCCAGGGGCACATGCACATAGCTCATGCCATACAGATTGAAATCAATCATAAACTGGAGTATGTACGGCACATGCGACTCGTGTGGACTGAAATTCTTGTTTAAAATGGCACCACTTTGCAGAAGATTGGCGGCGCGTCTTACAAAACGGGGATTGAACATGTAGATCTTTAGAAACTGATGCTCGCCCCGATGATAGCCATAGAAGGGTCTAAAATATGAGTGTATTTTAAAACCACAGTGTTATTTCTCTAGGGGATTACTCACATGCCCTTGACCAACTGTATTTTGAACACATGCTGGGCATTCGAGCTGCCCTGACCCAGGGATATATTGAGGGCCTTATCCAACTGCATGGCTATTTGTAGAATACCGCGCTCCAGCGACTCGAAATCCTTTTTGTCATACGGAATGTAGAGATAGGGGAAAACGCCATGGACATGCATGCAGGTCTTCTGTCCCAGGGAGTTGGCCCCAAATATGCGCACAATGGGCACCTGTTGGGCAGGGCATAAGCTCAATGAAGACCAAATTTGTGTCTTGGAACTTACTCTCTTGATCTCCTTGCCACGCAACTCGGAATAGCAGGGATCCAGGCCAAATATGGGCTTCTCCATATAGAAATCAGCAATGACCAGACGTATGGAGTAAACTCCCTCAATGCCGCCGATGCTGGCCATGGTGGGTTCCACTTAATAAATAGTTATTTTGTTTTGAATTTCACAATTGCCTAGACCAGGGTTGGTCTAGCTCAAGACACAGGCGGCTAAGCTATCGATAGCTATCGATAACTGTAGAAATAGGCCCGCAACGCGCCATTCGAACTCCGGCAAATGAGTTCAAATTATGCGGTTACTTTTCGCAAAGCCCGCATTTCGTACGGAAAATTGAAAATGAATTCTCGTTGCTACACCTTGTTATAGCAACATAGTGTAAATAATAAGAAGTTTTTGCACCTTAAATATTTACTGAGAAGCTTTGGCCAGATAAGAGGGGCAAGCTTTTGCCTCATTTGCTGCTTAGACACTTCATTTATCGGTACGCCGTTTCAGAGTACAGACGCTTTAGACGACAATATGTGGAAATTGGAAACAAAAGGTGGCCTTATCTTTACTGGAGTGGCTTCCCTGAGTTTTGCGCTTGCCAGTCTGATATTTAGAAGCAGACAATACTGGGGATGTAAGAAATTGCTGGTGCATTTGTTTTATCAGACTGAAAAATCTAGAAAATTATTACAGATACCGACGAAGAGTTGCGCTCACACTTATGTCTCATAGAAGTTTTGTGTAGCATTTTCCTAATAGTGGGTGCCGTCAAGGTAAAGTCAAAAGATAAGTTTGTGGCTGTGACAACTGATTCCATAACGAAAACCTTAATAATTTCAGAATAAATATAAACTATTGGTGCCCTGGATGATAAGCACTATGTTCATTATCTATTTAATACTATTCTCAGCAGTTTCATGTCTACCGAGAATTGTGGATTTTGGAGTTCTTATAACATTGGCCGTATTGATACTCTGCGGAGGTGGGAAGAGATCTGCAATGTGTATGTTTACCTTAACTTTAATCGTGTTTTCTTCGTTTGTAGCCTTCTTCTGCTGTGCTTTGTACTCCACTCAACGGGCTTTCGAGCAAATGCGTAAAGAGGAACCACCATCGTATAATTATTTGACGGACAAAAACAATTTAGTCAACCACATATAGAATCTTATCAGCAAAGATAACAAACTTGAACAGAAATAAACAATCGGAAAGATCTTATTTATTCAATAGAATATTGTAAGCATTTTCAGTTACTGTCTGTTGATTAGCCGGGTGCTTTTGGCCATATTCGACAGTCAGCTTTCCCCTTTCTCGGTAAAACTGCAGCTCCTCACATTGATTACTTGCGAACAGCTACTATTCAAAGCGAGAAAGCTACGCTAACTTCGTCTATGCCGAAGTTTTTATACCCTTGCAAGTGCTCGCTTAAATATTTTCAAAAAAATACTCGTTTTCCCATTTTCCGACCGATTGTTCGTATGGGAGCTATATGATATAGTCATCCGATTTGGCCAAAAATTTGTAAAATTATGTGAAAGTAGGTGAAACAAACAAATAGAAAATTGCAGGATGCTATCATTAAAAACAAAAAAGTTTTTTTAACTAAGACTGTTTTTCAGACCCATCTTTTGTATGGCAGCTACACCTAATAGTTGTCCGATTCTAATAAAACTTGGTAGACTTATAAAAAAAACATTAAAAATCTACGATTACAAAGTTTGGAGACGTTTTCACTGAAAAGAAAAAAGTTTTTCTCACTAAAACTAGTTTTCCGACCGATTGTTCCTATGGGAGCTATGAGATATAGTCATTCGATCCGGTCGGTTCCGAAATATTAGTAGTGTGCGGCAAAAAAAAGACTCTGTGCAAAATTTCAGCTCAATAGCTTTAAAACTGAGAGGCTAGTTCGCGTAGAAACAGACGGACGGACGGACAAAGCTTAATCGACTCAGCTCGTCACCCTAATCGAGAATATATATGGTTTATAGGGTTGGAAATTAATATTTCTATGCGTTGCAAACTTCTGTGCAAAACTATAATAGCAAAACTATCATAGCTGTACTAACTGTATCATGACTGAGCTGAGAGCGCAGCGTGAGCCCAGATGGAGAGAGCATCGAAAATGTGCTGGTGTTGGTGAGCACGAAAGCCGATTTACTTGCAAACTTGTTCAATCAATCTAGCTCCACCGTACGGTGCGTTTGGCGATATGTAGCTGATTTTATGAAACGCTAAGATTTGTCGATTGACTGTGAGTAGGTAGCAGTTTTCCATAATCCAAAATCGAACAGTTTTGGCCAGAGACCAATCCTTTCGGCTACGAAGTAGCGAGTTTTGGTCTCTTTGGTTCTTTTGGTTTATCAATTCTATTTCGACCTGTCGCCAGTGAAACTTCAGCTTTCATTTCTCAGTTGTGTGGTTTTTTTTTTTTTTTTGGTGTATATTTATTGTTATTTTTGTTTATTGAACTATTTATTGCTTCTTCAATTAGCCTGCCAAACTGAACACTTTTCAATGCGAGTTTTGTGCTCTGCTAAAATGGCTGACTTTACAAAATGTTCCTTGTGTTTTTGGTTTTTGTTTTTGGATATTATTATTAATGAATTTAATGGAATTTCATAGCTAACACATTGAATGGCAATTGTGCAAAAAAATTTGTTAATTGTAAAATTTGTAACATGCATTTTGTTGTTGTTGCTGCTGCTGTGTTTTGCTTTGCTTGTTTAACTAGATTTTTGTAGGTATAAAATTTGCTTCTTCGCTTCGTTATTCGATTTTCAGTTAACTTGATTAATATTTGTAAGTACATATTATTAATTGAATTCAATGAAATTGATTAGTAAAGGTAAGAGTTAAGTTTTTGCAGTTAGTCGATAGTGAGTTGGGTGATATATATATAAAAATATGGTTAGATCAGTAGGTATGTATAAATATATAAAAAGTATATTAGACTAAGTCAATAGGGGAGAGTTCCCTTCAAATGGGCTCACGCTCGTTTTTTTTTTTTAAGTTCTGTTTGGTTTTATATATTTTTTTATATTATTCATTTTGTTTTGGCAAAATCACAGGAGAATTAGAATTAAACTAACCAAAACTATGGAAGGACACAACAGAGAAAAACCCTAAACAAAACTTGACTAAGAATTCAATTTGCTTTATTTGATTTTAGAATTTGGAGCTTTAATATAGTTGTTTTTTTTTTTGTTTGTTTGTTTGTTTGATTTGTATAATAAATTATGACTATATTGTATATATTTTTTTTAAGAAGTACGAAGAAGGTTTAAAAATTCATTATTTTTTTTTGTTTGTTTGTTTGTTTTTTGCTTAAGATAACAACTTTTTCAAAATTGTGTGTACGTGTTTGTGTTTGCTTTCTCTCAGAAAAGGTGATATTCATTCATAACAAGAAAAGAATTAACTCATAGAAAAAAGGGCAAAAAAATATATAAATAGTAACTAAACACATTTTGCAATAAATCTAAACATCAACAACCATTTTCTTGTGTATATCCGTATTGCCAACCACCGAGCAGAACTCATCGAACGAGATTTTGCCATCCTCATCCTTGTCCGCAAAGCCAATTGTTTTGTCCACAATTTGCTGGAGTTGCGTATCTTTCAGATTGTTGCCCACCATCATTTTCAGAACCTGCAAGTCCACCAAAAACCCGGCTTGAATATAAAATTACTTAGGGCAAGTGGATGAGAGTGGGACTTACCTGAAACAGTTCACCATTCGAGATATAACCATCGTTGTCCATATCATAGATACGAAAGGCAAAGCGCAGCTTTGACAGTTTATCACCCTTAACGCTAAATTGTGAGACGCCCTGTATGAACTCCTTGAAGTCCACCTCACCATTACCATCCGCATCGAAAATATCAATTACACGCTGAACCAACGGATTCTGTTGCAATTCGGGCAGTGACATAAACTCATCCACACTTAAGGCTCCAGAGTTGTCCAGATCCAGTTTACGAAAACGTTTGCCCAGGCGTCGAATCTCATCCGCGTCGACTGTTTGAGTGGGAGTAGAAAGGGAAAAGTGTGAAAATGGTTTTCGAAATTGTATCTGCCTAGCTTCAACCTTTCCACTGAACCGAGAAGAAAGGGTGGGTGAGCAACTGAACCATTAAGAGCAGTTCAGTAGCAGTTTAGAACCGATCTCAAGTCAAATCGATCTCTCTCTCTTCTACATTTAGATGACTTCAGCTCTGCTGTGATTAGCTCTGAATCACTTAAACAATTTAATCAATTCAATATAAACAATTATAATCCCAACAATAAAAAAAAACAGAGGAAAGTTAACTTCCGCTCGGCCGAAGTTTGTATACCCTTGCAGCACGTTTTTCTAACCAATTTGAACGACATTTCCATTGAAAACAAACAAGTTTATCTCACTAAGACTTCTTTTCTGACTCTACTTTTGTATGACAGCTATATTATATAGATGTACGATTTCGACCAAACTTATTGGAATTATGGAAAAGCATAGAAAACTGCGAATTACAAAGATTGGAGCCGTTCTCTTGGAAAACAACAAAGTTTTCCTCACAAAAACTGGTTTCTCGACCGATCGTTCCTATGGCAGCTATATGTTATAGTCATTCGATTTGGACAAAACTTTAAGGAATTGTGCAAAAGCTTATAAAATAAATATATGCCAATTTTAAAGAGGATTACGTGGAAAACAAAAAAGTTTTTCTAACTAAGACTATTTTTCCAACCTTAATTTTCTATGGCAGCTATACTATATAGATGTCCGATTTCGACCAAACTTGGCAGAATTTTGAAGAAGCATAGAAAACGAAGGAATACAAAGTTAGGAGGCGTTTTCTATGAAAACAAAAAAGTTTTTCTCACTAGAACTAGTTTTTCGAACAATCGGTCCTATGACAGCTATATGCTATAGTCTTCCGATACGGCCGGTTCCGACAAATGTGCAGCGTATTCGTACCATAAGACTTTGTGCAAAGTTTGATCGCGTTAGCATAGAAACTGACAGACGGACAAGGCCAAATCAACTCAGCTGGTCATGCTGATCAGGAATATATATAAAATATATACTTGCTTCTTTCTATGCGTTACACACATCTGGACAATTTCAATATACCCTTTCCAAGGGTATAAAAACGATAAAACTAATTATTTGTTGGGCCTGGCCTGATTAGGCATATAAATAGCGAGCGATTGCACTTGTATGTACAATACGTCTGTATGTTTGTATGTATGTCTGGTTGTTGTAGATGTTTGCATATTCATAAACAGCTGCCAAATTCCAATTCCATTCAAATGACATTGACCGAGCAAAAGCCAACCGATTTTTACTTACAATTGGAACACATTTCCATGGGCAGCGATGTTTCATTTCCCTGCAAGAGCCAAAAAGCACACAAATTAGTTGCAAAAAAAATTAATTAATAATTCATTTCTATGTTACATATGTACATAAGTATGTATGTATGTATGTATGCATATTTATTATTTAATTAGCAGCAGCGGGCTGGGGGGTGCGGGTCGCTTGAAATTTTTGGCTAGCTGCTGCCGTTCGCTTTTAATTACCATTTTGTTGCCTTTTGTGGGGTCTTTTCTATTTCGATGTAAAATACGGGTCAACTTCTACACTGCACGCTGCTGTGTCTGCACTTGCTCCTGGCGTTTTCGTTTCACAATATCAATCTCTGTGTGTTGCTTAACATTCTTGACCAAAATTGGTTAATTATATTTTATGTTTTCTAGGGAAATATGCAATTTCTTTTTGGGATATTTACAACGCAGCAGCAGCAGCACGAGTTTTCCACACACTCAGCGATAACAGTAGTAGTCGGCTATCGATTGTCTACTTAACAGGGTGTGCTCGCTTTGAAAAAGAAGCTAGAAAAAGTCAAAATAATATTCAATAAAGGCTAAGCCTTCATTCTGAAGAAATTATTAAAAATTTATTTCCGGTTTCGAAGGAAAACTCAATCTCCCCTCAAATCTGATCGGAATCATTTGTTTTTCCATAATTTCGAAGGCAAAAATTAACCAAGGCAAGCTAAAATATACCAAAAGCGCTATTTATGTATCTAGCTCAGCCGTAGTTTTATTAAATCTCTACCCTTAAAGACCATTCTTAAATTTGATGAACCGATTTTTAGTTAATCTGTACGGAAAGCCATTTTCCTTACTTCTATAGTTACGACAGGTTCAAACAATTCCAAAAACTCATTTCTGTTCTAAGTTCTCCCATAATTCCGTAAAATCATCACCTCTAACGCCAATACTTAGAGATGACGTGGCGAGCTTAGCTTTATTCTATTCGTTAAGTTAGTTTTTCAGGACTTTCGAAGGAAAGGTGGTTCGAAATTTTTGACCTCTTAATCTGGCCACAATGTAACAGATGTTCCCAATTCTGATAACTGCAAATAACCATATATCAAAATCTAACAGATTTGGAGCTAGCATTTAAATAGCTAAAATGGCAGCACTGCTGGCCAAAGCATCTTTGCTGTTATCGATAATTGCCAAGGCGGTTGATTTGAATTTACTGGTTGAAAAGTTACTTAAATTACATTTAACTCATAGGCAAGCCCTCTTTCCAATTCAATGGATTTTCTCCAATTAACTTTCGTAACCCTTAAAGTTTTGACCCAATTTAATACCTTGGCTTTTCTTGCTATGGGGGGGGTAACCTATTAAATGTCTGTTGCGGTGGCAGTTGTAGAGCTTCCCTTGGGTCGCAGATAGCATTTTCTTCAACTTCTTTGCATCATTATCATTTGTCAAACAACTGGCCCAGCGTACGGTCGAAATGAGCATCAACTTGGAAGCGAAGAATGGAAGGCAGGTGGCCATCATAGGAGCTGGATTGGTAAAAATAAGTTTGCCTTATCTGGGAATGTGTGCCAGATATGAGCATAAACATAATCTCTCGCCCAGGGATTAGTTTAATTGGTGTCTGAGTTGTTGTTTTGAAATGTTCTAGGTCGGTTCCCTGGCTGCCTTGAACTTTGCTCGCATGGGACATCACGTTGATTTGTATGAATATCGCGAGGACATTCGGAAGTCTGCTTTGGTACAAGGACGCAGCATAAATTTGGCCTTATCGACGCGTGGACGCAAAGCCCTGGCTGCTGTGGGCCTGGAGGAGCGCGTGCTGTCCACAGCCATACCCATGAGGGGTAGAATGCTGCATGATATTCAAGGTAGAACCAGTGTGGTCATCTACGATCCTGGCCAGCAGCAATGTCTCTACTCGGTGGGCAGGAAAGAGCTGAATGAGCTGCTGCTCAATGAATGTGATCGGTTTGCCAACATCAGTTGCCATTTCGAGCACAAGCTGATCAAGGCCCACATAGGCGAAGGACTGCTGGAGTTCAAGCCCGGCGTTTCAGAGCATTTGATCTCTGCTCGTGCCGATCTAACTGTGGGCTGTGACGGTGCCTTTAGTACCCTGCGACAGCAGTTGGTGAAACTGCCGGGCTTTGATTACTCCCAGGAGTACATCGACACGGGCTACCTGGAACTGTGCATACCCGCCAGGGAGGATCAATTTCAGATGCCCGCCAACTATCTGCACATCTGGCCCCGCAACTCCTTCATGATGATAGCCTTGCCCAATCAGGACAAGTCCTTTACTGTGACGCTGTCCATGCCGTTTACCATTTTCGCCAGCCTGCAGACCAAAGCACAGTTGTTGGACTTCTTCCGTAAGAACTATCCAGATGCCTTGCCACTCATCGGAGAGGAGCAACTCATCCGAGACTTTTTCAAAACCAAGCCACAGCATTTGGTGTCCATCAAGTGCAAGCCGTATCATTTTAAGGATAAAGCTCTGCTGCTGGGAGATGCAGCGCATGCCATGGTTCCCTACTATGGCCAAGGGATGAACGCTGGCATGGAGGACATCACCTTGCTAAGCTCTATACTCAGTGACGAGCGGCTGACGCTGGAACAGGCCTTGGAACAGTTCACGGAAACACGCTGGAGGGATGCGTTTGCCATCTGCGATCTGGCCATGTACAACTATGTGGAGGTGGGGGCGGGGGAGTTATAGCCATCATCTATGGATCAGTCATTAAACCTTACCTCTTACAGATGCGTGACCTGACCAAACGTTGGTCCTTTCGCTGTCGCAAATGGTTGGACACATTGCTCTACCGTTGGTTTCCCCAGTGGTTGCCCCTGTACAATAGTGTGTCCTTTAGCAGTATGCCCTACAGCGAATGCATAGCCAATCGCCAGTGGCAGGATCAACTATTGAGACGAACTGGCACAGGCATTGTACTTAGCATCATGGCGGCAGGAAGTGCCTTCTGCATGTTGCGTTTTAATAAAGTCTAATTCTGTTTTTATTCCCGATTCAACTGACTTTTATATAAATATATAAATATAATTTGTGTGAATGATTTGAAGAACAGTAATCGATGGATATACCAGTTAGTCAAGTTGTTTCGGGATGTAGAGCCGCTTTCCAAATCTTCGAAGATTCTTCTTGAGGTAGCGGTAGATGTACAACAATTTTTGAACGCTAGACGTAAGAACGGGCTTTAAAGGTTTGAGATTCGGCGAAATTAAGGTCGATCCTTGAACGGTCAGAGCTTTTTGACATCATCGCAACTTCAAAAGACCCAAAAATACTATTTTTCACACAGATTTAAAGGGAAATAGGAGAAATGTATCGCTGAAACAGACTTAAATCTATGTTTTCAACATAATTTTGGATTTTGGTCAACTTTAAAAGTCCGAAAATATGACTTTCCAAGCAGATATAAGGTTAAGTCACAACGATATACTCAAGGAAGTACATTTAGAGTTGAGAAAGTATTAAGTTAAGGGCGATCCAAGAACATAAATGAGTTTCTAAAACGTTGTCGGAGTGCTTGACCTTCGGAAGTTTAGAGAAAAATGCCTTTCCGTGCAAATGCATCGAAAAGTAGGCTACAAAACTGAACAACAGAATGAAAAAGTGCAAACAAACTGCTCAACACTGCGCCATATTTGGTCTTGCACTCATTTCCGGCCAACTTCCCGGGCATCTCTATTATGCGCTTTTCCCTGCAACGGAAGTGGCGTTACATGCAGTCGCTGTTGTTGACACTTTACGCGCACAATTTCCTTTTATTTCGTTGTGCCTTCATTCACATTTATGCAACGTGCCGCTTTCTTGGCTCTGGCAAAATATATTTGTGTGTGAGTGCTGGCAAAATAATTGAAATTTCTGTTGGCCGCATGGGTACTACGCATCGCATTTGGGGCACACATGCAAATGAATGCTACTTATAGATACATGTGTTTAATTTTAGCCCCCCCAACACAATGAGTTTGGCGGTCACGTGATAATCGCAAAGGATAGGCTCCTGTTTCAGTCAAATGCATTTGCATGATTCATATTCATAAAAGGGCATCTCTTATTCTTATAATGGCAGTGGGGAAAAGGGAGAGAGCGAGCTTTCCTGGCCCCAGAGAGAGAAAGAGAGAGAGGGAGAGAAAGCTTTCGATCAATTAGCCAAGGTCGGCGCTTGCTTGCTCATTATGCCTCCCCTCCCACCGCTAAAGCCAAAGCCGGCCGGTATTTCTTTACAATAACAAATAAACATTACGTACCCACCACCCGCCAATTTCTATGACAGATCTAGCTGAAGCTTAAAGCTTTTGTTTGTTTGTCTTGTTAGGCTTAAAAAGTGAAAACAACATCGAAAAATTGAATGTCGTCTCTGACCTACTAGCACCTTAGAAGCTTTGCTCTTGAGCTTGAGAGACTGTTATAAGTTCGCGCTCTCCTTTTCTCTCTGTGTGTTTCATTTCATTTCTCAGCTACTTGTGACTGTTGTTGTTTCAGTTAGCGGGCCGATTATAATACACAAATACAGTTCTTTTTTTTTTTTTTTGTGTTGCCGCTCTCGAGAACGTAGACATCGTCGTCGTCGTCCGCCGATTTTCGATTCGTCTTTACTTGGCCAGCGTGCGCCCCCAGTGCCATCAGTTGCTCGTCACATGTTCGACACTCAAGTAGACCACGACGAATCACCCAGAGACCCAGCGAAGCGATCTACGTTTCAAAAATTGTGCAACCGTCAAGAGAAAAAGCAATAAGAAATTTATAAATCAAGTAAAAACACAAAAAAACAATTGGAAATTGTATTCGGAGTCAGTGTCGCCCCCGTCCCCTGCGCACCCACAACAACGTTCTCGAAGCTTTCGACAAGCTTCCGCTGAAAATCGAAAACGCGTGGTTTTTTTTGCCAAAAGCAAAAGTGAAATTGGAATTCCGAGTGTGTGCGAGTGTGTGTGAAGTGTGGAAAAATTGTGCATAGAGCAATTAAGGTTTTAAGTGTCAGTAGTATAGTAGAAAAGTAAGCCTACACACGGCTCGGTTTGGTTCACGTTCACGTAATATACATATATCTATGTATATATATTTCAAAAACAAATAAAACAATAGCGGGTCACAATTCACGGAGATCCCAGCTGCTGCCCGTCGTTAGCATTTTGTCCAACTGAATCAAGTGAGAGCCATCCCGCCGCACGATAAGCGATAACCGAAATTCGATGAGTTTTGTTTGCTGTTGGATTTCTAAACCGAAATTGTGTTGATTTGTAAATGCATGCATAAGCCCTACAAACGTAACTACAGACAGACAAAGTAACGGCAAACGCGTCAGCTTTTCTCTTATTTGCAACAACAACAACTGCGTGCTCTCTCCCTCTTGCACAACGACCCCGCCACTGTCCCCTTTCATTACGTTTTCCTCGCCGCAAGTTCGTGGCTGGCCGTGAGAGCGAATAAGAGCGATCGATTCTCTTAACGACAAAAGTGCCGCAAGTTTGGCATTAGGATTAGGAATAGGCACGAGCCCAGTTTCCAGGTAAATATTAATGTCTACCCTAAACGAATATATTGATTCAACTACGTGACTGCATGCACTTCATCTTTTTTGCCGGGTGTCGGTTGTTAACCACCCAGAAGTGTTGCGCATTTCCGGGCTACAAGTGGCATTCAATTCTTTGGCATCTTCTCTAGACTATGTCGATCGAGTAAGGTTAAATCAGCTACTGAGCTTTTACATATTCGTCTTGATGGTCCCAAAACTTCTTCGGTCTTTGGAAGGTAATTAACTCGCTCGTAGCGCTTAGAAAAGATATTAACGGTGGGAATCCCCCCGCCTTAATATTGAAAGTGCTTAGATTCACTTTATGGTAATGACCAGAGATTAAGACATATCCAAACTATGAGAACTCTAAGAAACTGTGATAAAGTAATCAGATTTTGACAAAACTTTTCAGAGCGGCTTAGAAGTATTTGTTTAATATTCAGAAAACAGGTTCAGAACAAAAACGAAATAAAGTAAGTCGATCAAACTTGTTTGAATACATATATACCCTGCAACTGGCAAAGTTTGTATATAAATCAGTGATGCAAATCCTTGGGGAATTAAGAATGGATCGCCATAGTGGTTAATTAAGGTTAAACCATGGTTTTACTTCAAGAGTTCAACGAAATTTTTGATATTTAATTCTAAAAATTGCTTATAATCTTGAAAAGTATGTATGGGTATGTCAATAGACCTTTTGCGGCCTAGACCACCCCACTGTTAATATGGATACGAGGATATCAAATCGATATATGGATACGCATATCAAATTTCGATACCTAAACCATTCCAAACCGCTGTTATATCCTAGCAGAGCATTTATCATAGTTATGCAGATGTTTGTAAAGCCAAGAAGGACGTCTCTCCGACCATAAAGAAGTATATATCTTTTTGACCAGATCGATCACGTCCGATTGTTTCTGTGCTTTCCCCTCCGTCAGTGTAAAAGTTATCTTAACGAAAATTTACACAAAGTCTTATACCACATTTGTTGGAACTATGGATGGCTATAGCTGCCATAGGAACGCTCTGTGGAAAATCTAGCTTTAACGGAAAAAACCTATCCGTACGTCTCCATACTTTCCATGCAGTGATTCACACCCTTTTTAAAGCGCAGGTTCGGTTTATTTCATGGATTTTTAAGATAACAGCATTTTTGAAGGGATGTAGGTTGGGTTAAAGGTTCGGTTTATTAGCTGGAAGTAGTGGTTCGCTTAGGCTTAGAATATTATAAATTTTGGTTCGGCTTGGTTCGGTTCGGTGGAGAACCGTATGGCACGCATGATGTACATGACACCTTTTAGGTGTAAAGTCACTGCTGATACTGGCGCTGTTGCGTAGAACCATTTGATGTGCTAATAACCTGACTTTTGTCAATCTCCCAGTTTCCAAACTTGCTGGATATTTAAAAAATGCTGGTTATTGTATATATTTAAAATTCGATAAAAAGTTATCAACAAATTCTGCAAGAAATGAAGTTTATATTAAATTGAGAGATAAGCAGAGGAGGGGGACGTGGCAAAGATTGAAAATTATGCTTTGTCGCTTTGATCCTCCAGCTCTTACCAAACCATTTCTAAACTTGTTTTCAATTAAGATTAAGTAAGTATATACTGTGGAAAAAAGCAATAAAAATGGAATAGAATTCTCCCCGTTAAATGACAAAAATTAATGGAATCATTTGACGCGAGGAGGAGGAGGCGGGCCGGGCTGCCTAACAAGATCAATGCTCATACAGAAATATGCATACATACATATGTACCTACTTGTACAGTCACATATACCTACATAAATACAAAAAGAAACTTACATCATCGTGGGTTGGGAGGGAGAGGAGGAGGCGAGAGTCCGTCAAATGGCAAGCATTTTGTATTTATTTGTTTGTTTTTCTTGTTGTTTTTGGTAACGCAAATTGCGCCTTGGAAATGGAAACGCAACCCAATGAGTGGTACTTTCCCCAGCAGAGGGGGGTGGTGGAACACAAAAACAAAACTGATAAAAACTAACCAAAAAGCAGCAAAAAGAGCAAGAAGAAGCGGGGAATATATACACACACACACACACACATATATCATTTAACGCAACTAATTTCGCATTCTTTCTCTTTCTTTCTTTCTTTTCTCTAAAGGCGAAAAAAACAATTCTAAAAAAGAAGACGCAGTTAAAAAGTGTATGCAACAATAACAACAACAAACAGCAAATTAATGAATTTCGTGATTAAAAATATTTCAAAGGTACAACAAAAGCTCATTTAATAAAACGCGGCGCCAACAACAAAACGTGGCAAAAACTAAACATCGCTAAAAGCTTTGCGAGAGAATCCACAGAGTGTGAGAGCAACGCGAGCGTAGAAGAGCAAGCAACAGTTAAAAGTTTAAACAAAAACAGAAAACGGAAACCAAACCAAACCAGAACCCAAAATCAATTGCGCAAAGAACAATTTGCAAGCGGGAAAAAAAAGGAAAAATATATTTGTTGGATTTGGTAAAATGGTAAACAAATCCAATGCTAAAGTGTTGGGGCAGCAGCAGCAGCAGAAGGTGGACAAGGACAAGGCGGGAATGTTGCCGGCGACGGGCAACAGCAACACAAAAAATAACAACAACAACAACAACAACAGCAACAACAATAGCAACAAGAATAAAAATTCAAATGCCAAGAGCAATAGCAACAATAAAAAGAATTCGGGCAACAACAACAACAATAAACCACAGCAGCCAACACAACAGCCACAGCCACAAAAAAACAATAATAAAAAAGCCAAGTCACAGAAGCAGCAGAAACAGCAACTACAACTACAACTACAACAACAACAGCAGCAGCAGCAGCAGCAACCACTCATTTCCACCAGCAACAACATCCCGGACAACAGCAATGTGGCGGCCACCATCTCAGTTGATAAAGTAAATCCAGCCGAGCTTTTGACTGCCGCTCTCGCTGTACCCTGTGCCAAATGCTCCAAACCATCCATGATCACCGCCCTGCCGCCCATCAACACTTCCTCCTCGTCCTCATCATCATCGTCGGCAGCCTCAACCATTAGCACCAGTTCCGAATCCAGCAGCGTTCACAGCGACTGCAGCAGCAGCAACTATCAAGGACACTTTATAGAGCCAATCATTTATACGAGCAAACAGTATCGTAAATCTAAATCCTATGTGGGTGTGCCACAATTCAATGCCAATGCCTATCAGACAACGGCTGTTGGCATACCCTATCGACGATCACACAGCGATCGTCGCAATTCATTTGATCGCACATTTGCCGAAAGGAATCGAGACTTTGTGCCAATAGTGCCACCACCGCGTCCAGTGCTCTCTTCGTCAAATATTGCCGGAGTGATGGCCGATGCGGCCAAATTGACGATCATAGAACGGTTCGGCAAAGGACGTGTCGCCTATCCTATTATGCAGGTGAGTTGATACAACATCATTTTGAGGGAATAGATTCGTGAAATATACAAAATAATACATCAAAAAGAATTAGTTCTACTGAACTGGATCTAAAGAAGTTTTAAGTATTAGAACCGATCGTTATTATAGCAAATACACAGGGTGAGTCGTTTTAACCTGCGGGAAATAAAGAAAAACTAGTAGCTGTAATCCTCGAAAACTTGAAGATGACGTTTGTACGATTTTTTCCATATGGTTTTGGTCCGAAAAACTCCCTTTTCATGGGGGCTTGCTAAAACGAGTGTTGGACTTCAAAATCTTCACAATATTTCACATATAATTGGCGTGTTTAACAGGATAAGATATGTTTGCCTATACAGTACTGTTTTATGAATCTCCCAATTTCAATCAAGCGTAGGCTCGTTGACTGCCTATGCATGCAATCACAGCTTTAAGCAGTTAGGAATTGCAGTTCCCATGTAAAAATGCCTAGGAAATTGTTATTTTCTTTTCATTCTACTGCCAAAATTCCTTACAAATAATACCAAATCTTTATATCGTATATTGTCTTTATAAAACATCAATATATTGGTCATTCATAGTCTAGTGTGATGATTTTCTCTCGCCTACATGGTGCTCTCCAGCAGGGGTGCCCACAGCCTATGCGCGTGGCTCACATTCGCTGCTCAGCACAATTGCAGCAACAACTTCGTATAACTTTTCTCTTCTCTTTCGCTATTATTTTAAAAACAACATCAAATGTGTGAGCACACCGCTCGGTTTTCTGTATCTATTTCTGTCAGTTGTTGTCACTTCAGCAATATTTTCCTTCATTTCTCTTGCTAGAATAAATGACAAAAAGCCGTCCTCACTTGCAACGCAATTAAAAATTATGGAAATTTATTCGCTGAACATATTCATGAGAAAATAATATATATATATATATATATATGTATATAAAAAACCCACTTGATGTGTCTTTTTATAAATGCCAAATCAAATTCTTTAATCTCCAATTCAAGAGCTCAGATTGTTCATAATCAAGATAACGAACTGAAGCTGATAATAGCGGCTCAGTTGACTCCATCCATTCTTGGTAATTCATTCATTTATGTGTGCAACTAGAAACTTCATTATTAATACAATTTCTATGAATCTTTCGTAACTTTCCATTAGTTCTAGAGAAGTTCTTTCTAATCAGCTACCTGAAGGAAGCAGCCATAATTAATGGCACAGCACAAACAGGTGATAAGACCACCTAGAAACGACAGACATATGTATATATATATATATATAGAAGGTGTGAGTGGGCGAAAGAGAGAGAGAGTGGTGGGGGGGAGGAGGAAGTGCACTACTGGTTGGTTAGTCATGTACATATTTCGATACGCTGACTTCAGTGGGAGTTTTCGTTTTCAATTCTGATAAGCATCTCTAGCTGACAGAGTGTACCTTTTGTGTAATAAAATGTGGTCTTAAGCCAAACCAATATTTGGTGGCTAATACGGAAATCGTCTGGGCCTTGGTTTGTTCGTAACTTGTATTTTGTTTTGTTAATGACGACGGCTGCACACACCAAAAAAACTTATGCAAATTTTTCATTAAAATATGCATCGAAAGTGATTTGATTAGCAACATGTGCGTCAGTTGGGAGGAGGGAAGCAAACTAGTTCTAGAAACAAAAAGTGAAACTTGTTCTGGGTGGCAACATATTTGGACAATTTTAAAATGTATATTCACAAATTGTTTATGCACAATATTTAAACAACTGTCAAGCGGACAACATTTGATTAACCTTAGCATTGCTTTTGGGTTTCGACCTTCAAAGCGTTTTTCAAACAGTATTCTTAACACACATTTTGGTTGTTGTTCTGAGACGAGCTTGCTTTGTGCGCAAACAAATCCAAACACGTGGCAAATGCTTTCTACAGGAAATTAATACTCTGATAAGATAGAGCCAGTACCACTTGCCACCCATTAACATCATCATCATCATGCATAACCATATACAATAATCAAACAAGTGCGGAATTCCAGTTTGATTTGAAGATTCGCTAACATTATTACGCTTATCAACAACAAGTGCGGCTCCTTACCCCCTTACGTCAATCCCACCGAACAGCTGTTCATATTAGCCCTGCAAATTATAGCTTGAAACAATGGAAAGTTAAGTTTAAACAAATAAAACAGCCTTATCGCACTCCACGTTCTGCCACACTCATTATAAATTATCTAAATGGTTAAATGTATATTATATGGCGTGTATTTATTTTTGATTTATAATTTTGCGCTCCCTCTCTAAATATTGGCCAACAAATTGCATATTGTGTTTTGTTCTATTTCGAAAATGAGTTTGGTTTTGTTTTTAATTCAGCCACAGCAGCTGCCGGTGGCGTAAACAACAATTGGTAGAGCAACTTGTTGCTCGATTTTAAATTAAACTGCGTCGTAAAAATATATTTTTTCAATATTTTTTTATTTGACAATTTGCAGTAAATTGTTACTAATTCGTGTTCTAGTGAGGTGCAAAACCAAACAGTTTTGCCTGCGGGCCAGAGCATCCATGAACATTCGGCCAAAGTCAAGCCTTACTTTTACTCAGTTGTCTTAGTCGCTTACCGTGCGCATCCAGGCTAGCAGGTCGACTTGGGTTTGCTATAGAAATAATATATAGAAATGGAATACTCTACCGCTTCAAAAGAGCCATCAAACAATTCCTTACCTGTTCGTGGAGTCATCGCCTGATCTTAGGCTTTTTATACTCTGTACCGTAGGTACATAGAGTATTATAAGTTTGTGCAAAAGTATGTAACATCCAGAAGGAAGCATCTCCGACCCCATAAAGTATATATATTCTTGATCAGCATCAACAGCCGAGTCATGTCCGTCTGTCTGTCTGTCTGTCCGTATGAACGCACAGATCTCAGAGATGATAAGAGATAGAGGTTTGACATGTATGGGACATATGCTTTTTATGTCTGCAGGCAGATCAAGTTTATTTTCAATTTTGGCCACGCCCCCTCCCGCCCCCGCAATTTAGAAAAACGTCATATCTCCCACAGTTTTGAAGATAGATGGCTTGTTCCTTCTGGACATATTTAGTTATTAGGATAACTTATCGATCCGCCAAAGGAATGAAGAAGATCGGATGAACGGTTTTCGAGTTATGATCAAAAGAATTTTCTTGGTACAGAGTATGTTATAGTCGGGCTTGACCGACTTTCTTTCTTGTTCTGAATGTATTTTGTTTACATTTATAAACTAATAATTTCAAAGAATTGGTTTCAAAGTTGAAATGAATATACCCCTTTGTTTTGCAAAGTTATAGAGCGACTTTGCATTTATGGTAAAACAAATGGAAAGATCATAAATTATTGCTAGGTTGCTTAGACTGGCTGTGAGTACTGCTTATCGAATGGACATAAATTAAGCAAATTTAATCAATTTAAAGATTGAAAAGAACTTAAAATGGCATAGTAAACAATGACTAGAACGTTTTCAGAGAACGGGTTCGGAGGGAAGAAAGTATAACCAGGGATTTACTATTAAGACCGGATGATATATCGAACCGCAAGCCAAATCGGCTCATTTTCGAAAATGCTTCACCGCACCGAAAGCCACAAACCAAAGTGGTTTGATACGGTTCTGTTTACTGATCAGAAAGTGAATCTTGGAATCGTTTTCACATATACACAGCCCCAAAAGGCCAAACCGAGCTCCCATAGAGCTGAGAACGTTTTTAATGGCTAGTTACTTCAAAGCTGGCGCCTATAGCTAGTGAAGGTGTCTTGGTGTGTTAGTTTTTTCTTAAGGAAAACTCTTTTTCATCAGATATCGAACGAACGAACTCTTGCACTGTAGGCACTACCCGCTGTACCACACAATCTAACGACTGAATCTACTGTCTTTCCTAATTTTTGGGAAGAATCTTAGATTATTCCCCTACATAAAAAGAGAGGAAATGTGATATTTCAAGTGGCGCACCGGTTATAAAACTCCCTATTTCTGACCTAAATAGTAGAATACTTTCCTTTTAAGATTAAGCTATCAAAATCAACATAAATACCCCCAAAAGAAGGGCAAGTTTCTTTTCTCAATAGATCCTTAACTAACATTTTCTTTAGATCTTTTTGTAATCAAGTCATCATAATATCCATTTAATGTTGGTTTGATCTTAGACATTAAAAAAAACATCAAAACTGGATATTCTAATATAAAGAACAGGATATTAGAAAGTATCACTTCCAAAGGGATCCTTTTGAATTACAAAATGTGTGACGAAGTCCCAAGGTGTACTTAAATATATAGTGGTTCTTTACTTTCTTAGATAAACTGAATTTATTTTTCCTTTTGCTACGGTTCAGTATCAGCTTTGGGTACTAAAAACAAGTAAGAAAGTGGGTCACGCCCGGCTACAAAAAACTCTCCACCTCCCAAAGCTCACACAAAGTGAGAAGGTGTGCAAAGTGCTGCCCATCGCTGTTCCAGACGGTGCTGCCCAGCATAAACCATTGTTTTCCCTATATTTCGATAACGGTTCATCCGAACTTCAATATTCCTTCGGCGGAACCATATATAATACTGATTAGTAAATATATCCAGAAGGTATGTTTACCTTTGGTTCAGACTATAATAAATTTGAGCTTCTGTTTGCTTCGTTCTCCGACTTGAAATGCATAGAAGAAGTGTTTTTGATTGATTAAATTAAAAAACAAGCACAATATTTAATATTAACTTAAACGTTGTTGAACCTTTTTTTTATATTTCCTTTCAATCTTCGCCTAAAAAACTATCTCAAAATCTTTCGCCTTATCACCTGGTCAACTTGTTAGCTTAAAGAATTTCTAGGCAGCCTAAAACTATGCAACACATTTTGCAAGAGTTTCCCCCGCCCCATTAAAAGCTTTGCTTAGAAATGTTTTCCAAGTTTCAAAGCGCCACTCATCTTCCACACACATTGGTATTTGTTGTTCAGCGTAACCTTTTTGCCCTTTTAAAAACAAAAGAAAAACACTAATTAAGGCATTTTTCGAGTAATTTGAGTAGCAGAAGAGACTTGGCGCCGAGGGCAGACAAAGTCTTTTCAGAAAATACTGTTGACCCGCCGGCTTGTCTTCTTTTTTTTTTTTTCCTTTTCTTTGTAGAAGACGTATGTAGGCGATAAGCTGCCAGCATAGATTTGGTAAATATTGCCACAGTAAATAAAACAAATGTATAAAAATATACTGCGGTGCATTCTCACTGTTATCAGGCGAGGCGAAAGAAAGAATACGTAAAACCAAATCCAACCAAAATGTTTGCGGTGGCGATAAGAAGCCGAGAGAACTAAGAAAATAATAAAATACCATTTCAATTTGCTTATGATAAGGCGAGGCGAAGCCAAAGCAAATAAATAAACAAATGCAAGTCCGAAATGCCAAACGGGATTGATTTCTGATAAGGCTGTGACAGCCATGCGTATACTTTGTAAAAGTTGGAGTCTATTGATTATGATGCATTTAATACAGTTCAAAGTATTTGATTGCTAAATGGCATGTGCCTGAACCTTCTCCCCATAGTGGGAATCTATTAGAGCAGATAAATCAACTTGGATTTACATGAACGAAAGGTGCAACGAACTCGAATTGCATTCGCTAAATGTAATCTGTTGAATACTTGACTAGCAATCGATTCTGTACATACAAACATGAGACTTTAACAGCCCCATGTGTGTATACACTTTCCGAGTTGTGAAAAATGAACTATAATAATATTTGAAAATGGTGTCAGAAATCCTCTAATCGAGTCAATGAACCTTTGTGTGAGGGGGTAAATTGTATATTGAATATATATTCTTCATCAGCATAAACAGTCGAGCCTATATAGACATGTCCGTCTGTCCGTTTGAATATATCTCATAAGATAGTGGTTCGATTTATTGATTAGTAAAGATCGGATAATCTGATGATATCTTCGCTGGTTTTAGCTGCTACTGTAGCATCAAAATTCATACTGTGCATACACTTTCGTTCAGAGTATTCTACTATTGGCTTTCTTACTGGTTTTCTTTGTAAAAGCTAGTTTTATAATAGAACGCGGAAGATTAGATGTCCATAAAGGCACTTGTGATATTTACTAGAGTCTTAAGTCTTATATATTAAACTAAGAACACAACACTAAGAAATAAATTATGAAATTTCATACTACAAATAAGTAATTTCAGTTTTTAAAGTCAAATGAGCCATTTTATTCGAATTTTAGCTTAGAACTTCTCAGTTCAAGCATCCCAGTTCGCATTATGAACAAATAATACTAGTATTAATATTAATTTGAAACTCTAACCGATCTGTTTCTAAACCAGTCCCTTATTGCATATAAATCTTATATAAAACGACAGGCAGAGTTCTAGATCAATCGGGTTAGAATTTATACCGTTTTCTACTTACAACTTTAACTTGGATGTTTATAAATTGAGTATGGAACGTTCAAGAATCGAAAAACGAACATCAATATTGTTTTAAATGAGAAAATATGATCTTAAACCAAGTACATTTCGTACCTACAGCAGGCCAAAGTATTTAAGAAAATCGCGCTCTTTATTCAAGTACAAAATCTCTTGGATTCAGTACAAAGTAGACAATGAATACTAGCTTCAAGCAGAGTGCAATGAGTAAATGAGAGTTGTTCTTAAACAAACCTGTACTTAAAATTCCTAACTTTTAAGCAGCTTTAAGTTTAAAATACCAACAATCACTCAGATTCGTGTTCGGTACACGAAAAGCATTTCGAATTACCATCAACATAAAAAAGCTCTAAGAATTCCCAAGTGGTTCTAACACTTTTCTTGAAGGTTTCTGTCCTACTGGTCAATGAATAAATGATGGCCCTTGGGTCTATCCAGTCTTCGTTGACCTTCTCTCAAGTAAAAATTTGGCATTATCTTTAGAAATTTATTGGAAAACTTTACACTTGTTTAATTAGGCATTATTTTGACTTCAACTAGGAATACTCTTCTTTTTTAGAGAGTTAGACTTAATCGGGTTAGACTTAAGACTTTTACAACCTAAAAGTGGAATCAAAAGTGATTTTTGAATAGTTCGAAGTGTATTTATGTATATATATTCTAAAATTAGATATTTCGGGATGGAGTAAATTGTACTTAAAATAACATAATTGTGCTGTAATCAGGAATACTTGTTCTTTCCCTACAATTAGCAGCGCTTCTATATAATTTAAGTACAAAAGTTTTGATTTGTTTTAAAAGTGGGACTTAATTCTATACTGTCTCAAATCATTCTCAAGCTGTTCTTCAGTCTAGCAGTTCTGTTGTCAGAGAAAGTAAGCTTTCGGCTTTATGCTCCTTTCTTAATTGTGCAAGCTAAAAGCGAATTGTACCAGTAAGTAAGGTCCCTTATTTTACTATATCGATAGTTTATCGATGAAATACCCCTTTTATGTTTTGCCATGATACTTTGCAAACTGCTGGCAGGCAGTTACCCCCTGGTAAGGGTGTTCAAAATCGGACATCAACAGCACTTTAGGCTTCTTAGACTCCTACTCCCAGCTACTGGTGTGTTTAGTTTTTTTTGTATCTTTTTTTTTTTTTTTTGGCCAGACACACAGACCCAGTGTGTACGTGTACATGGATTACTCGTTTCAACTAGCATTCCTTTGTTCAAATTGCAATTGCATTGCATTCGCGTGCACCTTTCAAATTTTGTTTCGCCTAATCTAAGTTTTGACTTGCAATCGGCATTTCTGTTGCAGTTGTTGTTGCTGTTGCTGCTGTTGTTCAGTGGTTTTTTTTTCGGTTTTCGCAAGTCGAGAAGGCCGCGCTCATACATATAGAAAACAATTAATATTTTGTTGGAGCATACACAACACCACCGCACCACCAAACGGTGTTGTAGTCAAATACAATTCTGGATGCCAACTCCTCAATTTGGTATTTAACAAGACATTTAACATTTATGCTTGACTTGCCACTTAATAGTCGGCGGCGGCGGCTGGTGCTGACATTTAAATCAAGTTGTTTGGTTGTTCGCTTTTACGAGTGTGTGCGGAGGCATTTTTGCATAAATCACATCAACCCACTGCCGAATCGAGCCTCAATTTGCACCCCGAGCGGAGTAATCCATCAAAGAGCCAACATTTTCAAGGGCTCTTCGTCTCATTTCGTTTTGCGGAGATAATGGACAACATTTTTGCTTGATTGTTGATAAGCAATTATGGTTCCAAGAAGCCAGGCCCAGAAATAGATACTTGTTTGATAGAACAGAAATATGAAAGCAGAAAAACCAAATATTATTTATCAACTGTTAGGGGAATGTGTGTCTGTCTGTCTGTCTGTCTGTCTGTGTGTGCTTGGCTGTGCGTGAAACAAGTCACTTCCGGTAATTATGAAATTCTCAGTCGCTGTTTTGTCTGCTGCAAATTTCGGCAATGCCCTTGAAATTTCGCTTTGGACTTCCATAAACAATGAAAGAACTTTCTTGCTTTGAGACAAGCTAAATTTGATTATTATTTAAAAGAGAATTTAATGAATAGAAGAAGTTTCTGGTTATGTTATTTACTCAACTCTATTGTTGTTTACATTTCATTGTGAGTTGGCAAAAAAGAAAACAACAAATATAATTTAAACTAATTTGACAATTATTATGACAAGGCAAAACAAATGTTCATTAAGTCATTAAATAGGCTAGCAGACTTGGGAGAAAAAAAGGTGGCATTAAATTTTTAATATTTGTTTGGTTTACTAATGCGGGGTTTAAAAGAAACATACATGTGCCATTTCTGTGCATCTGAAATCTAGTATATAGTTTTGGGATTTATTAACCATCTTTAGAACTGATCGCTATTACTGAACAGTACCAAAAGAACAGAAGAAAACACTCAGAAAAAACGACTAGCTGAATTATAGATCAATGCTTGGAATTCATTTGCAAGTTTGTTTCTTGGAAGTACTTACATTAAGTACGAAACATTCTAAAATCACAATACTAGCGCTTTCTTTGATTAAAATGGTCTTGAATCTAGAACTTCTAGAACTTACTGTAAACCGAAAACGTGCGAAAAGCAAAAGTACAATATATTTTGAATTGAGTACTAAATAAACTTAGTACAATAGAACAACTGAAAATGCGAATAATTTTTAAGAGAATTCTTTCTTAAACTTCCAGTTAGTTCCAAAACTTTGCTTATAAAGTAATGGTCGACTTTTGACCTACTAGAAGATGATGTAGAAAGTTATCTCTGAAATTTAGACTAGATCTCTTAAGTATCATCAAAGATTTATATATGTTATAGATGACGCATGTGGAACAAATCGAAAATTGGTAGCCAATGTCAGCTACCAGGAATAATTGTGGTTTCTTTCAGATGCGTCATCTATAATATCCATAAATCGTTGGTAAGACACTTATAGAACTATATCAAAGATATATAGATGTTTAAAGTCAACGCATGAGGATCAAATCAGAAATTAGAAGCCCATGTTAGCTACCAGGAATAATCGTGGTTTCTTTCAGATGCGTCATCTATAATATCTATAAATCTTTGGTATCATTAAACATATAACCTATATGACCATATAACCATAGATCCTTTAAACTAGGAATATTGTTTGGTAAATTTAACAAAATAATTGGGTTTCTACAATACATCAATTGAATAAACCATGGGTCGAACCAATGTTCAAAATATATCCTTCATCCAAAAACCTGTAACCTCACAATTGTGAGCATTAACCTTAGGTAAATTTAGGATAAAGCCCACGGTATTTGCCCTTCAAAGTATGCCAAGCTTTTGTATTTTAAAAGCTCAGAAATATATGTATCTTGTGATTGCTTCAATACTATATTAGGTTGTATCCCTGTAACTGATACGATTCTCTGAGCAAGGGTACAATGAAGATTTTAAGAGAATATTAAGCATGCTTTCGGTTTATTGAAGTCATTTAGATTGGTCGAAAGCGTTTCTTAACTGTTTGGGATACAAATTAGTAAACCTTTTGAGCCACTTCATGATCCCCTTTAACCCATTTTCAATGGGTAAGGGGCATAAAAAACTATGCTTCTCGCGAATTTGAACCCACGACCTTCACGTTCTAATGCAATAGTCTGCCTACTGAGGTACAGGGCTACATAAGAGTCTAACTACTGAGTGATTATGGCTATATTATTTTCAGTTTTGGTCGCTAAACCTTGGCAGTGCATGTTAGTCGTGCGCGCTAAGATGCAGGCGTTCGTGAGTTCAGTCTTCGATGTAAAGTAAACCATTTCGCTCCATGGTATCTTAAAAACAATCAAAGCTTGGAAAAAAGCGGGTGTGGGTTCGTTGGTGTTGTGGTGGGTCGTGTCTCCCCTTCCCTTTCCGCTTTCTTCTAACATTTTTTTGAAGTCTAAAGCTAAAACCGTCATGAGATGTTTTGAACCCAGTGGGGAGTAGTTTAAGTCATTCCTGGATCAATTCAGTATTGCCACCGCGATTAGTGTAGAAATTCAAATAAGCCCTGCAATCGTCTTTCCACTTGGTTTGTAAACAGAATCGCATTATGAACTGCCTGTTCCGTTCGACTGACTGATCTTTAATGCATCATCAATGCAAAGTGGTTTCAGTTTTGTGGTTAATGTGATCACTGGCGGGAGGGAGCGGGGGATTTTGGAATATTTCACCTCCAAGGTCGGATACTCTCGTATCCCATCCCTGCCTTTTTGCATTTTGCCAATTCATGCTCAAAACCCATTTGAACTGCTATTTGCTCTGATGCCTGTTGTTACTTACACACTCTAATCGGTGTGTAAACAATTGAAACGTTACAAGTAATAAATATTCCAACCGACCGAACTGACTCATCTGCGTAATAGATTTTCTAGAGCCAGATCACGTGCCGTGGCCCCCTGGCCCAGCTCCAGCACACTCAACATTGAAATATAAACTTCATTTTAATTAATGGTATTTTTGTTTTCATTTTTTCTTCATTTTTTTTATATATTTTTTTTTTTTTTGGAGCGAATCACAGAATGCGGATGTGTGCTCGAAACGGACGTTATGCTATTTATACAGACTCGCACACTTATGAATGGCGCATTTACTCCACAAATCGTTGGCGGTTGTTCCGCTATTGTTGTGTGTGTGTGTGTGTGTGTGTGTGTGTGTTAGTGTGTGTGTTCCCCCCGCTGACCAAACAACCAAGCAAACCAACCAAATATCAATTTTTAGCCAATTTTCAGTTACGCTTTGGCATTAAGCGCCGCTAATTCTTTTATTGCGACCGTCCGCCGCAAGGTCGTTCGTTCTCAGCTTTTTATGCATTTCGATCATTTCTCGGAATTTTTGTGCCACAAAACATTATTTCACAGGTGTCGCTGGAGGAGGGTTTAACCTCACTTGTTGTGTTGTTTGGTTTTACTATTCATTTCTTGTTATTAACACCTACCTACGGCCATTCGTTGGCTTAAATAAATAAGAGTCAATCTCAAAGACTATATTAAAGTGTTTGCCTCAATGTTTTTAAACGCTCAAGTTGTTATTTTGAAGGGTTTACCACATTCATGCCAAACGCCGAGGAGGCCTTATACCAATTTAGTTGTTGTTGCTGCCTGAAGCAATTAATGCCTAATAAATATTGTAATTGCTCGTGCTTGGAATTTAACTCTTCTAATTAGTTTTTGTAATGCGAAGAATAAAATAGAAATCGTGAGAACGGTTGGCTTTAGTAGGCAGTATACGCTAGGAGAGTGGCGCCTCACAAATGGGTTCAATATCGGCTAGATTCATAATATGTTAGCCTTGTTTAAGAGTTTTTTTTTATTTTCCAGTAAGCATTAAGCCATTTATATCAATCTAAGGATTCTAAGTTGAACGTATTTAGCATGTACTATGTTAGCTTGATTTCTAAACCTTAGATGATACTATTTTCAATAACTATGTTGCATTTCTCATCGTAGATGTGAGATTCTAGGTCTATGCGGTTCCAATTCCCTTTTTCCCGCTAGACTTGTGTTCCCAAATACCTCACCGAAAATGTTTTGCTGCCACGAATTCAATAAATGCATTCGCAATGACAATCAATAAGTCGCTAGGCTAAATAATGTCCGTTTTTCGGCTTAGTTTTGGGCACACACCATACTATTCACATGGACCTCAAATACGTGGCATGTTCCCGCTTGGGCAAACTACTTAGCTTATTTGTGTACAGAAAATTATCGTACACTTGCTCTTCGAAAGTATTTTCCTACTTTTACTCTACTCTACTTGTTCCTCTTTAGAGCCGTTTTCTAATCTGCTACATCGAGCTAGCTGTCAGATAAATCTACAAAAACCAGAGCAAAATCTTTCACATAGCAGCTATTTAGTAGATGAGAAATCGGCCCTTAGACTTTAAAGAGTTTAAACCTAGAGCTTATCCTTTTCGCTAATACTCGGTCATCTTCTTCAGTGCACCATTCTCCTTTCTTTCATGGATTCGCTCCCTTTAGAGTTGAGCGCGGTTTGTGCTTCTGGCCTTGACACGTACACGCACGACGTAATGTTGCCTTTTTTGCTACTAAAATAGTAGGCAATCATATTCATTTGGGTGAATGTAACAACGCCCGCTGACACAGCCACTTCGCGTTACTTTTTACGTCACTTTCAAAAGTGTCGTAACGCCCTATTGATCCATTTTACCTTTTGTATTTCACTTGAGATGAAGTGTATTAAAGATTGAATTTAAAGTGAGTCGATCTATAGCATAGAACACCAAGCTAGTCGAGGATTGGTTTCGAATTGCTCGATCTTACGAATGAGAGCTCTTGATTTATCATAAACTAAGGCTGCAGAGGGCATAGATTTGAGGTGTTGATTTCAGATTTCAATTTAGATTTCACACATTTCATATTTTGTCAATATTCTTTTTCTTTCTTAACAATGTTAACAATCCTTTAACAACACTTGCTTTTTAGTAGCATATTGAAGGCCAATTGCCCTAATAATGTAATGTATACTGGGTTGGACTTAGTTTCGAACTTATTCTTAACAATCCTTTAACAACATTCGCTTTTTTAGGATCATATTAAAGCCCATTTGCCATAATAATCTAGTGTATACTGGGTTGGACGTAGTTTTAAACTTTTTCTGCTTAAAATTGAGATATTTCATGCTGAATTTAAACAGATAATGTAACTTTCAATGTAAATTCGAGCTCTATAAGCGCTCTTAAAGCCCTGATAGAGGGCGTTATGACACTCAAGAAAGTGACTCTCCACAGTCAACTTTTTCTTTGACTTTTTTGAATAACTCCGATGTTTCCCAGTTATTCCATGCTACATGTTTTAATTCGGATTTTACCTAGGCTAAGCTTATATATAAGGTTGTCCAAAAAGTCTTGCGGTATTTCCGCAAGCTTGTCTTTGCAAGCGCGTAGTTCCAAACGCTCAATTCGGACCTGTACTGCCAACAACTGAACCGCTTGAATGCAGCACTCATGCAGAAGAGGCCATCTTTGATCAACAGAGGCCGAATTGTCTTCCATCAGGACAACGCCAGGCCACACACATCTTTGGTGACGCGCCAGAAGCTCCGGGAGCTCGAATGGGAGGTTCTTTTGCATCCACCGTATAGTCCGGATCTCGCATCAAGTGATTACCACATATTTCTGTCCATGGCGAACGAGCTTGGTAGTCGGAAGTTGGCCACAAGAGAGTCCTGTGAAAATTGGCTCTTCGAGTTTTTTGACAATAGGGAAGCGAGCTTCTATAAGAGGGGCATTATGAAGTTGGCATCTCGTTGGGAACTCGTCATCGAACAAAACGGCGCATATTTGATATTTGCATTATTAAAACCAATTTTATGAACAATTGAAAATTCAATAAAAATACCGCAAGACTTTTTGGACAACCTTATATCTTAATGCTTGTATCTACCAGCTTATGAGAGATACACTTTAATAGATCTCTTGGGTTTTTGACTGTTTTGGCAGGTTTCTGCGACTAGTTTAACTCACGCAAGACTTCGTGCTTGTTCGTGTCGAGGAGAAAAACACGACCCACACGCCCAACTCTATTTCCAAAAGCCATGTTAGGGAGTTCTTAAAGTCTCAATTCATTAATTTCAATTCATTCATTTAATGACACTTGGCATGGCGCTTACGCAGTTAAATAAAATATCTATATATTTTTGGTTTTCAACTTTTTAATTGTAATTAATAGGCAGAGTTGATTGCGGCTACCATTTACATACAAACATACAAACATACATACACATTGTATAAGCAGATTTAGTTTTGCATGCATATTCATTTGAAACAGGCAAATTAAAACGCCAATTGCAAGAAATGAAAGGCAACCGCAACGACAGCGGCAGCAACAACAATCTCAAACAATATCAACGCATAACCGCACAGCTCCAGCAACAACAACAAGCACTTGTAGGTTTGGCCAACAACAGCAGCAGCAGCAGCAGCAACAACAACAGCAAACAACCTTCAATGTCAATTCAATGCAGGTGGCTGCGACTGCGCCCCAAGCCCAACTTTTGAAGCTTTCGGTTTTGGTCAAAAAATGAAAACAAAAAGCAAACGTTGGCGCTTTGATTTATCTGTAACGCTCGTTAAATCCAACACAGACTCCGCCGGGTTGGTCAGTAGTGTTGTTGTTGTTGCTCTTGTTTGTTAATTGTTTTCGCTTTTGTTGGGTAATCGCCTTACAATCTAAGGGGAGGGGGGGATTTGGGGTTTTTTTTTTTAAGTTGCTGCCCAGCTTAGAATGTTATTCAGCAGATCCGTTTCCAAAATAACATTCAGTTTGTTTGTAATTTACCTTCCATTTATTGAATTGCTTGATTTATCTGCATTTTAACCGCACCCAAAGAGCAACCTAAATACTTGGCCAACGTTTTTTTTGTTTGTTTGTTGATCAGGTGAATGAAGGATTACAGAATCAGATTCAGATTCGAAAAAAAAACACCAACACACACCCCAAGCAAAAAGACTTCAAAAGCTAAGTGGAGCTTGTCTTGCAACAGCAGCAGCAGCAGCAGCAGCTCTCTGTTTGCCAAACTGGAAAGATCGGTTTCAGGTTTCAAGGACTTTACGGTGGACATTCACTTTTGCACAGAGAACCACACACACTCACACACACACACACACACACACACTAAATAGTCGTCGCAGTCGCTGTGAGTTTGTTGACTTGGTTAACTGACTGACTGACTGACTAACTGACTTACTGAGCTGCACTTTAAAGCTGTTGGGATCAACCCAGGCCATAATTTGCATAAGTAACTGGACTTTAGAGCAGGGCAAAACAGATAAATGAAACCAGAGATAACACTGAAGATTCTGCAATTAGAAAACGAAGATTTCATGCTAATAATTTTATGTGTTTTATAAATAACTTTTGAAAGTACAAAATACCACAACGGTACTTTGTATTTTATACAATCGCTTAGGAATTTTTGTCAGTTTTTTTTTTGTGTTGTTTTGTTTGTTTATTTGCATAATGTTAGCTCATTGCATTGAGACGCAATCATGTGTTGGGCTCGCTGCTGCTGCTGCTGCTGCTGCTGTACACTGTGCAAAAAGGTCACATGACTTGTTCAATTTAATAATTGCTAAACATGTGGAAATTGATGCTTTTTTGTACAGTTTTCCATAAATTGTTGATTTTTTGTTTAAGTTATGGACTGGAAACCTCTTGTTAGTTATTTTAATGCCATGTCTTTGTAATTATTTAAGCTGTAACAGGGGAAACTCGTCTTTGATTGGCTAATATGGGATTGGAAGAAGCACCGGAAAATATATGCAGATTATAAGAATGAATTTTAAAGTAGTAGATAAAAGTTGAACTACTACACTTAAAAAATTGCACAGCCATTGGTGCAACGATATGTAGAGAGTGTGAAGAGCATGATGCAACAGAGAGCTTACGCTTAAAGAATACGCGCAGCACTGAACGGTAAGGTACTTTGCAGAGAACTCACACTTCCACTTACCTTTATTGTTGTAACATGGTGAAGAGGGAGAGAGAGAGAGAGGAGAATGATACAACAAAGAGAGTACGGGGCTTAATTATACTCTGTACCGTAGGTACATAGAGTATTATAAGTTTGTGCAAAAGTATGTAACATCCAGAAGGAAGCATCTCCGACCCCATAAAGTTTATATATTCTTGATCAGCATCAACAGCCGAGTCGATATAGCCATGTCCGTCTGTCTGTCCGTATGAACGCACAGATCTCAGAGATGGTAAGAGATAGAGGCTTGACATGTATGGGACATATGCTTCTTATGTCTGCAGGCAGATCAAGTTTATTTTCAATTTTGGCCACGCCCCCTGCCACCCCCGCAATTTAGAAAAAACGTCATATCTCCTACAGTTTTAAAGATAGGTGGGTTGTTCCTTCTAGATATATTTAGTAATATGGATAACTTATCGACTAGCCAAAGGAATGGTGAAGATTGGATGAACGGTTTTCGAGTTATGATCAAAAGACTGTTCGCTGCAGCAGCGCTGAAGCAGCGCTGCTTTCAGCTACTACTGCAGCATCAAAATTTATGCTGAGCGTATAATTTCGTTGGTACAGAGTATGCTATAGTCGGGCTTGACCGACTTTCTTTCTTGTTTTTTTACACTGAACGTTTTAAGTACTTTGCTGAGGGCGCACACTGCAAGCACCCTACCCTTATTGTTGTATCGTGGAGAAAAGTCAGTCTGGTTCTCTTCTTTTAGCTTTACACTGTAATGAAAATATAGTTTCCCTCTTAAAATGAGTGAAAAATACCTCAGTTTACTGTGAGTTGGCTGACAAAATACTCAAGAGAGAACTCAGCTAGCCTACTTCTCATTGAGCTTTTCATATATTAGTGTGCTTCTCAGATGGACTATTACACTTGCATGATTTCTCTTTTAAGAAACTTTAACGAGATATCAGACAAGTAGAAATACAGCTTCAGGATTATATCATGAAAATAACAATTCTTTTGCTTATAACTTGACCATCGTTCATCCGACCTTTATCAACCCTTTGGCGGTTCTATTTATAATACTGATTTCTAAGTATGTCCAGAAGGTACAAACTTTCTAACTATAATACCGTGGGAGATATGACGTTTTTCTAAATTGCGGGGGCTAGAACTGGTGTGTCATAAATTGAAAATAAACTTGAGCTGCCTGCAAGTATAAGAAATGTATGTCCCATACAAGTCAAAGCTCTATCTCTTAACACCTCCGAGATAACAATCCATATCGACTCGGCCGTTAATGCTATCGATATACAATTACTCCTCGTGAGAGCAGTATCACTTGTCAGGAGTGTACTAGTTCCTCGCTACACGCTTCTCTGTCATAATACATCAAATTGGCTATCATGATACCATATTTATCACTGTAGTTCAGCGGAAAGATCTTTGAAAATGTATAATTGATTAGGGAGTAAGTTCTTCTGCTGAACGCGGCCAAGGGCTACCAGATCTTTGGGAAGAAAAACTTCGCGCTTCATTTAGTGGGCTTTGAGCACTTGGTTGGAGTCTTTCATCTTTTGTCACCTTATCTGGTAGCCTTTCCACTCCACTCCATGTAAATAAAAAAATCCAGGCTGGCTTACATCAATTTCCATCTTGGTTGGTGCTCAGTGTTCGCTCATACTTATCGGAATGCTCGTGGCGCCGCTAACTTGACAGGTTGAAACAGCTGTTTGAGTTGCGGTGACTAAAATTAAGACAAAAAGGTTGTAATCATTCCGTTGCTTAGCCGTTCTATCTGTGTTTATCTCACTAGGATGATTAATTAGTTAGAGTATCTTCACATTCAACATTCTCTCTCTCTCTTTTCCTCTGGCTGAAGCAATTTGCTTGCACTTATTACACAATAAATTATAATACGGGTTTTGTGGTGTGATACCGAAAGGTTTGCTGCCCCATCACAATGATTATCTTCATCATCATCATAATCATCATAATCATCATCATTGTCAGCATCATTTGTTCTAATGCTCTTTGGGAACTTGTTTCGATTCGATTCGCTTGGTTTTTTTTTTTGCAAACTCGATTCGACGGCGCGTCGCATCTGCAATTTTGACATTTCGAATCAACCTTGAAATTAAATGCGATTGAGTTTCCACAGCTCCCCCACCTCTTCCAGTGAGCTGAGCTGCTCAGTTCATAAATTGATCAGTTTTATTGGGTTGACACTGTGTACAATGTGGTTTTCGTGCCCGAGGCAGCACCGAGCAGCAATAGTAATTTTAGCCATATGTAAAGCCGGCTTAAAACTGTTTAGTTTAAAGGTCATTTGCAGACTGAAGCTGGGAGCTTTCACTCAAGACTTGCGCACTGCCGAAGGTCAATGAAGGACTCCGGCGTTGAGCGAGAGCGAGAGCTAAACTCGGAACTTTTATGAATGAAATGCAGGCTGCTCCCGCATGGAATCCCAAAATTGTACCCAACCTACGACAAATCGCTGGCTACCGATGAATGAATGACGCAGTTTGTAACTGCTCGGGCGCTCGGGAGCCTTCGGTGGGGTTTTGGGCCATTCACAATGACGTCAGCATGCGTAATTTCTAGTTTCGCTGAGTGGGCGTGGACGTGGAACGTAATAATACGGCGTATGTTGTTATTGCGGACTGCCAAACAAGAGATAACGTATCTGAGCGGAAGTGGTGATACACAATCTGGCACTAAGCACACGGATGTGTCTAAAGATTTACACCTCGATTACATTAATATATTCCTGTGGAGCACCGAACATGGTTAATTGGCCCAGTCTATGCAGGCGCAACTTACGTAAACTTAAATTGCACTTAATTGAATGTTGTGTGTTGCTGCTGGTCATGCGCACGCCCACGCCCACGCCCACGACGACGACGCCACGGGGCCACGCCCTCCGCTCGGCTGGTAACCAGGCGCCAGCCTTGGGCCTGGTCATGCATCTCATTCCTTTCGTTGTTATTTTTTTTTTTTTTGGTCGTTTCTAGAAAACCACAAGAGCATGGATATAGTGGGGCGCCTGTCGGCTGCCTGTTGGTTGCCTCCTGCTCCCGCTTTCAAAGATAATGCTGTCGCCAGCCGTGCACAGGACATCGATTTTTCATTACCTACTCCATTAAATGTTGGCGTCATTCATAGCGATTCTGTGACGGTGGCTGTAAGGATATTAGGAATATTGCTGCGTTAGTTCCTCCTTTTATTTGAGTTTGCGTGGGCAAACTGCAAATTGTGACCACGTTTCCACGTATTTGCGGTTGCTCGGTTTTGGGGAGCAGAGTGAGTCGAAAGCTAGAATCCATTCAGATTGTGGTCTTACCTACAAAAAGACAAGAATGCCAAAAAATATCCTATTTTTATTGGAAAAATGCAATAAATGAAGGAGAATGTAGGGACAACTCCGTTCCGGAGTCTGATGACGGCACTAGACATTATCAAGTAGCTTAACATTGCTCATAAAGCAGTTTATTCTCATCTTAAAAACATTTTTGAAAGGTAAACAAGATCGGTACTAGGATACCGCTGACAAAATTGTTTACCAAACCGAAAACCACTTAGAAAAACGGTTCGGTTCGGTTCAATTAAGTTCACTGTCAAGTTTTAAGACTTGCAGGTCTGACTTTCAGACAATGATACATGTAAATTTAAGAAATTTGAATCGAATCCCTTAAATAGTTGATGGACAGGAATGACTACTCAATTGATCGAATTAATCCTTAACGATGCCGAAATGATGTAGCTTTCAAGGATGACTTGGCAACCCTGTTAAAACGAAATATCCCTTATATCTTCTGCTTTTGTTCACTAATTTCTTCCTTGGAAGTTTCTAATAGATTTTAGCGAGTATTCCACTTCGGCTACGGAATATTAAATGATTTTGGGAAGCACCGGAAGCTACTTTTACTGATTTTTTTTTTTAGCAAATTTACTCTATAAATATGGCCAACTAATTTTTTGTATGCTGTCTGCTCACCAAACTGACAGCTACAATTTTTTGTATGCTGTCTACTCACCAAACTGACAGGTACAAAATAAATAAACTCGCTCATGCTCTGAACAGGACACTTTATTCTTGATTTTCTCGTGCTTTTCTGTTGCATTTTTCTTAATGAGAGAAACACACGTAGCTGTCTTACGATAACAGCTTAAAGGAGACAAATTCCTTAAACTATCAGCAAAGTAGCTGAGCAAACCGAGTCAAAGTGTCTGTTTTGTTAATGTTGCGTAAGAAGCACACTAGCACGCAGACACACTTGCAGCTTATCACTTTGATGAGGTCTTTTTCGAGCCATTTTCTTGGCTAAAAAGAGATTACCATCATGTAAGACTAAAAGAAGACTCATGCATGTGATCGAAATGTGATTTATTGAATTAGGACACGAAAAAGACTCTAAAATGAATCGAAAATAAGTCGATATTGATCAGAAGAAGGGATTAAAAACGGCTCATTACGATCATTACCATTGTATACTTACAAAAGTATTATTTCTGGATCAGAAAGCGAGCGCATTAATGTATATTTTAATCAGGCCGAAGGACTGAGGCGCACTCACAACACTTTCGATCGATTCTGCCCAGCAAATCGTTAAACTTTCGTGATTCATCGATTAATGCTTAGTTCCTCCCATCCTGAAGGGCATTTACATTTCGTTGCAACTATTTGCGCTATTTTCTTGTTCGTTTCTTTTTGTTTGCTCGTTATTTTGGTTCCGCTGCCCACGCAAATAGTCAATGGGTTTCTATTTTTAGAACCCAAATTGCAAATAGAATGGCAATAAGGCGACGCAGAAGGAACCTTTTGGCTGGCGTATGTCAAGAACAGATAAACATGTTGTGCTTATCAGCAATTTACGGGTATTTTGCACTTGACACCCACACACACACGCACACACACACACACACACACAATTGTGAGGCTTGTGATTTGCAGCTGGCAGATTGCTTTTGGCATTTGACTTGGCCCAGCAACCTTTCTCCTTTGCCAACAATGGCGTCAACGAGGGGCGACAGGACATCAATTTCAGGGCCATTTGTTGCCGGTGGCTGCCACAGTTAATTTCTGTTCACGCTTCGGCAGCCCCCACCGAAAGACTCGACAGCCAACTTTCAATTTTGTTGTAATTTTTGTTTTTGTTTTTGTTTATTTTTGTTTTTTTTTCATCGTTTCGTGCCCCCAAAAATGGCAGTATAAATAATTGATGTGCGTGTGTGTGTGTGTGTGTGTGTTGGGCTTGTATTATCAAATTGGTTCATGGCAATTCTTGTGCGTTGTTGCAGTTGCACGAGCTCGTTAGCGGAGGCTGTTTTATTTCATTTTTCTGCCACGGAGGCGTTGTGCTAAGTGTTAGGACACCAGTCAAGCAGCTGCAACCAGTTCGCCACCAAAAAACCATTCTAATGCGCCTGTAAAGTGAGCGTAAAGTACAGTGGATGCACGTTAAGAGCTCTGCTTGATCTTCAAAGTGTTTATTCGTTGAGGGTTGACAGGCTCCAAACTGCAGTTCGAAATTCGCTTGAATTTGTGACCTTCAACAGGTGTTTCCACTGTCTGCATACCTGTCATTTATATATATGCGTTGCTTTTGCTATATTACTTACTGTTGTGGCTGCCCTTGGAGCGGTTTCTTGACGTGCCACACAATTAAGGTCGCCTTGCCACGATTCTCGGCATCTCCGATTCTTGTAGGAGGTCGTAAATCTGTTGGTACCTTCACAACGTGTCTGGAATACAGGATGTGTAACTAACTTCCCAGCACTAGATCTTAGTGTGGGCGGCGGCGGCAGTGCGGCTTTTTGGCTCTTTTGTGTATTGCCGCACAACGTTGCGTATACGTAATGCTTGAGCTGAAGCTGGAAGCAGCAGCAGCAGCAGCCGTTTGAGTTGACTTTCACTTTTTTTTTTTTTTGCAATTGAAATTCTTGCATAAAGCCAATGCAATTAACGGTTAAATAATGAACTGCAATGGAAATAAGTTGGTTGCGATAGCGATATGGAGATGTGTGTGAGAGTGGCGGGGCTGATGGAGGCGTGATTCTATACAGTTATTTTAATTATCCAAAGGGTTCAAATCAAACCACTATCCATTGACGGAGCTGGGCTATACACCAGCGCTCATGCCATAATTTGTAAAAGTTTTAGTTGGACTAGCGGGTTCTATAAACATTAAGTCCACTCTTTGATGTTTCTTAACCTTTAAAAGTATAGTACCCGAAACCATTTTAGGATTCGAGAGATATGCCTTTATTGACACATATTTTGACAAAATTGTCTACTGTCTATGCAATGCAAACCCAGTACAGTTGGGGCTAGTCCTTTGTATTAAATTGTAATGAAAAACATGCCACAATACCCATTTCCTACTTATGGGCAATATTTATTCAAAATGGTATATCTTCATGCAGAACCACTAGGAAAGTTGGTCAAGCTAGACCATAATACACTCGATACCAACAAAAGTGTATGCTCTTTATCAGTTTGGTTGCTGAAAGCAGAGGTTCTCATAATATGTGACTATCCTTTATCCGATCTTTACCAATCTTTAGGCGTATCTAAATATGTGGAGAAGATATAAACCTTCGATTTCAAAGACTGTAGAGCTCAATATTATCATCATAGCTTTGGTTTAGGAACATTTGGCAACTTTTATATGTAAACAACTTAGGGCCGATTTCTAATCATCTACAAAGAGCTATCTGTCACGTAAAAAAGAGTAAAATCTGAGTATATCTGACACATAGCAGCTATCTAGGAGATGAGAAATCGGATCTAGATATAGAGCTGTTGCGCTAAATGTCAGTAACTTATCGTTACCATCGACTGAAATATGTTTTATAACATTTTTTCCAGCTTAAATCTGATTTTTTACGATCAAAAGTGAATAGGTTCTGAATATTATTTGTATACTTAATCAATTAAACTGATTTTCTTTTAAAACTGGGCCGAGCTGGGGTTCTTAATATCTTATCTATATATCGATGATCTTAGCAATACTCAGAGATTGATTGATATAGTCGGTAGTCCATATTTCTCTTAAAGATGTTTCAATTTTAGATGATGAATTAATATTTTGATGAATTTCAAATCATTTTATGATTGTGTTTTATTACACACGATAATAAAATGTTAGAAATAATCGATATTTTAACATATTAATCATATCTCATCTTCTGGATATCTGCTGTGACAGATAAACTCACAACTAACCCTGTTATTTGTTAGTTTACATGGCAGATAACTCTATGTAAAAGATGAGAAAACGGCCCTTAAAGGTTCAGTGGTTTATATGATAATATATCGATTGTTTTTAACATTTTTTCATAAGTTTCTGCGCCCACAATTTTGAAAGTCTTTACGAATTAATGATTTATCGATGCCTTGTGGTGATATCGAAATATCAAAAACCGATTTTTGACAAATATCGATAACCTTACTTTGAAACCGAAAGTTTTTGGTATGCAAGTTCTTAACGTTAACGACATGGACAACTTGTGTTTCCAACAGTACGGCACCACAGCTAACAAAGAGAGCTTACTTGGATAAATTAAGAAAAATTTCGATTACTTATCGATAAATCACTATTTTTTTTAACGATTTTGAATTTTGATTTAGGAAATAAGTGATTCACAAGCAAAGTTATGCCTTTTCCCCAAACCCGCGGACTGAAGCCGCGAATCGTCGATGCACCGACCAAATTGATTTCGTTTCGCACACCACTCTCAAGTATTCAATCATCCCAGGACCAACTGCAATCTCCCTTTTTTTTTCTTCCAACCATTTTATTAGACCCTTTCCAAATTGAATTGCCAGCAATTCACTTTGCATCGCACTTTACGGTCCACAATCATAATAAACGACATTCTTCTCGGCTGTGTCTGGTTGGCAGTTCCACCGACAATAACAACAAGAACCAACTCGGTAACAGCTGCTGGCCAACACCCAACTTGGCACACACAAACAACACACACATTCGATTGCATTAGAGCGCACTAAAGTTTTGTTTCTTTTTTTTTTAATATCGAATGAACTGCACCAAAAAGAGGGAGAGAGGGGACGGAGGGCAGCATATGCAACTGGCGATAACTAAACCAGTCTTGAAAGGTGTATTTTGTATCCATGTATGTGTGTGTATGGCCTGGCTGGCACAGCTACACAAAAAGACCCCAAAAAAGTAAAGTAAAACATTTATTTTTTTTTTTTCGTATTCTTTGTTTCTGTTTTGGCCAGCAAAGTCGTCAACAAGTTCCAACAAGAACTTGTTGTTGTTTGGGGAGTTGTCTCTCTCTCGCAGCTTTGCGAGGGGGAGGGGGAGTGAGTTGGGGGAGGCTTAGGCATTGATACAATTTATAAATGTCTTTTTTTGTATTTTGCGATTTTGGTATTCATAGTCAGATTTCAGTGCATAAAATAGCAATTTGAACGTTTCTTGTTTGTGAGCGGCGTTTTGATTGTCTGTGTGTATGTGTGTGTGCGTGTGTGTGTATCTGTGTGTGAAAATCGAAAGCAAGGTCTTTTCTTGTTGCTGTTTGCCCACCTTTTGTAAGCTTTAGTTTAGTTTAGAACGCAATTTATAAATTAATTATTGGCCAGAGAGCCGCAGAGTCACATGTTTGGGCCACGAATTGAAGCTTTTTTAAGGCTTTAAGTCCAACTATTTATATTGGATGCACTGCACCCTACCCTCAAGGGTCTGGTCTTGGCACGTGTCTGTTCTGAGTCGAGTCTCTCGACGTCATCAGCAGCAACTAATTGCAATTAGCGCTCGCACGATTCTTTTTTTTTTTTTTTGTTGTTTTGTTTTTGGTTTGTTGCCGTTGTCAAGAGCAGCGAACCAACTCGATAAGCCAGCCCGCCCGTGCAGTCTCTGTTCGGGCCCCCCCCCCCCGCACTTTCTTGCTGTCTTTCTTTCGCTCAAGAATGCATCCTGCTACTTTTATATATTGTATTTTGCTATTTTCTTTTTACATTTCTTTTTTTGTGTTTTGTGTTTGTTGCTGATAGCCACTGGAACAGAGGCCGGCACACCCAGGTGGGGGGGGGGCTTCCACATGCTCAAAATGTTTGTGTAGACGTGGAATGTGCAATTGAAAACGAAATTTGCAAAAAAGACATTTTAAATTAAGTCCTAAATGTCATCGTTATGCCTGTCCTTTGCGACTCTATGTCTAAAGGGTTATTTTTATACTATTTGGTGTACATTTTTTCACATCTCACTGGTGTTTTGTGACATATGGCAATGAAAAAAAATGCTTGGTAAGGTTTGCCAAAGGAACAACGCTTGTAAATCGTTGAATTCGATTATCAAAATATGTTTTCCAAGCTTGGTTCATTTTATGTTCGTCATAATCGACCTACCGAACAGGCTAAATCCAAATTTCGCACTAGTTTCACTTAATTGATCAATAATCTACTATCCTGTGTGCAGAGAGAATGCGTGCCGGGAGAATATGGAAAATAAGATCACGTTAGGTCAATTCGTAGCCGTTCTCAACCATTGAGCTTTGGTTATTTGAACTGAGAGCGCCCAGACCGCTTTGCAGTACCTGGTTCTTCAAGACGTGCTCTCAACTCATTCTATAGCGGACTTTTGGTATAAAAGCCCGTAAAAAGAGCTAATTGCCCCATACCTGGAATAATTGTATCATTGAGTAGCACATGATATAACAAAGAAGGTAAGGCGCCCACTTTTCTTAAGTACTGAGCTTTTGCGCGAAGTACGCGAAACACTGAACTTTTTAAGTACTTTGCTGAGGGCGCACACAGCGAGCTCCCTACCTTTATAGTTGTATCATGGATTAGCCTATAGCACCGGGGAGACGTAGTCACTTCTGATTCTCACACTGACGCTATTGCCATCTTGATTTTCGAGAGGGAAGCACAGAAAACCAAGTATAACGACTGTCATCTTTAGTGCTCACCAACACAGGCGCATTTTTTTGGCCTCTTCATTTGAACGGGTCTGCTGTAAAGCTTTTAATCGCTCTTGCTTAGGTGAATTGGTGGGGTAAGCTAAGGCAAAATCGCAATTCACCATGGTGGCTCTTTTCTAATCATTGCAGTGTCTTTCTCTCCCGGTTTAACATTTTTCCTAACACATCACAGCGTTCCAGAAGTTGAACCGAATATTCTTGTAGCTAAGCCCTTGCAGGAAGATTTGTATAGCAAACAGATTTCTCGAGATGTCACGAAAGTTTTTAATTATGGACTGTGCAATGTTTGAGCCTCCAGTGTGCTCTCGCCCACCCTGCGTATACGTGATCCAATTAGTTTGGAGTCTTTTAACTGAATAGCTTTATAAATTGACGACCAAGCAATAAACAAAAGTCTCCATGACCAAAAATAGACCCAAAACAAATCAACAACAATAAGAGCGCAGTTTTTAGCAATTTGGGAAAATGTACCTGAGTGTGTGTGTGCGGATGTGTGTGTGCTCGACTTTGATGTCTAATTAATTTCAATTTTTATTTGAAAACAAATATATAAAAATTTCAGAAATAAAAAGCTCCCTCTCTCTCTCAGCATATCTCGCTCTGGCTCCCTGTAAGCTTCTGACGTAATTGTGCCGTTACCAAGACAAAGCGAACGAAACAGAAAAACAACAAAAAAAAAATTGAATTTTGTTTGTGTTGTCTTCTGATCGGAGCTTGCCGGTTTCGACAATCCAAATAAGCAGCAGCAGCAGCGGCGGCAGCGGCGGCATCAGCGGCAGCATAGCAACTAGTGTCGGTGGCGTAAATATAATTAAACTTTCGAATGGGATCACCAAGCACCGACACAACAACAACACAACTGCATTTGCTGTGCTCTTTTCCACTCAATTCGCTGAGCTTTTTTCCGTTCGGCCAGAGCTTTCCACTCAATTCCGAATCTTGAGCAGTCCGCGTAGTCAAGTTTCATGCCACGGCGAATGCCGTTGAATTTCAGTCGTTCAACGAGAGTGACCGCGCACGAAACGAAAGCCATCAAAGTCCATTATAGAGAGAAGACAAAAAAAAAAACAGAAAAACAGAAACAAGAAAAATTATAGAAAATTTTAATTACAAGTCAGCAGAGAGACCTAGTCGGTTCCAGTTCAAAACCACATAACCAATTTCCCCGAGTCGAATATTTGCGCAGTCTTTGGGTTCGAGAATATTCTGCAAACTTTTGCCATCAACCAACAGGCTTCACCCCCCCCCCCCAGCTTCTGCTGCTGCTGCTGCTGCTCTGCTGTTGGCGCTGCTCTCACTCCTCAAGTGGCTTTCAACATATGTTTGCCAGGCTACACCCAAATCCAAGTGGTTAACTAGCATATGCTGGCTGAATTCTAAGTGCGTTGTGTTTTGATACCAAGAGAGAGAGAGAGAGAAAGAGAGAGTAGGGGAGAAGAGGAGCAAAGTGAAGTTTTTGTGTGCCTAAAAAGTGAAAATCAAGAAACGAACAATCCTAAAGTTGTGCCTGGTGCTCTCCTCTCGACTTGTGTGTCGGTGTGTAAGTGTGTGTAGAGAGCCTTTTCGTTGTACTATTGCGCATCCTAGACGCCCACAACCCAGCATTCTTATGAAACCGGAAAATTGGCTTGAGACCTACAATGCAAAGGTAAATGTCAAAAACCACGCCCCACCGCCCACTTCCTGCTGCAGTGCACAGTTGTTGTTGTTGCCGATTTTGTCAGCATATGGATGGGATGGATGGCAAAACCAAATGCGCAAATGTATCTCGTTTATGTTTTTTTTTTTATGTATCTTTAAGTGCGTTTATGGCATTCAACTCTCCGCACTGTTTGTTGTTGTATTTGGATGCGGCTCATTAAGTTGGAAGAATTCGCAATAGTTTTGTTTTGCCATCCCCACCCCCACCCTCATCTTCTTTTGTGTATTGAATTTCTTGTACGAAGCCTTGTGTGTGTGTGTGTGTGTGTGTTGTCATCTATAGACGCAACAGATGGGATGGGAATTGGTTTTCATTTTCGATAAATTCAAATATAAGCCAGACAATAAACAATAATTTGTTTTTGGCGAAAAGTGTGTCATGAATTTGATGGGTTTTCAATTACAGAAGGAAACTGGGGCCACTTTAGGTCAATTTCAAGTCTTTAGAAAATTTTCTAAATAATATTAAGTTGATAATATCTTATTTCAATCAATTTTAGTTTTAAATTACTTTAATTTATTAAGTATACGTAGGTTTAAAGACATTTGAAACATAGCTAAAGGTTCGGTTCAGAGGTTCAACTCGTTTGAAAATTCTTAGGTTCGAAGTTCTCCTGTAAAATTCACTTGTTAAAAAGTCATCATTTAATAGAATTTGGTTTGGTTCCGAACGGGACCGTAAGCAGATTGAATGGAATAAGCAGTACTAAAAACATAGAAAACTCAGCAAAAGGTTCGGTTCAGAGGTTCAAACACTTTGGAAAGTCTTAGGTTAGGTTCGAGCATCTGCTTAAAACAGTTTCCTTGGATCTTTACAACATTTTCCCTTCACTTTTGGCAAATTCGAGCGAAACGGAGATACTTTTGAAGTACTCCTCTACAAGTCACCTTGTAGAAACAACCCAAGTCAATTTTTGATAGAGATTGGTGCGGTTCCGAACCGAACCATTAATAGAATAAGCAGCTCTAAAAACATACAAAATGCAGCTAAAGTTTCGGTTCAGTGGTGCAAACCCTTTGGAAAGTCTTATGTTTGGTTCACGGTTTCATTTACAACAGTTTCCTTCGATCCTTACAACATTTTCCCTTTACTTTTGTGTTGAATTCGAGATAAATTTTAAGTTCTCTGTGTAAAACCCGTATTTTCAAAACTCTTCCCATCCAATTGTTCGTTGTAAACACTATCAACATCCCCCCTGTTGCTTCGATTTGTGTCTGGTTGTTTTTTTTCTTGGCATGGAAAAACAAAGTTCGCGTTCGACATTCAAATGCAATGCAATGTACGTCTCTCGGCTTGGAATTTGAATTCGAGTTCGATATTAAAATTCAAAATCAATTCATAGAGAGGCGGCATGTGTGCACATATGTACTTATCAAGTCTGCATATATTTGGACATCCGGGTTCATTAGCGACGTCACTTTGCAGTGAAACCAAATGACTTGGTCTTGGTCAGTTTTGCATTTTGGTGGCTCCCACCAGCGTCTGGTCACGTGTAGGCCCCAGCCGAAAAGCAACAAAAGCATTTCACAAATGCAAATTACATTTGACGTTGCATGCAACAAGCCTCGCTAATTACATTACATTATATATAACACTTGTCGCAATGCTTTTTGTGCTGTCTTCTTGTCTAGCTGTTTGGTGTTTTGTGTTTTTGTGGTTTGTGTACACCGAGCACGTTGTCACCGAGTCGGAATTGAAATTTAACATTTAGCTGGGAAGCGGGCGGGTGCTATCTGCTGATGGCCGTCTGCATAACCGACTTGTACTCCAAAGTAAAGGCAAATAGAAAGACAATTATGTAAACAACAACATTTGTAAGCCGCTTCAGATAAAAAGTTAGTTGTTTAAACAGTTTGCTCCCTATTTGTTTAATAGTTGTTGATGTAGAGCAAACGCTGTTCCAATATTATTCCACAACTTAATAACACACACTAAATGCGAGGTACAGTTGTTGTTGTTCTTATGAAACCACGCCGCGCACACGAATCGATTACCCAAGCAAATGCAAATGCATCTCCGAAGTGCGCACCAGCCGCCGCCGCCACTTGGCTTACAATTTTGTAAAGCAATTTCTAGTCTTATTTAATTTTTTGGCAAAAAAAAAAGGTTAATAACCTGACCGAAAGCAAATTAGCCAAGCTTGGCAGTTTCTACCTGACGGCTGATGCTGATGTTGGCTGGCTTCTGACCCCGTTCAAGCCAACCAACAAAACCCAAGACCAAACCCAAACCCAAGAAAAGCCAAGCTTGGAGTTATAAATAATTCTCTGTTTTGCTATAGCCGCAGGTTGTCTACGACAAACATGAATATCTTTATCTGTAATATACTCGTATGTATATACATACATACACCATAAACTGCTGGGGGCTTAAGTTTGTCATTCGTTATGGAGATGGAAATGGGTTTTAATAGGGGAGGGGGCAGAAAAAAAAAACCACGAAGAAATGAAATAAGCTGATTAACATAACTGAAGCGGCAGTACAGTCTATATTCGAGTGGAAGCCACTTCTATCTTTTCTAAAGTTAAGTGTAAAAGATATCAAGCGGCAGTCTTAAATCTTGAAAGATCCAAATATGGAGTAACTTTTTCAGACCAAAATGTACCGTTTCTTAAATGTCCTTAAATGAAGTATCAACCATTCTTCAATTGAAAAAGCATGGTTTCCTTTTTTAAGTACAAGTGCGCTTACACACCTGCTCCTGAAATTCCCAACTGGTTTTATCACTTGTGTAAAGGGAACGTTTTAAGGTAAAGGGACTCTATATGGAATATGAAATGGAGCGCACAGAACAAAATATCACTATAGTTAGTATCATACGAGTATCAATGATATGATCGAGTCTATTTAGGGTCGATTTCTCATCTTCTACATAGCTGCTATGTGTCAGATAAGCATAGATTTTGCTCTGTTATTTGTGGGCTTATGTGACAGATAGCTCTATGTAGAAGATTAGAAATCGGCCTTAAGGAGGATTAAGTATTATGCTTTTGAAATGAAAATATCTATAATTTAGGTTGAAATTTGATATCAGAATTGCAGATGAACGCCTATTTGATCTTTATTTTTCTTTGTGTGTGACACATCGCACTTCAAAACAAAATTAACACAATCATCTCAGATCTAATGCATAATAAATATGTATATTAAAAACGATAAATTCTTTCGAATCTTTTCTTCAAGACCACAATTTACTGCACAAATATGCAAATATGAAAGTGATATTATTAAACCGCGATTAAATTCCATGGAAAAGCAATTAAAGTAAACTGAATGCATACAGAAGGCATCCAACCCATCAACTGTGACTGATGAATCATTAAATGTGGTTAAAAGGCAAACAGACAGGTAAAGCAAATAGAGCATACTGAATGCACACAGAAGGGTTTCAATCTGTGACTGATGAATCACTATATTTACTAAAAATGCAAAGAGACTGACTTCAGGTTCATCAATCAGGGTGTTCTCGACCCCCAGTTCATTTCGGCTGTCGGCAATTACTAGTTTGTTTCCGGATGCAATCTGTTAAGATGGTACTTAAGTACAACCCCAAAAATTTCCAAAATTTCGAATTTTTTTAACCAAAAACCATACCAAAGTCCTTTAATCCGGTGCCTAGTAATAGTTTTAAAGTTAAGAAGAAGGTTATTTTTGTACAGATGTTTAGAAAATAACGAAATCGACATAGCTTTCTACCATATTAAACAATTATGAAAGTGGTTCAAGTCTGACTATAATATACTCTGTACCAGCAAAAGTGTATGCTCAGCAAGAATTTCAAGCTGATAGCAAAGCAATTACTGAACTGCTGCTGCAATGAACATTCTTTTGCTGAAAACTAGATCTTTATGTATACTTTGGTAAATCGATAAATCTTGGAAACTGTGGAAGATATTGAAGATTTCTCAAACTGCTGGCGTGGCAAAAATTGAAAAAAAATATGAAAATAAAAAGTTTTTGTCAGATGACAGAAGAGCATGGCTCTATGTGCTAGGCGGTTGAAAATGATCGAGAATATATATTTACCTTTAGGATCGAAATCTAAGTATCGAATCGATTTTCGGTATGGGTATCTCGAACCATAGATAAAATTGATTTTATGGGGTGCTCTACAAAAGCAATTGTGCATAGGCTAGGGCATAGACCATGGGGACAACTTAAAAGCATACTTTGCATGCGATTTTTGTTGTATTTGTTTGCAGTTAAGTGGGGGCCCTGCCTTCGTGACTTGTAAATAACAACAAGACAAACTAAATTCACCTAAAAAACACACACTGCTATTATTTAATGATAGTCCCCAAACAGGCACACACACACACACACACGACTGCGTGTTTAATAGTTCTTTTGGTGCGATCTTGATTGCCTGGGCCCTGGCTCCGGCACACCGGCTCCCAGCTGGATTTCTGTCATTGCGAATGCCGTTGATGTCGCTTTGTGGCGCAGTTATCTGTTATGCAAGATCTATTAAATCTGAGCATGGCAACCAAAATTTCAATTGGCCGGGCACAATAGAAACCACAACAGCAACAACAACAGACGACATTTGTTTTTCGGCTTTTATATTTTTGGTTAATTAAAAACCAGAAAAATACATTGGAAAAGCCTAAGTGTTTAGCATAAATTGTGTGTGTTTAAATGTGTCACATAGTTTTTGTTACATATGCATGAGCAGCTCGATTAAGGGAGTTGCAATCAACATAAAGTTGTCCCCAAATGTCTGTCTGTGTGTGTCTGTTGTTGCTCTAGTTAATGCGCTTTTATCGCTGCTGTTGTTGTTGTTGTTGTTGTTGCTGCTGTTATTGATTGTTAACCTTCAGTGTACGTATGCCGCACACGGCGAAGGTCAGCGTGCGTTCGTTGTCCGTCTGTCGGTTGTGTCGGCCTATTGGCATTTGTTTTATGCACCAAACTAAAAGCTTTAAGCTAGTGGCAGTGCCGCCGTCCAAGAGGGGGGCAACCACCTGGAATCAATATTAATTAAGTCGAAAAGTCTCTTTCTGGTTGCCTTATTAATTTGCAGAAAGATACATTTCTGTACTGAGAACTTTTTACACCCTTGAGTGCGAGTTTCAAGTGCGTCTTCTTTCAAATAATTGACGGATAATGTGCGGGTGGGGGGGTGGTTAGGAAACACCCACCTTTTCTTCAGAAAATATGCTATTTTCTGCATTCAGATTGAAGTGTGCACTACAGCCGTACGTGTGACAAGAAGAGTGTACTTCAATAAATTAATGTAAATTGCAAATAAAACACGATTTTAACGTAAAAGTCGTAAAAGTCATGCAAAGGTTGGCCAAGTTAAGTGAATCTTTTGTATGTGGTGCACAATTAGCTGGCAGCCATGTCCCATCGCTCACTCCATTGATTAATGTCGAAAAAATAATAAAATAGTATTTTATCATCCATCGTATTAAATATTAAAAGGTGAAGGTGAAACCATTCAGGGCCAACTATCTGGCTTTTAAGTGGTTTTAATAGTGCTTAAAACAAGTAAAAAAGTCATTTAAGCGTATGCTTAGTATATATATATGGATTTTGCAGCAACAGCACTTAGGTAGCTTAATTTCTTTTGCTCATAACTCGACCATACTGCAACATACGTTTAGAAAGAATGATCCATCCATATAAAAAAACTGTGGGAAATAAGAAGTATCTGGAAAAAGAAAGTGGGTCGTAGGTAAAAACACTTTTTATACCCTACGACCACTTAAAGTATATATATTCGTGTGTGTCCGTCCGTTCGTCTCCGTCAGTTTGAAAGCTATCTTCACCAAACTTTGCACAAAGTCTTTTGGTACAAATACGCGGCTCATTTGTCGGAACCGGCCGGATCAGATGACTATAGCATAGAGCTGTCATACGAAAGATCGGTCGAAAACTAGTTTTAGAAAGAAAAACTTTTTTGTTTTTAAACGATACGCCTCCAAACTGTGTAGTTCTTAGTTTGCTATTCTTTCCCATTATACCACTAAGTTTGGTCGAAATCGGACGTCTATTTAGTATAGCTGTGATAGAAATGTAGGGTCTTAAAAGTAGTTTTAGTAAGAAAAACTTTTTTGTTTTCAATGGAAAAGTCCTTAAAATTGCCATATCTTTATTTGATATGCTCTCACACAATCCTGCAAAGTTTTGTCAAAATCGGATGACTATAGCATATAGCTGTCATACGAATGATCGCTCGAAAAAGAAGTTCTATTGAGAAAAACTTTTTTGTACAGAATGAAAACGCCTCCAAACTTTGTATTTCTTAGTTTGCCATGCTTCTTTATAATTCCTCTAAGTTTGGTTGAAATCGAACGTCTTTTTAGTACAGCTGTCATAGAAAAGTAGTGTCTGAAAAGTAGTCTTAGTAGGAAAAACTTTTTTGTTTTCTAGGGATATGTCCTTAAAATATGCATTTGTTTATTTAAGATGCTTTTACACAATTCTGCACAGTTTGGTCAAAATCGGATGATTATAGCATATAGCTGCAGTACGAATGATCGCTCGAAAAAGAAGTTCTATTGAGAAAACTTTTTTGTTTTTAAAGGAACCGCCTCCAAACTTTGTATTTCTTAGTTTCCTAAGTTTTCCCATGATTCCACAAAGTTTGGTCGAAATCGGACATCTATATAGTATAGCTACATTAGAAAATTAAGGTTCGGAAAGAAGTCTTAGTTAGAAAATCATGAATCACTAAGAACTATAGCTGAATTTCTAGTACTCTGTGAAAACTAAGGACATAAGAACTATATTAGATGACATATATCTAGATAATCAATCATAAAAAGGTCTTTAATACTTGATCAAAAATCAAGAGAACCAACCCCTCTTAGAAAATGTCTGGCTAGGCCTGTGACACATGCTATTTACATATGCTTAGCAATTTGACTTTGATTATATTGTACGTGGTACGTACATACACTACGGGTGTATCTATCTATGTACTTATAGTGCATTGGCGTTAACAAATTTACATTGTTCCAATTAAAAACAACAAACAAACCAAAAACTGTAGGTGTAAGACACAGTTAAGGACAGACAATGCTAATTAAATTAAAGCCAGTCGCCAGCTTGGGCATTTCTAATGCCAAAGATTTCTTCTACAAGACAAGAGCAACGGGCCAACGAGCCAACGGGCCAACAAATAAAACACAGACTGCACCCAAGGCTGGCTAAGCTCTGCTAGCACATACAGCAATGACCCAGAAGGCGACTCAGGCGAGATGCAGCCAGCAGTAGCAGCTGGTGGAGATACAAATGTATCTTTAAACTTCAGTCAGGGTTAATCTTTTGTGACTTTTAAGGCTATTTTGGGGGAAGTGCATTCAAAAAGCGAGAATTATATTGCCACGTGTGTGTGCCCCTACGGCTGTTTAAACACAAACCTGCATACAAAGTAAGGTGTGTGCCCTAGATTCTTTAGAGAAGAAATGCTGCCACTTGTTTATTTTTTTTACTCTCTCAATATAAGCAAAATCAAAATAAATTCAAAGCAATTTTCAGTTGTTGCTGTTGTTGTTGTTTTTTGCCTTGAGCGCACAAACATATTTTTTATTCAATTCAAATTCTCAACACATTCGTTGTCAAGCGTCCAAAAGAGTTTTATTTTAGTCCGGTTCCTTTTGTGCATATTTGAGAATACATTTTCTGACCTTATTATTCATTTACTCTACAATTCCCAATTATTCCCCGAGCTGAATTAATATTCTTTTGTCTCTCTTTTGTTTTGCAGGTAAGCTTTACTGATCGGTTGTAATTTGTAAGTATGTTGAATGTGACAAACCAAATCAAAGAAAAAAAAATAAAACGCGTTTCACTTTCACGCTTTAAAAGCAGAGGCGCAAAACACACGCAAAGATACAAAGATTCATAGACAGAAGAAATACACAGAGGAAGAGGTAGATGATGGAGGAGGAGGAGTGAGGGTGGGGGGAGGGGATGGGAGAAGGCGGCGTACGCATTGAGTGAAAATGAAAAGACTTTGTTTTGGCTTTCACAAAGTGGTGTTAACTTTTGGGTCTGTAATTGGCAACTCTAATCAAGTCAACAAAAAGTGTCAAGTTTTGGTTAGATTAGAAGAGATCAACAATAAGTAAACTAAGTCGGTTGCATCGACAAAGTCTGCTCTATGGGGTTAGTGCGCTGCAGTCGACTACGAAATACTCTTTTGGTTTTCAAATTCAAACAGAAATAACAGTGGATTTCTTAGAAGATTTCGAGCAGAATTCTTATGTCTTCAGGTTATTTTGCCCTCTGATATTTCCGAATATGCCTTGTATAAGAAAAGACAGAATATATTTCTAGCTTATTTAATGAATCTTGGAGCAAGATTTCAGTCTCAAAACTGGGGAGAATCGGTGTTAAAAGTCCGCACAGGCGGCGGGTGAATCCACAAGTCCAATATTGAAAAGGAATGTAAACCGTTTCCGAACCGAACCGCTAAGTCGTGCTCGCAAATCGATCAGGGAACCAAACCAGCGTCTGATTGAAATCGCATTGAAACCGAATCGAAAACCGCAATTGGTTTCGTTTATATCATTATGAACTTTGTTTACAGAGTAACTGTCTTAAGGTATAATACATATATTTTTATCAGAATGGTCTTGCATCGTTTTATCGTTGAAGAATTTTTCGGTCGCAGATATTGCCCAGATTTTGTGGTCTATTTTTTTTTTGAATATATCTGCCACTTTTCTGCATTCTTTCGATGGAAGAGTTTCCTAGATAGCCCAAATAAGATAACTATATCTTAATATTTAGTGAACCGAACTGTTTTCGTTTCGATTCAACAATTTCACAGGGTCGCCGTTTCATTTTGCGGTTCAGCTGGGATAAGCGGTTCGGTTCGGTTCGGTGCGGTTCCGAACCGGCTTGCTATCCCTGCGAATAACTGCAGTGACCTTACGAGTCCTTTCCCTTTATAAGTTCGGAAACCACCCAGAGGTGTGCCCTTGTGTGATCCTCTCACAATTGAGCCGGTCTCCGGTCTCTTCCCCCTAAAGTGGAATTGACTTAATATCGCGTTTGGCAGTCAACTTGTAACTTTTAAGGTTTGTTAACTTTCAATGATGAATCAGTTTTGCCACTACGCCCAGAAATACAAATTTATTTGTACTTTTGTTACTTGCTGTTTGCAAATTTTTGACTAAATAGTGTACACAAAAACGAGAAAACTAAAAAAAAAAACAAAATAACCACCCAAAGAGATCTCACAATTCATTGCAGATCTCACACAGCCGCCACAAGGCAGTTTCGTCTGACTCCGTTCGTTTCAGGTGCTTTGGTGGCGCAATGCTTTGGCATGTGCATGTTCATGTGCATGTGCATGACTCGGGTGCATTGTACAACACACACACACACACTCAAACATGGCTCAATTGCCACCACAGCAACAGCAACAACAGCAACAACAACTGCTGCTAGTTGTTTAGCTTGGCTTGGATTGGGTTGGGCTTTCGGTTTGGCTTGTGTTTTGTTTGCTAAGTGAAAAGCCTTGTTTCGTTGTTGTGGACACTCATTTTCACCAGCACCAGCCGTTTGTTGTTGTTGTTACCATTATGGTTAGGGTTCAACATGTTTTTTGCATGTGCAACTAAAGAAAATGGAAACACTTTGGCAGTGTTAATGACCATCCACTTACTGGTGAATGAGCAGGCGCAGGCCCAGCTCAATCGATTGCCAGTTCAATTCTCCTGCCTTTCACAAGGAGCGTGGGGGGAGGGAAGTCGCTTATTTATTAATTTCATTTCAAACCTAATAACAATAAATATACAAATGTTTGGCAACTCCTTTCACTTTTCGTTCGGTCTTGTGGCCGAAAAGTTGAAACCAATCCGTCGCCGCTGTCGTGCAACGAAGCGCAAGTCGCACAGTCTCCGTTTTTGATAGTTTTGGCTGCAGCTGCCTCTGGTCCGGGCCAGCAGAATGTTTGCCACATTGCCACAGATACGGTGAATGTTGTTGCCGCCTGTGTTGGCAGCAAGGTGGCATTTCAAAGTTCCACTGACACACAGACCAACTAAAGCGCAACGAGTGTGCCCGTGCCCGAAACTACGAGCCGAAAACAGAAGGAAAAAACAACGAAAACAACAGAAACAACAGAAAAAACGCACGAACCGCGTTGAACGAACTTTCAGTTGAGTGCGGTAAATGGTTAAGTTGCCTCTTGGCTTTTGTTTTAAGTATTGCAAAGAGGTACTAACTCCTGCCAAGAGACCCGGTGGCTGATTAGTTTGCAAAAGGCAGTGATTATTATTATTATATATATGTAATAAACCGGAAACTTGTACAGCAGATGCAATCAATAAAGATTGGAAGAGGTCTTCCGCTCACTTCACAGTTTTCTTAATTGTATGTGGCATTTTTAAAGGTTGTTTTTCTACTAAAAGAGTGAAAAATGGTCCTGAATCTTCCGTAATTGTATACTAGCCGGGACTCCCTCTGCTTAGAAATAGGTTTGTTCGTTCAAAACCCTTAACTATAAGCCTTAACTAGCTCTGACCTGCCCTCGTCGATCTCTGACCTGCAATTGTAAGCAAACAGAGCGCTTTTTGCTCTGTTGGGCCAAGCCTTGGCATGCGCTTGGCTTAAGTCTGTGTGAACTACAAAGTTTATTCGGCCCCTCCGGGCCAGGCATGATCGCTGGAAAGCTGTCTTGTACACTTCCTTTTCAACAAAAATATGTCTTAAATACTTACCAAAAATGTCTCTACGATCTTAGAAGCTAAATAACAAGCTTCAAAGCAAAGTTTAAGATTCAATTTATCAGGGAACAGGTCTGAGAAGTGAATCCAAAGAACTTTCTAAGGTTTTGAGCCCACAAACCGAAACTTTTACAGAATTTCAGGGGTTTGCAGCCTTAAATTTTTCAATTTATTGCTTACAGGTGTCCAACTACTAGTTTACCTTGTTTTAAGGATAACTCCGGGCCTGATCTAGATTTTAAAATCCATCATAAGCATTTTAGGGTCTCAAAACTAGCTAAGAAGGCTCGTATCAATAGTAATAGGAATCGGGAGGGTTTTGATGAGATACTCGCGTTGTCACCAATTAAAATGAAGAACATAGTTCTGAATCAACCACAACTACAAAAAAACGGAAAGAGTTTTTTTGGGCGTACGAAATCATTCCTTGCATAACAACAAATGCAGCTGATGCGTATAGCCTGTGGGCACTCCTATGAACGCGCACAGATCTCAGAGATGGTAAGAGATAGAGGTACATGGGATATAAGTATTGTATACTTGCATGATTACTTATCGATAGGCCAACGGAATGGTAAAGATCAAATGAACCATAGTCGAGTTATGAGCAAAAGAAGCATTACTGCAGCAGCGCTGCCTTTAGCAGCTTCAGAACATACACTTTCGTTGGTGCAGAGCATTGGCCAAGTCTACATTTCACTTATTTCGGGCTTTAAGTGCTCAACATCTCTCCAGATCTGTCAGCATGTTGCCTCTATATATTCATTCCAGAATCGTCAAATAAATGACAATTCTTGGCACTGGTCAGTTTGTGCTTTGTTGTAGCTGCTGCTTTTGTTTTTGTTGTTTTTGTTTTTTTTTTGCTGTGGCAAGTCAAGCATAATTGAAATTCAGCCAAATATGGCATTAAATGCTTGTCCAACCGGAACACAATTGTATCTCTCATAGATGAGCAAGCCACGATTTGTGTGTGTGTGTGTGTGTGTGTTGTTGTTGTTGCTTTTTTCGCTCTTTTTTGGAGAACTATAATTGAATTTCTATTTTTAATATGTGGATGTGGTTGGTGGTCGCTGAGCACTCGAGTGAAGCGCATACGTACAGAAGAAGGCATCAGTTCATGTCTAATAAGCAGATTACGCAGCTCAAACGTCTCGCACTTCAATGCCCACAATCCGTAGACAATCCTCAATTGGGTGCTGCTGCTTCAGAAACACAAATCGAAAATCGAAAATCAAAAAATCAAATCAAATCCAAATTTTGTGCTGACAAATCGTGTTATACTTTAAATTACGTAATCGGGCGGCTTGGATTTTGGTTGAAATTTTAATTAGATGCAATTTCCATTGCATAATCGTCGTCGCTTTACGCCTGCCAACTGTTGTAACCAAAAGTTGGTCACGTTGCGACGTTCCGAAGAAAGTGAAATTACAACAGCAAAATTTTTAACAAATTGTTATGATTAGAAACAACGAATTTTGTGTTGAATGAAATGTCCGTAGATTGCCGTTGGCCACGTTGCACGTGCTCTAAAGCTTCTTAATCTCGGCCCCGTGATTGATGAGTGTGATAAGCCCAAAAATTGCATGTCAGATTTAAAATAAAAACAAAAAAAAAAATCAAATTATTAATACACACAGAGCCCACTTACATGCGAATGTAATAAGCAATATATTTCTGAAATCTGTGTGTGTAAGCAATTATTTGTTGTTTCGCTGTTGAAAGCTGTTGCCGAGTCTGCATCTTCGTCCGTACCGGACAGCGGGGCAATAAACTCTCAACGACTTTTGCTCGCCTGACATATACAGAGAAAACAAACAAAATCCACAGAGCAAATTATTTAAATGCTTTGAGATGGCACCATTTGGAAGCAATTATCAGGTGTATAAATCAGCTAAGCGATTCTAAGTAGTAGCTGCACCGAGTGACGAATCCCATTCCATTTTCGATCAATTTTCACTCCGAGCGAAGTGCGACGACTACGACAAGGTATGTCAAATCCCAATAGACTGAGTCAACTTGCAGCAGCCTCACCTCGGCCAACAACAGCTACCTGCCTACCTACACCTAACTATCTATAAATATTTCAAATTGTTGACAAAAAATATGCGGATATATAAGCATAGCACAGAGTCGAGTCGAGTCTGGTGTCTTGTGGGGAAATGAAAATATCAAACAAACAAACAACAACCAAAAAAAAAAAAAACACCTGACCTTATTTACAGTTTAATTATATTATTTAGGCAGATTGTGTGTATATATATACGCATTTACGTGCAAGTTGGCTTGTCAGACTATCACCTGTATAATCCACTTTTGAATCTGGCACAATCGGCACCACTGTTGATACAACTGTCTTTTGTTTAACGCTCTCGCTCCAAATTGTTTATATTCTGTTGTTGTGATGGAAAAGTTTAAGGCTTAAATGATGTTACAGCTTTTTTTCTTTTCAAAAGAGGGAATAAATTATATTTGTATTGCTTTCTTACCAATATTTCATATAATTGACAACTGTTAGATTCAAATAAGAATGTCAAACAACTTAGTTGTGGTCCAGAAACTGATATCCCATCTAAAATCCCATGATTTATTTTTCTTGTTTGAAACTTTTACTGAACATTCACTTGAGACATATGAGCCATATTTTGAGACGCACTTACTGCACTACGAACCAGCGACCAGAACATCAAGTAGAGGAAGGGCCAGCGGTGGAGCGTTGTACGGAATTCGCAAGGATCTTAACGCAGATTCAAAATGCAGATTCACCCAAGCAGCAAGTTTAGCAACAGTTGAAGTTACCTGTAACGGGAAGCTACTGTGCATAATTCCCACCTACCTCAATTGCAATCACTGGCAGTCGGACTATGAAAAATTGTTTGATAGCATACAAGAATCGGATCTGCCAGATATCATGATGATTGGCGACTTTAATGCGCGCATTGCAAAAGAGCAAGTGATAAATGAGGATTCATGTAATAGATATGCCAACGTCGTTAGAGAGGCTAAGGATATGATCATTGACTGGAAAGGCAAGAAATTAATAGAGCTGAGCGAGACTTTTAACATGACAGTCTTAAATGGTAGAACAAGCAGCGACCGTGAAGGAAATTTCACATTCATCAGATCCCAAGCTACCTCAACAATTGACTACTGTCTGATCACAGGCGCATGGCATCAATATGTTACTGATTTGAAAGTAGAAAGCGAGATTTACTCAGATCACATGCCAATAAGCGTAGATGTTGAGATTTGGAACCACCCCAGGCAAATGCAGGATGAGAAAAACGAGCTTCTGCCAAAGTTAAGATGGTCAGATAACGGTGCCCGTAGATACGCGGCAAATTTGGACCGTATTATAAGCCAAGCTGCAGAGCCCGGCACAATACTCTCAACTGAAATCCTTACAGAGTCCATTGTCAAGGCAGCCAAGTTTATGCAGAAGCCGACCAGGCCAAATATCACAAAGCTACAGCCATGGTACAACAAAGAATGTGGGGAAGCCAGGACGAAATCGATGAGTTTGCTTCGCGCGGTCAACAAAAATGCAACTTATGAAGCGAAAATGCAGTACCAAGAAGCAAATGCCCAATACAAATCAATTTGCAAGCGCACGCAGACGGAATATTACCGGCAGCTGGAGGCTGCTTTGAACAACGTGCGAGATAGCAAGGCTCTCTGGGCTCTTATAAGGGAGGTAAACGGATCTGGCATAAGCAAAGCTATAAAGGTGAGCGCACACAGCCTGGCATCGCATTTTCAAAGCCTACTCTATGAAGAAATGCCCATCTCTCAACACCTTTTTGCATTCCCTTTTGGTGACTACGACAGTATTAGATCGACCGATTCAGGATGCTGAAGTATCAGAAGCCCTCGCACGTTGCAAGCCCAAAAAAGCACCTGGAGTAGATAGAGTTCCGGCTGAATTTTTAAAAAATGCAACACCACTGTTTATTACCCAGCTCTCAGCCACATTTAATCATATTTTCGAAACTGGAGTTGCCCCTGACAGCTTTAAAAGAAATGTAATCTTCCCGATTTTCAAAAAAGGGAACGAAATGGACCCAGCGAATTATAGAGGTATATCCTTTCTCAATGCGATGATGAAGGTGTTTACATCAGTTCTGCTATCTCGACTAACCAACTGGATTAAAATGCACGATATCTTAGGGGAATACCAAGCTGGATTCAGAGAGGGCTACTCTACAGTAGACAGTATTTTTACATTGACGTCGATTGCCAAACAGTTCCTGGGACAAAAGAGAAAAATGTTTACTTTTTTTGTAGACTTTAAAGCTGCTTTCGATACGATTGATAGGCGTAGTCTTTATCTAAAGCTAAGTAATGTTGGAGTATCGACCAAGTTTCTTGCCAATAATAGAAAGCCTTTATAGCTTGAACAAGACGACTGTATGGGATGGAAGTCAACTTTCAGAATGGTTCGAAACGAACGCAGGTGTAAAGCAGGGGTGCTTGTTGAGTCCACTACTATTTGCGCTGTATGTGGATGATATTGCTGCAAATCTTCCCGGAGGTGTAGATTTTGGATCTGAGCGGATCAAGGTTTTGATGTATGCCGACGACATGGTGCTATTGGCGGAAACTCCTCAGCATATGCAACAAATGATTGATGCTCTAAGTAGTTACTGTCAGACGTGGAGTCTCCAGATAAACATCGAGAAATCTAAAATGATGGTAGTGAAGGATGGTAGAGGACGTAGAGCCAGAGCTGACGAATGGACACTAAATGGAGTTTTGCTAGAAACAGTAAAGGAGTATAAATACCTAGGCGTGTTACTGACTTCCAATATGTCTTTTAAGAAACATTTGGCACAGAAATTAACAGACGCTAAAGTCGCTATTAATAGCACTTGGAAGCATCTTCTTGGGAAAAAGAAAGTTAACAATAGCACCAAATATAAGCTGTTTTTAGCCACATCCAGGACAATTCTGTGTTATGCTGCCCCAGTCTGGGGATTTAGCAGATTCGAAGATGTAGAGCGATTGCTTCGCTTCTACATTAAAAAGATCTTTTACCTGCCCCTAAATACTCCAAATTACTCCATATACATGGAAACAGGACTACCTACAATGTACCAATACACCCTGCAGCTGCACTTCAACTATATTAGGAAAGCTATGCTGATGGACTCTTCACGGCTCCCAAGAATTATAGTCGAACAACTTCTGATTGAGAGATCACAGTTCTTCCTTGAATGGGATATTATGGCAAGAGACAACAACATAAGAACATATGAAAACGACAGCAGAACCTGGGAAACATGGCAAATACAACTGTTACAGAGGATTGACGAAGGAGAAAAAAATGATTTTGAACGGCACGCAAGACAGAGTGGCACCCGGTCAACATACAAGCGCCTCAGTTTCAGCCTATATGAAAGAAACTACTTTAGAGACGATTTGGACACATATGCAATATCGCTTATTTTTCGAGCAAGAACTGAAGTCCTCAGACTCAACTATATGTGCCACATGGAACGACTGAAAGCCGATGCACTCTATGCAACCTGGATGAAAGAGAAGACGTAGCCCATTTCATTGCGCGATGTCCGATATTAGGTGAGCACCGTGCACTGCACCTCGGAAAATGGGCCTTAGAAACAACGGAAATGCTTGACCTACTGAACGGATCCAACTGGCCCGCTCTAATCTCTTATCTAAGGGAGGCGTACAAATATAGACAGGAGTTCATAAGAGATTTTTAAATAGTGTCTTGAGACATAACAACTGCATCCTAGGGGAGAACGGCGTGGTATCTCGTGACGAGCGGGGCAGCTGCGGGTAGTATCTGCTAGGGTGCATTGCTATGAATCAAAGCAACTATCATTGTATTGTATTGTATTGTGATACGTAAGATTGCTAGTCGTCATTATGAAATAGAAATATATAAATGTAAAAATTTTCCAAACAGAAAAAAACCAATTGTAAATTCAAGTCTTTAAAAGAAAACAGCTAACGGCTTAGGCCAAGCTATTCATTATTATTATTAATAAAATACTACTACTACTACTACTACATATCCCATCTAGATATAACCACATAAAATAGTTTAAACTATAGCGCCCAAAACAAAACTGGACAAAATCAATCTAAAACCAAGATTGTAGAGCCGATAGCGAGACGAAACGGTATCAAAAATGCACCAAATCTGTATCCAAGATTATAATCTCATTGCAAATCTTAAAGATTTTATATTATTTATTTATATTAATATATTTTATATTATAGATTTTGTTTAAACTCGAATTGAAGTTGAATCAATCTCATTTTTAATATGAAAAAGTAAAGGCAAGAAAAAATGATTAGCAGCTTTCGGTTTTGAAAGAAAGAAAACTATTGTATGTACCTCTCTTCTCTGTCATCCGATTATATTGAAACTCACTCATCATTCAAATAACAAAAACAAACCAAAACGAAATCCCCGTCCGACATCAATAAAGCCTACCCTTTTAGTAATTAACAGCGCATTGTGCTCTGAAAAGTATGCTAGATTTTTTATAACTTTTATAACTCTGCCATTTATTACCCGATCTTTATGAAAAGGTTATTGAATAGTTTAATCGCTTCAAGAAATGATCTAAAAGTAAAGCAACTTCATTGCTGAGGGGCCTAATCGAAGTTTTCTTGACAATTGACACTATATTTTAGATTTATAATGTAGATGATATTTGGTGTTTGTATACTTCTATACCAAATTGTATTTAGAAAGTGTGAGAAAGGTAAAAGGGTCAACCTCTGTAGGCGCCAAAAACTGTTAAATAAAACGAACCGTCGGCTTAAAAACTGTGCGAACCACTGAACCGAACCAGTAATTATATCCGTATGGTTTGCATCCCTGATTATAGGAGGGTAAGAGTATGAAAGGCCAAACAATGCGACTCCCTATTGCATCAAAAACTTAAGATCGCTACCAAATGTGTATGATTTCAATCGAGAAACCTGGATAAAGGGAATAATTTTCGAAATTTTTTTACTAAGACTTCCAAGAAACCAAACCGGAGTCTTTTTTCCATAAATTGGCTTGCAACCAAATAGATTTGGAAATTTTTATAACTCTATTACAGTCTACTATGAAATTGTGATCAATAACAAAGAACCTTTTCCAAAAAAGTATTCTTCTCTAGTGCACAAGATGAAGTTTTTAAAGAAAAATCTTGTTTTTTCTACAAAGAACCTTTATCAAAAAATCTTGCAATCATTATCAATCTTTTCGACTTCAAAAGTCTTAGTTTCTTTTAGCAAATCTTGTTTCTATCGACAATCAATTCCATTTAGCCTTTTAGCCGTTAGTAATTGAAAGAAATTTCAAATTTTTTGAACTGTTATCTCATTGAATCTAAAATTGAATAAGCTTTGTGCATTTCATTCTTTAATTTAATAATTAATTTGGATACTAGCAACTTCCCATTAAAAACGAAGTACCTATGAGTAGGATAAGTATGTGTTTGGGGCTCCTTTTATCATTCAAAACATTTACTAATTTACCAATCAGTCGCACTTATCTCCTCCGTTATAAGGTATTTTCGATGAACGATATATTTGTTGTTAAACTTCCGTCAGAAACTGGGTAAATACTACAGTTTCATTTGACAATTGTGCAAATATTTGTACTTATCCATTTTGACATATTTTGTCTTAGATGCAAAACTGTTGTTTCCCTTCTGCCCAACGGGGATATTATTTGTGTGAAATTCGAGTTAAACCAAAAATTCGCAAATTCCACTGAAGCCAGTTAGTTGATTGTTTAATTGCGTGACTTGTGTTGTGGCAGAATCATGCAACTAATAATTACAGCCATGTGCTGCCAGCCAAGTGATGATGACTGTTTATGTATCTGTATCTATCGGAAATGAAGTTTCGGCCCGGCGGATTTCGGTAGTTTGGCAGTCGAAGAAGGTGTGGCGTGTCTGCCAACCGCCTACCGCCTACCTCTCTCTCACTCTCTATCAGTTAATGGCAAATTCTCCGAATCAATTAAAATCGTTTACAACAAACTTGTAGATACTTGAGACATGCGTTAGAATGCGGCAGACCTTGGGAGTCTCTTGATCAATTTGAAAGGCAAAAACTCGAAATATTCGCAGTTCTTGTTTTTTTTTTTTGTACATTTTTGAATGTTTGCTGTTGTTGTTGTGGTTGTTGTTTTCGGTCGCGCTCGTTCATATTTACTACTACTACTACTACTACTGCCGTTGCGATTGTCATGCTAGAGAGGTTGTAATTAAAATTGATAAATGATTTCGTGCCACAAATGTTCTTTGCTTGGCTAACAATTACTTCCTGAGAAACATCTGCCATACAAAAAGTGCACACAGCGAGCGAATTAACTATAATAAAACAATAACATTTAAACAATTGTAATGCAATACATTGTCATCATTTGATAAATATCTGGTAATGCGAAATTTCGATAGCACAATTACTTGGAAATGACAAATGACAATGCTGAGGTGGTGGGTAGGACTTTCTTTAATTGAGTTGATATTTCACAAAATAACTAAAGCGATTCTATGAATTATCGAATTTTTTAAATCGATATTTAATGAATCGAATCTCACAAATATCGATATCGATATTCTAAAGCTTACAAAAATATGGAGAAGAGCTTCTCCATCACGAGTGCAAGTAAGTCGACTTGGAAGGCAGTAGGGTGGGATCAGAAGCTTCACTTTACTAAATACCACAAGATCGTTCCAAAGTCTTTCAAAGAAGACCATTTTCTACACTGTTAGCTGAATTTTCCGAAAGATTGGTATCGAATATTCATACAGATCTATGAAAATGAGCTTGAACCTGAACCAAAAGAGTTTCTTACAACAGTTTTCCCCACCCATGTTCTTTCTACAGGGGTAGATTATCCAAAAATGAGCTTGAACCTAAACTACAAGAGTTTCTTAAAACATTTTTCGCATCCATTTTTCCTCTATAGGGGTAGATTATTCAAAAATGAGCTTAAATCTGTACCACAGGAGTTTCTTACAACAGTTTTCCCATATAATATAACTCTTTAGGGGTAGATTATCCGAAAATGAGCTTTAACCTGGACCACAAGAGTTTCTTACAACAGTTTTCCCATCCATTTTCCCTCATAGGGGTAGATTATCCAAAGTGTGAAGCTTTGAAAACGAGTTTTAAGCTGATCGTTTGTCCATACAACCTAGACAATTCATTTTTAACCACACAGAAAAAAGGGCTTTGGAGCTGAAAATCATCCAATTAAGATCCTTTTCCATATCCCTTGGATGATTTTCAGCCCTGTTGGATGATTAAAAGGTTATTTCAAACATATCCAGTTCAAATGATTACGGGAAATCATCCAAAGGAAACCCTATAATATCCTTTTTTTTTCTTTGTGCAGGGTGATGGTTTTTCTCGGAAGTTTAGTATGCGGTTGTAGTTAAATTTTCATATAGGATCAAAACCGACTAAATACGGTTCACATTCTACTCCAATTTCTCATAATCTCCTACGAAATTTTGTAACTTTTCCTTTTTCTATGAACAATTTGTATTAATTAGCTGTGATCCCATCAGTATTTCCCCAAAGACTTTGGCCTTTTGCTCATCACAATTACTTTTTAGTATCTATTAACAAAATCACCTGAAATTGAGGGCAACACTTTCTATTTTCGTTTTTGACTGCAATTAAATGGCTGAAATTAGTTTTTATTTTTATATTTTTTTTGTTACAATCAGCAATTTAGCATTGTGCTAATCATTTAATTCTGGACACGAGTTTCAAATCTAACCAAATTAAAAAGTCTGGCATGTTATACAACCGACGACGGCTGGCTGTCAGTTTGGGTGGGAGACAGGTGAATAACATAGTGTAGAAATCTAAAGATAGCCCTAAAAACAAGGGAAAAGCAGAAAGAAAAGTAATTTAATTATTCATATATAACAGACATACATACAGACATACATATTTCTGTGTGTAAAAACTACGCCTCACATTCAGTCCACGGGTCAGTCGAGATTAGCACAAAAAGTAGACACCAAAAATCAATACCCTCCACCACAGAAACTCATTTAATTATAATTAAAGAAAACCATTTCCGCTTGGGAAGTTTCAATACGGATTCTTGCACTTTCATTTTCTTGAAATGTGAAACTATGCCAAAATCGCAAGTGAATCTGTTTACTGTTAACCGGTTTGGGGCTATCGCCTGTGTGGTTGCTGGCCTGGCCTGGCATAACAATTAGACTCAATTTGCATTATCTTGAGGGGCCCCATAGAATATCGAGTCGCACTTTCGTTGGCATTTTTGGTAAGAAATTTGAGGCCGAGCCCCAAAGTTGGGGAGATACAGATACATTTGCAGTGGTTAATTTTTGGGTCAGGGTCGGCGTGAGTGTGTCTGTCTGTGTCTTGCCAAACAGCCATCATCATCAGCAGCGGCAGCAACAACAGCAACAACAACAATGGCATTAATAATAATGGCAACAAGCTTCTCTGGCTCAGCTCTCCTCCGGACTCCTCACACGCAAAAGTTAAATGTATATGTATGAACAAACACAGATACTACCTACCCACAAACACACCGACATCATTTTTTCTCATTTTTTCTATTTCTACGCTTGTTTACTTGCTTGTAATGCAGTGCAATGTCTTGTTGTTGTGGTTGTATCTGCAAGATACATTAAGGCTTGTTGTTGTTGTTGTTGTTGCAACTACTTTTTGGCATCCATCAAGCGCCAACAAAAACATTAATCTTTTTCAACCTTTCAAAAATATTGCGTTAGTTACTGTGCTTGGGTGTTGTTGTTGTTGCTGAATTTGATTTGTTTTTGATTATAACATTGAACCACAGGTGGGAAGGGGGGGGGGGAGGGCAAGTCGAAAATCACGTTCTGTACAATAAACGTAACGGTATTCAAATTGGACAATATATACGAGCGGGGGGCACCCGCACCCTGCCCATAATTAAATAAATAAAGGCCAATGTGTTCAATGTTAATTTGAATAAGCTGACAGTTTACATTCCCTTTGGCTAAGCCGCTGCTTGAATACCCTTGCTTAAACTGTAAAAGCTCGCTCTCTCGAAGGGGGTTTTTGAAAACGAAACCCTTTAAAAGGAAATCGCCAAAAAGAATAGAAATATATAATATATACGGTTGCTAAGCAATTATCAAGCAAAATTTATTCAGCTATTTTTATTTTCAACACTTTTTGGGGTTTTTTTTTAAACATTTCGTTCATTGTTGTTCTCAAAAGTTTTGCTTATCAAGCTAATTAGTAAAAAATGACAAACTAAAAATAGTCTGCATTTTTAGAAACGTTTCAAAACAAAAACCAGTCTAGAAAACTTGTTTAATGAAATCGAAAACTGCATTACAGAAATGGCATAAAAGCTGCTTTGCTTGATCGCTTTATCAGCTGACTGCGGGTGGTGGGGAGAGGGAGGGGGTGGCGCAGCACCCGCATTGCCAAGCGACCGACTAACCTAACCAAAGCCGACGACCATCAGAACAACTCGGTTCGCCCTTCTAAAAAAGCCCCAACACTCACACTCACACACACACACACTCCACATTCCACTCAATCGGCCCCAAATTCCACTCACAACCCACCAAAAAGCACTGTGACGTCAGCCTGCAAAAAAGCTTTTTAACCGTTTTTTTTTTTCTCTTCAACTCGCGAATATTCTAAGCGCGACAGCGGCAACCACAAGCGACAAGACAACGACGTCAATTCATTTGGTTTTCGAACGCGCAACGCAACGGACGTACAAAACGAGCGCGTCGCATGAATTGAAAAACAAATTGAATAAATAATAATACAAAAAAATTATTAACAACAAAAAGAAGAGAAATACCAACAAAATAAAAATCCACATTAACCAAGTGAAAAGTGTAGCAAATACATCAAGTGCAATTATAGTTGTTGAAATCAATTGTAACTGAAAACTAATATTGAGCACGCAAACACGCAGTTGCCTAGTCGCGTTTAGAGGCGCCAATTGGTCAGACCACCCTCCAGCAACAACCCGCCCACCCCCCGAATCGACAAGTGGTGGTCGACGTCGTCGTCCTACGCCCCCGTAGTCCCAGCTGCCTCCATGGTAATGCTGCGGTGCTAAACTATATTTAAAAAAAAAAAAAAAAAAACAGAGCTCGAGTCGTACGCGGAATCCATATTTTTGTAGTTGTATTTTGGGTATGTTGAAAAGGCAAAAGAAATAATCTACGTACGTACGAATGTACGTATGTATGTATGTATGTACCTAGGCTACTTTTTAAGCTTTGCTTGGCAAAGACTTTCTGCGGCTGCCGCTGACTCTGTCGCTGCCTTTGTTGTTTTTCTCTTTTTTTTTTTTGTTTTTTGCTGCTGCGGTAGAAAGAAAAAACAACGATTTTCACTTTTATTCGAGACCAGTCTGTCTAGGCCACACACCCATACATATGTACACACATGCAGACATACATACACGCGGTGCACCTGTTTGCAGCAGCCGCAGAAATACAGTTATAATAATGATAATACTTGATGAAGTTTACCTGCCCGATAATGAGCCACAAGAAATTGGTGAAAATTGCAGCGTTAATTTATTATTTGTGAAAAATAAAAAAAAATTGGCAAAAAAAATATATACATATGTATATTCAATGTATGCAAGTGCAAGGCTTTCGTCACTAGAGTGTGCACGGTGTGTGTGTGTGTGTGTGTGATACGAGCAAATGTTGTGAAATTCAAAACGTGGTTCGACACAGATGAGAAAGTAAACAATGTTAATAATAGTAATAAGCAATGGCCAAATAGATTAACAAAAAAATAAAAAGCCAGCAAAATTAAGTGCCAAATTTTAATATGATGTTTAAAATGTGTATGAATGGAGTGTAATGAATGAATGGAGTCCAAAATGTAGACTCGGTACTTTGAAATGGCTTAAGTTTAAATAACAAACTCAATCTTTGCGTTTTGAACTCAATCAAAGCACGGTTTTGGTTCGAACCGCGGTTCATAGCTGCCTCTACTACTTCTTAGCTTTTGCAAGCAAATCAACCAGCCTTAAATCAGCCAGTGTGGTGCAGCGGGTAGTGTGTGTGCCTGCTGTGTTTTTTACATCTAAAAATCATACACACCCGGTCACCTACACAAGCTATTGGCGCCAGCCTTGAGGTAATGAAAAAGCTTCTCAAACTTTGCCGTTCAGACTTGGCTTTAAACTGTCCTGGTCCATTTTTATTGAAGAGATTGAGAGCTCAGCTTTTAAGTTGAGCTAATCAAGTCAAGTATTTGTATATTTTGTTAATAATCCTCTCGAGAATTCGATTTGGTTCGTTTCAGTGGCTTACAGAAATTGTAAATTGATGTACAAATTATTCCGCGACAATAATTATCATTTTTGTATTCCAAAAATCACATTCGTCATAAAAACTAAAAAAATTCGAATGGGAAATACGTCGGTAACGGTTATTAAATGACGTGGGAATATTCAATATATAATTTTCTGTCAATTAAAATTCCACTTCGTAGTTTTCCTAGAAAAATATTACCAATGAAATGTTAGAATCTTGGTTTTGAGAATTATTTAAAAAGCTTTAGGGTCGAAGAGCTTGAAATACAGGGACTATTATGGTTGGGGAGTTTATAAGTAATTCCAAATGTTTTATAACAGTTTTCTGCCCATTTTAGTTGTCAGGGTGAGCCACTAAACCGAAACAGAAGAAATCGTTAAGCATTTGGTCAAATTTCTGTTGTTTATCAATTTTGTTGTACCGAACCGATATTTTGAGGTTCGGAACAGGTTCGGGTTCAAATTTTCGGAAGTTAAGTTCACTGTGAAATAAAAGACGGAATTACGGGTTCGAACCGGTTCGGTTCCAAACCGGTTTGCAGTCTCAAATCCTCTTAAAATTGTAACAAATTTCAATTGCTTACAAGAACTATTATCTAATTTTTGTATTGTTTACCTATATGTTAATAATTTTATGCTTTGTGACATAAAGGCTAAAGAAAGTCTCTTGAGGAATTTGCCAAAGGGTTAATCAAATGTGTTAATTCCATGCAAATGGGATTATGCCATGTTAGAGAGTGAAAGTAAATACAGAAACTTTATTAATCGATGATTAATCTTTACATAACAACAACAACAAGAACAGACAGCATGTGCTGTAATTGAAATAAAATGAGCGACTAATCGAGACTGAATTATAATGAATAGAAACATTAAATATTTTGGTGTGCGCCGCCATAATTCAAGGGCAGAAACTGATTCCGAATGGTTGCAGCTTCATGAAAATGCAGTAACAATTATAATAAATAGCAAACAATTGGCTGTGTGCGACGTCAATGGCAATTAATAATAAATAAATAATTGTCTGGTAAGAACAACAACAACAACAATTGTAACCGCGAGCGAGACACCCTGTGAACGGAGCCACGCGGCAGTTCCCAAAACAAAAAGAAGTTTTATTTCTCAAGCGTAAATTAAGTCATTCAAGTCTTAAGCTGATTCCCCCCTCTGTGTGTGTGTGTGTGTGTGTGAGATGATATGTGCATATACTAACAAAATTTGCATGCGACTTGTGCAAATCGCCGGGTTAACTAAGTTGTTTAAACTGTGAATCATGCCGACACGCAAAATACAATTTCATTTGAATAATACATTACCACAGTCCAAATGCTCTCCTCTTCTCGGCGATGTGCACACTCACACAACAAGTGTGTGTGTGTGTGTGTGTGTGTACGAATGTGTCTATACATTTCATGTGCCAGAAAATTTAATTTTTTCTGCTTATTTTTTTGTATATTTTGTTTTATGTGTGGACTCACAAACAAAATGATAAAAACCAAAAAACCAAAAAAAAAACTCATGCGAGAGATAGAGCTAAACGATATAACAGCACTTGCACACTCGCACACTACTCACACACACACACACTACGAAACAGAAGCCAAAGCAGAGGAATAGAGAAGGAATACATATGGTTATATGGGTATTTGGGGTATGGGCTATGGGCTATGGGCTATGTATGGGATCCACGATAACAACGCGGAAATTTCTATGCCAAATATTTTGTTGTTGGCGGCGGCGTCGACAACAAATTTGTATTTATTTTTTTTCGAGCCAATAATAAAACTGAAAAATAGCTCAGAATCAAATGGGTAAACGCGTAGGCCGCCTCGCAACACACAAACAAATTTAGCAAATTTAAAGCAAATTAATTAATTAAAAGAAGCCCCGGGGCGGCATTTGACATTGGCTCGATAAAATGGCGAATAAATAAAACAGCGTCGCGACCAAATCGCCACCAAAAAGACTGCACTAATAAAAACAGTTCACACCCGACAGACCCGGCAAAAAGTATTATTATTTGAAGAAACTTGCACCGACAGAGAGAGAGAGGGAGACATGTTTGTTTTCCCTCTCCACTTGAAATATTGGTTACAATTTTGTACAATTAGCAATGCAGTTTTCATGTTGTGCTGCAAAATGCTTTCAAATTTTAACGGAATTTGTACGTAACTTCTCTTTTTATACCGATTGCTTTAGTTCTGAGGAATGGAGTTGACCCATAGTAAGGGGAGGGGGAGGGATTGAATGTATCGGCATATAGCTACATATCGATATTTAAGTTTCATGTGACATTTCTTGAGTCAAGAGGCTTGGATCCGGTTCCTTCATTTTAGAAAACTGTTAAACCAAAGCTTAGAAAATTGTGGAAACAGAGCCTTGATTTCTGTTCAACTGAATAAAAGACTTTGTGAACCCTAGCAACTTCGTTATCTGGCATTAATGTGCCACAAAGTCTCGAAAATACTTAATTAAAAGTTCTAGAAAGTTGTTCCAAATAAGTAAAATAAAAGCCATTGAGCCTGTGTTACTTATAGCCAATTACCACTATAATCACATGATTGTTTCTGGGTATACAATATGCTTAGCATCATTAAATTAGTACTCTTCCATTAGACCATATGCTTTAAGAGCAGGTGTTGTTGCTTTCCACATAGCCGCATACAACTCACGCCCAACGAAATTGCAACAACAACTTCGTATGTGTCTCTCTTCTCTGTCTCTTGCAAAATTGAAGGCAGCGTTGATTCAGATTCAGGGTTTCTCTTTCTTTTTCTTGTGGTTGTTGTTGCTTCAATAACATATTTTTGTAAATTTGTATTAGTGACTGCGCAAGCTTTAGCTGCAGTTGGGCTACCCTGGCGAAGTCCACAAATTTTTACTGCTTCTCAATCTCCGAGAACGCCCGGCTTGTTGATATTTGTTGATATAAAATGGCTCGAAGAGGAAATTCTTTCCTATTTTTTGACGGAGCTGTGTGTGTGCTTCTTAGTGTGTGTGCCTAGTCTCCATTTTTGGGACATGCCGCTAGCTGTCTTCTCGACTGGGTTGCATTTTAATGCCGAACCAAGGTTCAAACTACTCCCACCATCTCTCAAAAACCTTGAAACTAAAGTTTCCTATCATTAAACTTTGGTAACTTTAGGTTAGAAGCCTCCAATATATATCTGGATTTAAATTACAGGATGTTAATATTTGTATTAGAATATATTTCGATTTTCCTTTTAAAATGATTTCGCCGAATGATTGAAACGGTTCGGTTCCTATATAAGAAAGACCTGGCGGTTCGGTACATAGAAAACACTGCTAATACTGTTGATTAATCTTAATCAAGGCTGGAAACCTCTAAAAGTCTTCACAATGTTTGTTCCAGGGGTCGAACCCATCAAGAAGTCTAAGGTTCGGTTCGCGAACCGCTTTCTAAGCTTGTTTAAGCCTAAGGTTTTGCTGCGCTAACCTTGGTGATCTACAAGTCTTTGCTTTGTATTATAACATAAATCACATAAACGTTATGATTGAGATGAATTCCCATGCGAAAGTGCTTCGGTTGGAGAGGTTACATATTTGAGAGGTTCGGTTTAGGGTGCGGTTCGAGCTACCCAAACAACAACTGGGGTTCTGATATAGCTTACTTTTGCCCCTTATTCTGCATTGATAAGCCCTGCGACTTAGTTATTGGGTGCGGTTTGAAGTATGTTGTATATTAACACTTGATTAAACAGTCTATTCCACTCTTCAAAGAGCTGTCTAACCCTTATTTTAATCTTTTATGCGACCATTGTCGATTTTTTCTGAAATATCGCAACTACACATATCGATATATCGTCACAAATAAAGTAGCATCAGCTTTAGCCTTATTTCAAACTGAAATATCCATAAGATGAGATAATCTGATGTTCGTTTCACGACCGAGAGTCAATATATTTGTGATTCCTTGCTCTTCTCAGCTCATCCCTGGTGAATTCCCGAAATTTATCGATGTTTCGTGCTTTTCTTAATCCCCACCCCAACACATCTTCCTAGAAATACTTTGCACTTTAACATTTGAATCCAAAATCGAAATTTCAACCCAAATCGAATAGAGAGTTACTGAAAAAAACTATTCAACCACTTATCACTCTCACAGTTAGAATGATTAGTGAATCCGCTGTGGTATATTCCCAGTAGTGGACAGTGTCTGGTGGCCTCAAAAAACATTCCGATCTAATTCCAAAACCACTTCCTTCTTCTACTTACAGAGCGGGGCACTAGACGGAGCCGAACCGTTATATCATCAGCAACGCAACAACAGAATGGACGTGTATCAAATCGACGATGGTTTCCACTCAGACGGTGGCACCGAGACACCGCCACCCTCTCCCAGCTCCGGCTCATCCATAGCCTCGACATCGGATCATGGCTCGTTGGAGAGCGTCGATACTGGGGGAACACAGCGTCTCGCTGTTCTATCTTTCGAGCAAGTGCGCAAGCTGCACAATGTTATGGACGAGAAGGTGGCCATACATGGACGTGGCAATTTTCCCACACTGGAGGTCACACTCAAGGACCTGGTGAATCTGGTGCGGCGCAAGCTGGAGGCCGAGGTGAACGCCGGCGGCGCTGGGGTGTTAGTCAAGGACATACGCCTGAATGGTGGAGCAGCTAGTCATGTTTTAGCCAGCGAGGATCAGCCATATAACGACTTGGACTTGATATTTGCCATCGAGCTCAGTTCGCCGCGCGTCTTTGATCGCGTCAAGACGGCGGTGTTGAACACCTTGCTCGACCTGATGCCCGAGGGCGTGTGCAAGAGGAGGATCTACACGTGCTCCCTGAAGGAGGCCTACGTGGGCAAAATGGTCAAGGTGAATAATAACAACGACGGGGATCGCTGGTCCCTCATTTCGCTGGGCAACTCGCCCGGCCACAAGAACGTGGAGCTGAAGTTCGTGGACACCATGCGCCGGCAGTTCGAGTTCTCCGTGGACTCGTTCCAGATTGTGCTCGACTCGCTGCTGCTGTTCTACGACTGTGCGGCCCTGCCCATTTCGGAGAACTTCTACCCCACCGTTGTGGGCGAATCGGTGTACGGGGACTTCCAGGAGGCGCTGTACCACTTGCAAAAGAAACTGATCTCAACACGCCAGCCGGAGGAGATACGCGGCGGTGGTCTGCTCAAGTACTGCAACCTGTTGGTGCGCAACTACAAGGCCGTGGACTCGCAGCTAATCAAGACATTGGAGCGTTACATGTGCTCACGCTTCTTCATCGACTTCCCGGACATCAATACGCAAACGACGAAGCTGGAGGCCTATTTGCGTAATCATTTCTGGGGCGTGGATGAAGAACCGATGCAGTATCAGTATCTGATGCATTTACGCGAGGTGGTGGAGATGTCCACGGTGTGCCTGATGGGGCACGAGCGACGCCAGACATTGCATCTGATCCAGTCACTGGCCGCCCAGGTACTCTACCACAAGCAGGAGAAGCAACAGCAACAGCAGATGGCCCAGGAGCAGTACCAACAGCAGCAGCAGCACCAGCAGCACCAGCAGCAGCAGCAGCAACAGCATCAACAGCAGCGTCATCAGTTCCTGGATCCTGCGCAGCAGCAGCAACAGTCTGCGGCTACCACACAGACTATCTATGTCCAACAGGCGACGCCGGTTACCTGCTGTACGACCAGTTCGGAGCAGGCAGGAGCAGCTAGTGGCGGCGCAACGGCAACGGCTGCGCCACCACAAACCATACAGATCCAGGCGGGTCCACCCGGCCTGATCTATGCCAATGGCGTCTACTATGCACCTGTGATTCCCAGCACCATTTGCACCTGCAACTCGACCTGGCTGAGCACGTGATTGGAGCAGCAGCAGCAGCAAACAATACCAACGTCAACTACACCAACATCCACATCATCCACAACAACAGCAACAACAACAACCACAACAACACACACCAACAACCAATCCTACACCAAACCACCACAGCGACCAACTACAAGTAAAATTCAAATCACAGAAGCAGAAGCACCCAATGGCAAGGCACGAGGAACGCCGCCAAATCCGAACGAGGGTCACCTGGTGCTCACGCCGCAGCAGATAAGCCTGGAAGTGCCCGTCTATGGACTGGATAGCTGGAACTGGAGCAGTTACAGTGGACAATTTGCATATTTCTATCCACATGATGGCTCCCAGCCAAAGATGCTGCTGGTGGGCGAGGACTCCTATGTGCAGGTGACCGAACAACAGCAGCAGCTGCAGCAGCAGCAGCGGCCAGGAATATAGGAAGTACAACCAACCAGCGGCTTTTCCTTTCAATTTCCTATTGAATTACGTCCTTTGATTAATTTGAATTTTCATACGGTGTAACTTACTGTTCCTTTCAAGACTTTCCACAAACACACACAGACACACCCCACACACACACACACACACACCCCACACACACACTCACCCACTCACACTCAAACGCTAACACAAGACGTTCGAACTTCAGACTGAAGCCGCTGTTAGAATGTAGGAAAGAAATGGGCCTGCTGCAAAACAACAACAAAAAAACAACAAAAAATACAAAAAAAAAAAACACAAAGTATAAAAAAAATATCAAAAATTTGGCTCTCTCATAAACTTATATCTATATACATATATATAAATGAATAATTGTCATTTGCGTTGCTAAAAAATTGAATTTGTCCAGCATATTGTTTGCCCTGCTTGAATCCCAACACCCAAACACACACACACACTACCACACACGCCACCCATTTTTTTTGTAATAAAACCCCCCAATAGAAAAACCGACAAGAAAATGCAGCTAATGGCTTAATTTAATTCAACCCGACCCAACCCCTCCCCCATTTTAATATGTAGTTGATAAAACAAAACCCAAACTACTTATAACACGAGAGTATATTCAATTTTCGTAAGCTAAAAACAAAAAAACACAGAAATTCCAAGCAAACATAATTTTTAGAGCAAAACACTGAAACCGGAACGAAACGATGTAATATGTAAATATTAGTCAAATGAGATGAGGGGGGAAACATATGTATTTATATATATATATACATATACCATATTGATGTACAATCAGGATATAGCGCAATCGGGGAGTCCCAAAAAACAAAAAAAAATGGCCTAACGCGTTTGCAAACAATTGCTCAAAATCAAACGAAATTCAAGTCTTGGGGTTGAGTGATTTGAATCAGCAGCTCAGCTGGGTGATAAACTATGGAAAATTTACTAAGAAAAACAACAACATAATAATATTTATATAAACAATTCTTCGAAAGACAAGCAAAAAAGAACTGTTTCCTCTGTGTGTGCATTCAAAAATACAAATTAAAAAAATATGATGGAACAACAACTCCTCCTGTGTGTGTATATGTTTTATTTTGAATTTATGTGTATTAACTTTTAGTTTACTGAAATGATTTATTGTGACATAATAATGTATTGTTGTATGCTGTATGTTGTTTGTATGTATGTATGTGTTGTGTATATATATATATATATATCCAATGTATTCCAATTGCAAAACTTGAAACAGAGCAGCGGGACACCAAAACGGGGGCTTGCCGCTTGATTTTTTTATACATACAATATACACGAGAATATATATAGATATATATATATTTATCCGTATGTTTTAGTACCTTAAGCCTGTAGAGAAGTGGACATTTTTTGAAAGAAAATATAGCAAGTACTTTTACAGACACAGATGCAGAGTTCTAAATGTAAATTCAAGGCAAATCAATCAACCCTGTATTGAGATTTGTATATAATCTATACTTAATAATGTATATCTAATTATGATACGCTCCACACTACCACACACGCCACACCACACCACACCACACACTCACACACACCACACACACACACACACACACACACACACACACACAATATATAAATCTTACTTACCTACATATTACATATTAGTAATGATAATGTATCTATATCTTATACAACAATTACCATACATATTACTTCTGTGCGCTTCTTGCGATCTAAGGAATTTCAATAAAAACAAACAAAAAATACCTAAAAAGTATAAAAACCACAAAAATACAAAAAAAAAACAACAACAAAAACAAAAAGTATACCAACGTCTTCTTTCTAACTTGGCTGACGTGGGGGGGGAGTTGACTAGATTTTCCAGTTGGGACGGACATTGGCAGCTAGCAAATCTATTTTGGCCTTTCTGTTTCCTCCTTTCCAATTTTGTTGCTGGTGGAAACATCTGCTGCTGATTATGACAGAGACAACAACAACGCTCAGAAACTGCAGCTTCAGTTAGTTGGACGCCGCCAGTTGGCCGTCTTGGCTTGGCTTTCGCTTCGCTTCTCTATGGCCGGCCGCCTGCGTTTCACTTTTGGTACATACATTTTAATTGTATAATTTTTCGTTGACCAAAAACACACACACAGCCAGCTGCATCCAATGTCAGTGTTGTTTGAGAGCTGATTAGTATGAAATATGACTTAAAGATATAGCCGCCGGGGTGAATGCGATTTTTTGCTGATGATTTATGCACTTTGATTAAGTTGTAACCAGTAACAACAAGGGGAAGCAGCATGCCTATGGTAAACATTATCAATTTCGAAATGATTTAAAGCCAATTTTTCGAAATTCCCGCTTAACGGACAGCAGGAGCCTCTTCCAAGAAAATGAATGATATACCTACATATTTAGCTGTTTCATTTAGTCTATTCGAATAAAAGAGAAGCTTACTGTACATGCTCTCTCAGTTGGTGTGAGTAGAGAGGTGCTTAGTGATTTCAGCCCAAAAGCGCGCTATGCTTTCCTCCGTTTCGGCTGCCATTCACCAGCTGCTGCTTGCTGTTCGCCTGGTGTTCGGAAATTTGCGCTTTGGCTGCGCGGTTGAAGTTTTGATCGTTTTTCAACCGCAAAATCAGCTTGGCTCAATCTTAATTGCATGCTTTTAAGGGCATGACAGAATTTGTCCGTTACATTCGAAATTGGCAGCTTACAACTTCAGCCCAAAAGCGCGCTATGCTTTCCTCCGTTTCGGCTGCCATTCACCAGCTGCTGCTTGCTGTTCGCCTGGTGTTCGGAAATTTGCGCTTTGGCTGCGCGGTGGAAATTTTGATCGTTTTTCAACCGCAAAATCAGCTTGGCTCAATGTTAATTGCATGCTTTTAAGGGCATGACAGAATTTGTCCGTTACATTCGAAATTGGCAGCTTACAACTTCAGCCCAAAAGCGCGCTATGCTTTCCTCCGTTTCGGCTGCCATTCACCAGCTGCTGCTTGCTGTTCGCCTGGTGTTCGGAAATTTGCGCTTTGGCTGCGCGGTGGAAATTTTGATCGTTTTTCAACCGCAAAATCAGCTTGGCTCAATGTTAATTGCATGCTTTTAAGGGCATGACAGAATTTGTCCGTTACATTCGAAATTGGCAGCTTACAGCTTCAGCCCAAAAGCGCGCTATGCTTTCCTTCGTTTCGGCTGCCATTCACCTGCTGCTGCTTGCTGTTCGCCTGGTGTTCGGAAATTTGCGCTTTGGCTGCGCGGTTGAAATTTTGATCGTTTTTCAAACGGTAAAATTTTCTTAGCTCCATCTTAGTTGCATGCTTTTAAGGGCATGACAGAATGTGTCCGTTACATTCAAAATTGGCAGCTTACAAGTGCAGCCCAAAATTATGCTGTGCTTTTTGTAAGTTACTGTGGCCATTCTCCTGCTGTGTGGTGTTTTTTGGCACACAAGTTAAAAATTACTTGTAATCAAACTTGTTGCTAAGACTGGATTTACACGTTGAAGTTATCTGCATTCAACCCTCAGCCCCGACCGCTGATTCCGTAGATCTAAGATCTAAACTCTGAAAGAAAATCCGATCCCAAAGTGAACCAAAAACTGCACTGAAAAGTTTGTACGAGTTAAACCTTTTTTTATTATTCATAAAATTGACCTGAAACTGAGTTTTCTACAAGGTAGGCAAAAAATTTGGATACGATTTCAGAAATGGCTTTTCTGGACTTAAAACTGAGAATCGATTTTCCAATGCTTACAATTTTGTATTCTCATAGAAGGTATAAAGAATTTCTTACTAGAATCAAGCATGTTTAATGTTAGCAGTTCTAAAAGAAAGAAAATGCTTGATCCTTGAACTTAAGAAAGAATCGATCAGTTAATATCTGTATCAATAAGTTAATAAATATGTAAATATTATTAAAAGTTCCGATTTAAAGGGCTACTTGGGCGGAATTACACAACTCAGACTCATTACCTGTTACAATTTGCCTTGAGAAACTGAGAATCAGCGAGCAGCAGATATCCTTTGACTTTAGTTCTGTAGTTTTTCGTTTCCAGACCTAAAAATAAAACATTGTTAAAGTCCAAAACGTTCCGCAAGTCATCTACCTACGTTTGAATTTGATTGGAGAGCTTTTCGCCGCGCGCGCCCACCTGCCATAGCTTTAGCCCCATCCGGATCGTAGCAGCCTGCTACTGTCAGCCAACACACTTTGGGGGCGTTTTTTGGCGTCAAAATAATCGGAATCTTGTGGGCTTGGAGCTGCTGGCTGCCAAGCTTTTCAGTGTTGTACGCGGATTCGTGACGAGCGGGCCAAAAGCAGCGCGAGCTAACGAACGACAAAACGTAAAGAAGGAAAAACTTGCAACACACAACACAAACACATAACAACACACACACACACACACACACAGTGCTTAAAAGAAAAGTGGAGTTTGGAACAAAAGAGAAGCGACAAAGATAAAGCAATAAATACGAGAGCGAGTTTTATATGGAATTGGAGATCGAGTTTGATTCATTGATTAAAACCAAGTGCGTACAAAAGCAGTCGAGTTTTGATTGCAAATACATCGACACATACACACACACACACACACACACACACACACACACAGACACGCACACAGAGAGAGTTACCTGAAGCACCGCGCCTACCACCCGAACAACCAACTACCGCGTTGTCTTTATTCCCCCCTCTACTCCCCACCCTACACCCCCGCCGAACTGTGACAAATATACATACAAGTGCGTGTGTTTCTGTGTGTGTGTGTAAATTTCTGATAAAACTGTGTTGTCTTTTTGGTGTTTCCATTTTTTGTGCATTTCCCAAATCGAGGCCAGAGCCGTCGTTTAAGTTATACAATAAACTTTTCTTTAGAATTTCCTTTCATTCGTTGGCAAATGCGAGGCGTACACTCCCACACACGGATGCTTGTACGGCAATTACAGAGAGACCCCCGCGCACACACACACACACATTTAGATGCTAATCGTATCCGTATCTTACCAAAAAAAAACCCCCCGATGTTTAACCTTCAGAGTTTGTGCAACTTCACAAACTCTCCAGCCAGGCAAACCAAACGAGTGGAATCGCTTTCAGCTAAATATGGGTTTGACACCAAGCGAAGTAACCTGAGTTCTGCTCCTTCCTGCATCCGCACACACACACACACACACACCCTCACACTCACACACACCTGTTCAACAGCAGCCGCTTGTACGTGCTGCAAGAGTTCTCTGCCTGGCGAATGCATTAGAAATTCATACGAAAATACATATGAAAGCGTTTTTGGGGGGGGCGGGGAAACCTTGGCTTTTCTTTAGAACTGCGTGTGTGTGTGTGTGGGCAGAATATCAAATAAAAGCGCATTTTATATCAACATCTCTGCAGCTCGCTCTTGTGAAGGCCTAAACAATATGGCTATGGCAGGCCTTTAAGCCGCTGGCAATTGAACGCAACTCCCACGAGTGGCTCTGGTTAATTGCCCAGACAATTGGCCTCCAAATGCCAAAATGCACTTAGGTGCTTATTTGTGTTGGATACGCAATAACCAAATGGATTGCAGTTATCCAGCTGAATTATTAAGTGGTTACACTGGGCCAGTGGCCTAAGAAGAACCTTATTACAACTTTGAACAACAGTTTTGTTACAACATAAATCATTTCCAAATACAAACACTTAACAGAAACATCTAGCCATTCTATTTAAAGCGGTGACAATAATGGGTTGATCCCAGAAGTCTGCATCTTAGCGCACTTAACTATCTATGCCTCGCGAGAGACAGCGTTAAAGTCATAGTGAATATTGCATTTGGGCACTAAATGAGTAGTTTTTCCAGCCATAGACCCGGGGAACACACTCTGCATTTAACACCGAATGGTTTGCGGAAGTAATGCATTAGTGAGTGTAACAGAGAGACAGAGAGAGATAGCCTGTCTTCTTGGAAAACCCTACGGGCATGTCCTCCCGTTTGTCCGTCTATTTCAATGCTATTCGTTGCGTCAGTTTCAAAGCTGTCTTAATGAAACTTTGCAGGAAGCCTTTTAGTATAAATACGCTGCTTATTTGTTAGTATCTGGAGAATCGGCTGTCTATAGCATATAGCTACCATATAAACAAATGTCAAAAAATTACTTGTAAGGCAAAAAACTATTTAATTTTTAATTGAAACGCTCTCAACCGTCATATTTATTAGTTAGATATGCTTTTCCTTGATTCCACTAAGTTTGGTCTACATAAAACATCTGTATAATAAAGCTGCCATAGAAAGAAAGGTCTGAAAGTAGTCTTAGTAAGAAAAACTTTTGTATTTTCAATTTGTTAACGTCTTGAAACTTGGCATTTATGTATTTCACATGCTTTCACACATATCTACAAGGTTTTAATCATATCGGAAGACCATAACGTACAGCTGCCATAGGAACTATCGTTCAAAAAACTAGTCTTAGTGAGAAAAACTTTTTTGTTTTTAAGGCTAGCGTGTTGAAAATGAAAACATATGTATTTTATATGCTTTCACACAATTCTACAAAGTTTGGTCAAAATCGGATGACTATAGCATAGAGCTGCCATAGGAACGATCGGTCGAAAAACTATTTTTAATAAGAAAAACTTTTTTGTTTTCCAGGCTAAAGTCTTTAAACTTGCCAAATATTAATAGTATCAGAATTAAGCCTATTTTGATGAAAAACTTATGAACCTATGAACATAAACTGGTAAAATAGTCTCAAAAGAGACGGAATAAGTTGGTCAGTTTGGGAAAGCCATCAGCTAGAAGTGTCCGAAGTAATTAACAATCTACATTCTTAGCGTTGCTCCATTTTGATACTTAAAAATAGCCCGTCTATTATTTTCTGTGTACGATCGATCGCTTGAACCTTTCATAAAGTAGTAGGATATTAGAAGAATTGATCCTTAGTATCTATTCTATGGTGATTTACTAAACTTATGTCAGCTGATTTTCTTGCCGAAATTGTAGGCTTTGGTTGCGACTCAGTTTGTTATAAATACAAAAATTTGTAAGATTTATTTCATTTCCAAGTCCCTGTCTCCCAGCCAACCTTGACCCACTGTACCGTCTATTCAATAGGTTATACTATCTCCAACATTCCCCATGACCAATTTCAGTATGAAAATCGTTGTCACAGCAAAACGCTTAAAGCATTTTCTCTGAGCGATATGTGGAATTTTCTCTCAATGGAATTTGACGTAATTTCTTTCACAATTATTGGTTATTAAGAATAGGCCGTGTATTGTGTTGTTGTTACTGGGTCAAACGAATCACCCAAGCGCAACAACAACAGCTCTATGAAAATATTTGACCATTAATTTAATGCTCCAGCGATGCCATTATATGAGCTAATGCACTCGAGTGGTCAAACGGAAAATGGCCCCGGGATAGCTAAAGTTGTGTGTGAATGCAAATTATAATTAAGTTGACATAAGCCAATTCGATATAATGCCTTGAGGGGCAAATTGCAGCAATTTCAGTTAAACAATAGTAACTGCTCAAATTGTATCTCCGAGTTGTTGTGGACTGACGTCAATTTTTCTATTCAGCGGTAGAGTCGAGCTTTGATTGAATGAAACGCGGGCCAAGAGTCGAGAGAGAACGACCAGGCCCATGACGCATCCGACATAAATATAAACAACAAATATTTGGCTGACGTTGCCGCTGAATTTCAAAGATACACAAATCGTTGGCGGGTCGCGCTCGCTCGCTGACTGGTACTGAAGTTTGTTCCTTGGTTTTTGGCCAAAGATCAAAAAGCAAAGGACAATGCCAACACAAACTGACAGACTGACTCACGGATATACTAACATCTACCGCTGGGTACACAAGTAATTTCGTTTCGTGCCAAGCGCAGTTGGATTGGAATTGCGAAGGTAGTTTTTTTTACATGTCCCCCCCGTCGACAACAAAGAACGAGACACGGCAAAACATCTCAGCCCGTTGGCATGTGGGCGACAATTTCGCATTTATTATGCAACAGTTTTGGCGGATTGAGCGTGTAGCGTAAACAAAGTTGATTTTTTTTGTTGTACCAGCATTTACCCGAATCGTAAGGGTGCAGGTGGGTACACACACAAACACACACACACACACACGAGTGTGTGGAGTGGCGTCTGGAGTCCCATAAGCAGCTGAGGGCAGCTTCTGATGACCGACTAGTAAATGCACTCCTTAGGAAAGAAAATTCGAAGCACCACGACCATCAGAACTCAAAAGAATCTTCTTGTTGAAGAAGGGATATAGTTCTCTTAGTTTTGTGTCAATCTCAAAGAGATTGAAAGAAGGAAATTCCAAAATATAAGGCTTTAAAAGAAAACCGAAGTATCCTCGCGCTATATCGTCTGTTGGAACATGATTATAAGCCTGGTAAACGATTTAACAACAGGTTCAGATATCATTTGTGGAGTATAGATCATATTTATGCATTATTAACCCAAAAATCGACTTTTCTTGACACTCTTGGAGTAAGCGGGCAATACATTTTCTATCTCAGTTGAGATCAGGGCTGCCCCATTCGATTTTTTTTTAGTTTTTCCCCCTCTTTAAGTCAGCCCCCGCCCACCCGATCGGGAAAATATAGCAAGAATTGAAGTCGGAGCACCCGAAAACCTATGAAACAATACCCCATTAGATTTGTTGTTCAATTTCACCCACTTCCCTCTCCATAAGTCAGCCACCTCCCAACCGATCATAGAAATAATGCCAAAATTGAAATTGGAGCACCCAAAAACCTATAAATCGATACCGCATTTGATTAACTATATATTGTATGACAAATGGGGAATACGGGTCAAGGAACCCCATCAGAGACTTTGTGCAGATTCTTTTTAAACTGTACCCAGTACATTTCTAAGATCCAGAAGGATCGAATGGCATATTTATATCCTTGCAAAGGGTATTATAAGTTTTCTCAGAAGTTTGCAACGCATTAACCCATAAACTATATATATTCTTGATCAGGGTGACGAGCTGAGTCGATTGAGCTTTGTCCGTCCGTCTGCCTGTCTGTTTCTGCGCGAACTAGTCTCTCAGTTTTAAAGCTATCGAGCTGAAATTTTGCACAGAGTCTTTTTTTTGCCGCACACTATTAATATGTCGGAACCGACCGGATCAGATGACTATATCTTATAGCTCCCATAGGAACAATCGGTCGGAAAACTAGTTTTAGTGAGAAAAACTTTTTGCTTTTCAATGAAAACGTCTCCAAACTTTAGATTCATGAGTTATCTATGTTTTTTTATAATTCTACCAAGTTTTATTAAAATCAGACAAATATATGATATAGCTGCCATACAAAAGATAGGTCTAAAAAACAGTCTTAGTTAAAAAAACTTTTTTGTTTTTAATGTTAGCATCCTGCAACTTTGTATTTGTTTGTTTCACATGCTTTCGCATAATTTTACAAATTTTTGGCCAAATCGGATGACTATATCATATAGCTTCCATACGAACAATCGGTCGAAAAATGGGAAAAAGAGTATTTTTTGAAAATATTTAAGCGAGCACTTGCACGGGTACAGACGAAGTTAGTTTAGCTTTCTCGTTTTTGACCTATTAATTCAGAAAAACGATCGATTCCCAAGTTAATTGAATGATTCCCAAAACCTGGAAGATTGGGGACACAAGGAACTTGAACCTCAAATTAACGAACATTAATCATTGGAGAAAGTTTCAGGTTTGGTATCTGTCAACCTTGAACAAAAGAGTGCTGACTTTCAGCTATTTTTTGTGTTCTGTTTTGTGCTGGCCAAAGTGTTGAGTATCACCTTGGTGGCACCAAGATCCAATTCTGCCAGTAGCTCCAGCACTTTGAAATGTTCACCTCATCTGCCACTCAGGAGTCATGTTGTAAGGAAACCGCCATTTGATGTCTACCCAGGTAGACACAAACCCTGACATGCAGGTACTTTCACAATAACATATATAATTGCCTACAGCACGCCAACTGCCTAGAAGTGTACATATGTACGTAATACAGACACCCACCCACCCACAATACCCTTTCGAGGCAATTCCACCCCCTCCCCCCCAGTGCTCAGTGAGTGAGTGAGTGAATGCTCATGTTTAATGCATTGTACGTAATAACTGCGACAGTAAATGCCAGCAGCTGCATTTCCCTAACCACAAAACCAAACCATAAGTTGCAGCTTAAGTCGAAATCTATGCCAGCCAGACAGCCAGCAGGCTCTGGCCCAGGCCCAGGCCCAGGCCCTTAGACCGGCTCCAGTGATGATGTGATCACTCCGACCGTCTTCAGACACCTTGCCCCCCCCCAACCCACACAAAGCAGCCGTCAGTTTGCTTAGTTGATTTACCCTCCGCTCGCGCTTATCAAGTCATCCCCAGTATAAAAGCCGAGGTAATTAAGAGGCCAGCCGAGTTAAGACGTAATTTACTTTAGAGTCCCCCCAATATGGACTCTGGGCTTTTGCATATGGCAACTAACTGGCAAAGCAAATCCGACACAGACACACAACAAACACATCAATAAGCTTGGAAAATATTTGTCAATTTTGATTGCTGGTTAGACCAGTTGGACTTGTATACAGGGTGTGTTCTGTTGGCGTAACGAATCAGCTTTAGCTAAATCTTCAACGGAAAGCGGAGAATGAGAATGCATTTGTTTAAACAATTGACATGTGATGTTGGAAATCTAAGGAAAGATCTACAGTTGTAAACTATTTAGAGATTCGTAAGCAAGTAATTAAAGTGGCTCGACTTGGCTCCACACAATCTTCCGTTTAGATTAAAAAACCTTTCACGTTTAATGAGAAATTTTTACGAAAATCGATTAAATCTGCGTGATAATCAGTTTTGAGCACATTTTCTGTAGAACACACCTTATTATATGATGTATCAAAGGTACAAAAAGTACACAGAGCGAAAAAAATCAGTTAAAACACTCAAGTCTTATACAAATAATGCAAAAACTCTTACTGAAAGTTGCCTTGACAGTTCAGTATTCAGCTAATATAGTTGCCTGAACACCGAAACATATGGAAACGAGTTCCATATAAAAAAAAGATAACATTACGGATGCCTATGGCTAGCAAGAACCTTTACTAAAAACCCCAAACACTACGCCTTTCTACAGATTGGAGTAAAAACCTTGCCTTCTGTGTGGTGGCGAGACTTACGTGGTCAGAATTCGAGCTTAGAGGTGAGAGAGGGGCTGCTCCTCACACCCATATTCCTAGGCATCTGAAACAACGCTTGTAAGTTTAACAACTTCAGCAACAAGCAAACAAAATGTTTGTTGGTCTGGTCTGGAGTCGATCTCGAAAGCTATTGGACTCCACTATGGCGACGTGTTAGCTCACTGAGCCATTGCACACATTTGCGGTGGCCGAGTTGAGCTGAGATGTGCTCATTTCAAGAAAATTTGAAGCATTTGTTCTGAGAACGTCTTGCTCTAGTTTTAAATAGAAGGCAACTTATTTTGCGGAACAAGTTTTTGCCTCTTTATACCTATATATGGGTAAACTTTTAGCAATTGTCTGTAACAACCAGAAGGTAGCTTCTACAACCCATTAAAATAAATTCTTGATCAACTTCGTCTGTCTCTCCGTCCTTATGCAAATACACATCTCAGAGATGGTAAGAGATAGAGATTCGACCTGCATTGGGAAAAAGCCCTTAAATCTCCCACAGTTTTATACAAACATAGTTCATACCCTCTAGACATATTTAGTAATCGGGCTTACTTAACGATCATCCAAAGAAATGGTAAAGATCAGTTGAACGATAGCCAAGTTATGACATATAATAGACAATGAGCATACACTTTCGCTCATACAGAGTATACAAAAGTCCTAGCTGACCGACTTTCTGATTTCTGATATGCATGCACATTTGTTTATTTGCCACTGACCGAACATGTTTCAAATTCCATTCAGATGAAACCACCCAAATGTTTGCACTTACACAAGTGCGGTTATGGAAAGTTTGGTGTTATCACAAAAACAAGAAGAACAAAATAGCCCAGTCGACACACAGCCATAACAATGCATGACACCTTGGCCTTCTTTCCCACCCACACCTCCTCTGCCACTGCCAGCCAGCTGAGCTGGCCAATTTAGGTCAGAGCTGGAAAAATGAAAATGCTTGCTCGCTTGCATATAGATAGCATATAGGATATAGGATACTACGGTGGGGTTTTGCACCTTTGTTTGTGCCACACTCGAAAAAGGAAAAGAAGCAGGCAACATCCATACTGGTTCAACTGGTGGCGGCGCTGGGTATAGCCTCCACCTTCCGTCCAACTGCAGTGTGCACTTTTAAAGGCTCTTTGGCCTGTGGCTTACGCCTTTCACTCGACTCATGACGCACATGCCAAAAATAGAAATGTGCAGAGCAGCTGGCTGGACGTGGCTGGGTACAGCACAGCGGCCAATCCGTGCTCCACCTGTATATATCAAGTATGAATATGTGGCCAACTATCATCATCATCAGACGAAAAGGGAACATTTCTGTGTGTCTCTGTTTGCTTGACAATTAAGATTGCCCCCGCCGACATCTACGTGATGACAGGCCACTTGATGACAATTAGAGAGTAAATATTTAAAATCAACATCCGAAACAGATGTCAGCCTCAGCCACTGGGGAATCTGTGTCTGGATAATAGAAAGGTCTGTTTTGTGGGCCAGAGAGCAGAAACTGAATATTTGTGAATCATGCCTCAACCGGAGATAAGGCGTTGAAGTGACACAAGATTTGACCAGTTGAAACTGGCTGTATCTAAGATCGAACCGAGTGATATCGATTTAGACAGAGAGACACTGAACTGACTTGCAACTATTTTGTCCAATCTTCCACAGAGCAATGCGTCTCGACACCAACTCAAATGTGGACTTCAAAACGTTCGACTCCAGCCCCAGTTCCAGCTCCAGTTCCAGCGCATGTGTTGTCAAATTGGATAACCTGGCCACCTGGGGTGGCTCACAGAAAACCGACACAAGGCTGCCTATCACCGACTACTCCACACTGGGCGGACCACGGCACAATCGCAGTCCGTTCCCCCTGTCCACAGATGTCAATAATCGTTTTGTGATCTGGGATGGTGACTTGGCCACACTGGATGTGGATGCCATCACGAATACCAGCGATGAAACCCTGACTGAAAGCAATATCATATCGGAGCGGATACTCGCCGCGGCTGGCAATCAGCTGAGGGAGGAGTTGAGCAACACGATCAAAGGTGAGTTGGGTGTGGAGAAGAAGTAAGCATGGGGATGATGTAACTCAATCCTCTCCCCAGAATGCCGCACCGGGGATGTGCGCATTACGCGTGGATACAATCTGCCAGCCAAGTATGTTCTACACACAGTGGCACCTGCCTATAGGGAAAAGTTTAAAACTGCTGCAGAGAATACGCTGCATTGTTGTTACAGGTGAGTGGCATGGGATTTAGGCGGTGAAGTTGTTCAAAAAACTTCACCGTGTAAAGCCCTTGATGGGCATCTAAGCCTGGAATTGACTCAAACTCCTTTTCTTTGTAGAAATGTGCTTTGCAAGGCCAAGGAGCTGAACCTGCGTACCATTGCCTTGTGCAATATTAGCGCCAATCAAAGGAGCTTTCCAGCCGATGTGGCGGCACATATTGCACTACGTAAGTATTATTGATTGATAACCATTTCGGTGGTTCGAACTTGTAGGAAATACAATGAGTGGGTTTTCGACTGTAGGTGGACTTTTGGTATTTAAAAAGCATAACAAAGCCTATTTTGAAGATTGTAGGCCCCAAATCTATTAGTTGTTGCCACTCTACTTTAATCTCTTTGATATTATCGGAAAGTACTACTCTTTAAATTTCAAATAAGTTATTCCAAACAATTATACGATTTTTTTTAAGAAAGATATACCATTTTAAATGCATCGGTTTACATTTTGTCATGCCAATAAGTATGCAATGGGTTCTGATGAAAATGTTATGTACTGATTTTTGCATTGCCTACCTTTGGGCAGTAGATAAATTGGTTATTTTAAGCACCAGAATTCAAAATATTATATCTACGCTGAAAAAAATCGTAGAATTGTGTGCGATGGCTTATCTTAAAATTAAAAAGGTGAACTTTAAGATAATATCAAAAAGAGTAAAGTAGAGTCACAACATGGGATTAAGTTCCCCACAAAACATGCCTATAAGGCAAGATACAGCTCAAATTACTCGAAATTTAAAAGCGATGAACCGTTTCCGAAAACAGATACTTGTTCTGCACACTCAAATCATCAAGAATCACCACCTTCCCTTCAATAAACTAGAAAAAGGACTTTGTAATTGAGTTCCTATCGAACAAAGATGATTTTAAAGAATTCAGAGAGTGTGAAGCCGGCTTGTAAAGAAAACCATAGGAATAGGAACTATCCTGTGATCCCTATAATTCGAACCTTTTGCAAAATTTTGAGAGTTTCACCGCCTTGAATCTAATCTTTACCTCCACCCCCCGTTTCGCAGGCACCGTTCGCCGTTTTCTGGACAAGTGCACGCTGCAGGTTGTGATATTGTGCATTAGCCCCAGCGAACGTGGCACCTATGAGGTTCTAGCGCCGCTGTACTTTCCACGCGATCAGCTGGAGGAGCGAAGCGCCTTGTGGCAACTGCCCAAGGATATTGGCGGGGAGTTCGGTGAGCCGCAGCACCCGGATCCGGATCGTCAAATACGCATCATACGCAATCCCCAGCACAGTGTGCACATGCGTCATGCTCAAGGTGAGTGTCGTCATTGGGTCGCGGTGTCGCTTTATCGGCTGTCGAAGATAAAGTCCCTGGGAGTGGAATCATTGCTTTGTGCGGACACTTCACCAGCTGCCGATAACGTCGATGGCGATAAGATAGAACTAAATGGCAACAACAACGAAAAGCGAAGCCATTGGGCTGACTGATTTCTAGGGCTTCAGTTGCGTTTCAAAGTCGGCCGTGTTTGGTCACAAGCGGCAAGTTTCGGTTATTAAATTATACAAATATTTTGTCAATTGTAAGTAAATTGTGTGCTGCTCAAAGCTTTTTCCGTGCTCAAACTGTAGCCTACTTGTGGGCTCAAAATGGTGCTACCAATTTCATAATGGCCAGAAATGTGGCCTACCAGCGGGCCTTGACTGAGCAAATACATTTCAGAGTATAAATCTAATGAAATTATCTTTTGAAAGCCAGCCCAGTGGAACTAGAACAGTATTTTTTCTGCCTTACACGGGTGGATCAACAAGAGTTATCCAACCCAATCTTCTTATCCTCTTATCAGGACAGAGGCTGAAGCAATGTCGGTTTGTTTATGTTCATGTCAACGTTTTGAAAAAACAACAACACAGCCAGCCAGCCCGCCCGCTTATCGGCTTATCGTCAGAGCGGGAGAGTCAATTAAACAACATGTGAGTGGGGGGTGGGGAGGGGGTTATACACAGCATCCAGTTATTGTTGCTATACTTTCCGCTCGCTCAGTCGACAAACCTCAGGCCCAAAAGGTGCCAAGCATTTCAGTTCAGCTCACATTTCGCAGCATTAAAGTTCGGACAGCAAAAAGATATTATAAATCGAAGGCCATTGAAATGATAAACAGCTCGTTTGAGTTCTCATGTAAATGTCGTGTCCGATCCGCTGTGGATTGATAAATCATTTGTGTGTTTTGCAGCTGACGACGACTCTGACGTTTGTCCACACGACATGGAGGGCAACAATTCGGACCTGGAGTACGGAGCCAGGGATATGAATGGGCTAAGCCTGAATTCCTACAGCAGTGGTCTGCAGGCTCAGCTGCAGGTAAGTCGAAGGCCTCTTTCTTTCGTTCGTATCTTGTATATCAACACAATCATATTGCAGCGCGATCTGGATCGGCAGCACCTGCTGAGCGATCGTCCCAGAGCAGGAGTCTACGAGAATGTCATATCCGAGGGCGTGGAGGGTGTGGAACATCAGGAAAGGTACGTACCCCTCGGCTCATAAACACATGATTACAGAGGCCGGAAATATCTTAAGCGCCTAACAAATGTACCCTTCTCCGTTGGTTACTTTGTGTGCTTATGTAAATTTTACACCACCTTGGCACGCAAGAACCCCCGCCCACCCCTGCAAGTTGGAATTGAAACGAAAGCTTCGTCCTGCTCAACCCTAATTGAGTGGGCCAAGTATTCGGGGCACCATTCGTGACGTCAACATGGTCGAAATTGTCTACGTCATGGTTCGCATGACCGTCCTGTTATTGCCGCCGTATTTGTGGTCAGAACCATACGGCCGGCGGAGGCATTGTCTAAATTTAATTCCAGCTAAAAATTGCTGAAAATAGATCAATCTATTTCTTTGATTGTTATTGCGTTGCCCGAATTGGAACAATAACATGGAGATAAATATTTATGAAAATTTATAGGTGAGTCATGCGAGAGAGAGAGAGAGAGATAAGCAAGATGTCAACAAAGATAATCAAACAAAATCGGAACATTTCCAGTACCGTATTAAGGCCATTATCGAAATTTATATTAAAGGAATGTAAAACCCTAAATTTATGAACACTTAGTTCCGATTCCTGTCACATAATCTTACAAATAACAGTGTAAATTCCAAGTTTATCTGATATCTAGGATGACAAATCGGACCTTAAACAAATCTAATCAAACCCTACTGTACTTGCGAAAGCAGCGCTACGATACCTTACTTTCTTTTGCTCATAGCTCGATTATGGGTTCATCAAACGAAACGATAATTCATGCTGTTTAATAATATATATCTAAAAGCTACGAACCATCTACCTACAAAACTGGTATTACTTTTATCCAAATTGTGAGGAAGCAAAAATTTTAGATAAACTTGATCTGCCTGCACATACAAGAAGTATTCTTTCCATACACTTCGAATCTCTAAGACTTAGGAATTTAGAGTCTAAGTCTTACCATTTCTAAGATGTGGACGTGGAGACAGACTATCAAAGAATCAGAGAAACATTTCTGTAGGATATTCCTTACAAGGCTTAATACAGAGCCATACAAAAAGCTTACTCTAGATTTATGGCACGGACAGCCCGGCCAAACTATAGCCCTCTATAGAGAGCTGAAGTCTCTCGTGTTTTTCACACAGACGCAGGCCGAATAAATAAGATTTTATGATTGTGGTAATCGCTGAGCCTAGAAAATCAATTAAATGGGCTATGAGTCTTGCTTTTCTGTCCTCTCTTCTAGAATCCCAAAACTCTTTTAATCGTATCGATGGCTTTTGACTCTCATAAGTTACTCTGTAACTATAAAGCTAACAGCTAAAACAGCTGTATGGACAATCCAAGTAGTTATATTGTTGTAAGACATAATGATTTTTGGTGAAGTTTTAATTCCATGATTATATTGCAATAATCCATAAAAACTCATGGCTTTCTTACTTGTAACACTCTAAAGTAAGATTTAATGTCAGAAGTTCGATATGAATGATAGTTCTTGATGCAAGTATGTACTTCTGATCTTGATTTTCTACATCCAAGCAAACAATCTAAACAAGCCATTTAAAATCTATGACTTTTTCATATTTTGTTTCCATTTGTTGTATAGAAAATGAATTGACAAACTAAGTAGCAAGTTTTAGCCGGCTAGAGGAACACATAACACCACAAGGCAGCCTTAGTCTCTGCCTGTCAACTGTCAGTCCTCCAGCCGTCTCTCCATGCCAGCAATGCCATAACTGCTTGGGAATTTTCCCATAAAAAAACGGAGCAGTAAGAGCAACTCTCTCAAATGTGATTGCTCTCCTCTCTCAGCTCGAATTCGAGAGAGAAATTCTTGAAAATTCAAGAACGAATAGATTTTTTTGTTATGTTTTACATTATCTTAGTGTAGAGTTACCTAATAAGCTGATAGGTTATAGCCGTTTTAATTCCCTATAAAAAAAGCAAACAGCATTGACTGTTTCTAGATCTTTGGCATATCCAAGTTTCGTCTTATGTTACGAAATGTTGCTTAAGGTCTAATGTGAGCAATTGCGGCACCCATCTGGCTGTAAGCTTAGGTATACAGATAGTTAGGCCACACTATGAGTTGTGATTCAATTAAGTAACCTGCTTTCTGAACTTTCTCCAGCTAGTTTACTCTATTTTTAAGGTTCTTCTGGGTGTGTTTCATGAATTATGATTGGAAATGTGGGTCGATGTATGTTTAAAATCGCTTACAAACTTTTGAGATTGATAACTAATGCTGATTACTATGTATGTGGAAAAGGTAGGGCCAATCTACCTTACAAATTTTGGTTTTTTAGGGCCTATAAGCTTGATCTGCCTGCATGTATAAGGATAATACGTTCCATGCGCTTCCTAACTCTACCTTTTGCCACCTCTGAGATCTGTTGCTTGGGTTATATCACTTCTTATATAGAATTTTTGGTGTTGGAGCTGCTTTCTTCCACCATCCCTATTAAAGATCTCATCGAAAGAAACGTTATATAAATTACTGAAATGGTGGAGACAGCCACCAGCTCAACACTCCCTCTTCCCTCTCCCCAACCAAAATGTGTGAATTAAACTAAACAACAATTGACAACAAAATGCAGTCAATTCCATTTAACTGAAACTGGATTATAATGTCAACTGAGCTCGGACCACAACGAAATGCAGGGAATGCGAATTTAATTTGGACGACCTCCCACGTAACCGGATCGATGCGTTGCAGTTCATTGAATGAAACCGCACAAGCGCTCAATTTTGTAGGCATTTTGCAAGTTAATTAAATTCAAATGTTAAGCAGGCGCCGCTCGAGCACCGCCCGAGCACCGCTTCCTTACAGATTTGTGTTTTGTTAACTTGGTTCAATGCACCTGATCTTCGTCTCGATTTCAGTTCGCACCGCAGCTATTGTTGTTATTGTTTATGTTTGCTAAATTATTCAGTTTGATGGAAATGCTACACATTGCGCATTCGTCATGTTGTACAAATGGTGAATAGAATTTCGCCCGTTGGTTTTGGCTTTTGCGCATTTTGAAAAGCAAATATTTGCGCTGATTTTTTGACAGTTCTCTGGTCTGACATTTGCTTAAGTAAAGCGGTTGGCTGGCTGGTTGTCTGCCATGTCCTTGGACAATTTCCTGTTGTAACTGATGTCATTGCACGGTCGGAAAGGGCGCAGACTCCGGCCGGGAGAGCAGCGCGAATGGCGAGACCGAGAGAGTGACAGGGAGAGGGAGAGAGAGAGAGACAGATGCGCATAGCCGTGGGGGTGTGGGTGTGTACTCACACTTTCAGCAACAAAAAATTCATACAAGAGCCACACAACACGCAGCCCCAACGCTCAGTCGAGAGACGCAACTCACAGTGAACGGACCTGTCCCAGTGCTAAATCAGTGAGCGGCGGCAATTGAATCTCAACAGAAAGAAAGAAAGAAAGCAGCAAAAGAACAAATCGAACAGCGTTCACATTTCGAATTCTATTTTTCTGCGCATTTCCCAGCGGCTTCCGTTCGTACTCACAAAAGTCTGGCCAAGCGAATAAACCACAAACAAACAACTAGCTGCCCCACAGTATACAAAACTATTTATACATCAACACACAATTTGCGTCAATTGAACGCAAATCCGCATAAGAGGCAATCATTAAAGTTCTCCCTGTAACCTCAACTGGACTTGAAAATCAATAAAACTAAACGGCAAGCGGGTGTAGGAACTGTGAAACCAGCCACCCACCTAACCAGCGACTCCCACAACACCAACAGCAGCAGCAACAACAAACTATGACAATGCTAGAAGGAATGACGTCCATAGACTTGGGCTCAAGTCCCATGCAAGAGACCACGGGCGATATGAACGATGTCTTGCCCGATGAGCTCATGGAATCGCCAGAGGAAAGGTAAATCAATTTCCAAAGTGTCAGTCACGCCAGTCCACCCACTCGCTGGTGAAAGTAAACAGCAATCGTGACGTCAGCGGTGGCTCCTGCGATTGTAGTAAACTGTTTGAGGAATTGATTATCCACCAAAAGAGATCCCCAACATGAACTGTTTGTTTGGTTGGGATTAGCTCTTCACTTTGTTTTTCACACGCCACATTTTATAACTGCCACCGCATTCGTATCTAAGCTCGACGTCACAATGCGTCACATTTATTGGCCTTTATCTTGAATTTCTTATCGCCTCCCCATGCGGCTGAGATGCTGCGGCTCCTCCTGAAGCTGGTTTCCTTTTGGATGCGGCATCTTTGCTTGCTTTGCTAATCAAACAAGCACCCAGCCAGCCAGCCAGCTGCCAAGCCACTCCACTCCACTCCACTCCACTCTATTTGGTTAGCCTGGCGCGCGTGTGTTTGTCAGTTCCCAGTTATGGCCGTTAATCATGCACTATTTCACATAGAATTTATATTGCACAAGCGATGAAAATCGATTTGTGTCGTCGTCGTCGTCGCCTGCCTGACTCAGCTGCCAATTGCATTGCGGAAACGGCTGTCATGGCTGGGCCAAATTAAGTCGCATTACATTAGGGGGGGGGCTGGGTACCATATTTAAAATTCCAAATGTGACAGGCGAATGGAAACTAAAATCAAAATTTGAGATTTTTCAACTATTTGTGTGTGGTGAATGTTAAGCAGTTGGCAAAGCAAAAGCTGCTGGTCTTGGCAAACAGTTCACTCATATGACCAGAAAACGGTTTACAGTGGTATAAATAGGCCACTAACTAAGTGATTTCGCATGTAGATGCAAGTACATGGTATTTTATGTAAATAGAATTAGAACCAATTAATTGACACCTTCGCGTAGCGGAGTCAACACGGCCAGTGAGTAATGTCTGGAAGTTCTGTAATGACTCAGCTTGTCTGAGGAGGAGGGGGGAGAAATTAATCAAAGTCGAAACTAGCGAGAGCTGTTTGTTAAATGATATTTTGAAACAAAATCCTTTGTCGAAACCCTCGATTCGTACTCGAAAAAGGCTCAGTTTGAAATGCATTCTTAAGTCTTCGTTTTCATCAAAGTAATTGTCAAGTATTGACATATTGAAATTGATGTTTGAATTCATCCATAGAATGTTCGCGCTGCCTGTAATTGGTACTGCATCATCTAAATTCATACTGAGCATACACTTTCGTTGTTACAGGGTTTAATATGGTGGGGCTTGCTCAAATTTGTTTACTTTATTTACTTAAAACTAATTCCCGACCAATATTTCCTATGGCAAACCCATGATATAGTAATCCGATTTTGATAAATGTTTGCAGTTATGTTAAAAACCATTTAAAACTAATAATGAACGATTTAAGGAACGCTAACACCAAAAATTAAAAACTTTTTCATACTAAGATCCATTTTTCGACCGCTCGTTTGTATGGCAGCTATATCCCATATTCAACCGATTGTGACAAAAGTTTGTAGAATCAGGTAAAAGCATATAAACCAAGTAAATACCGAAATTCAAGACGATAGCTTTAAAAACAGAAAAGTTTTTCTTACAAAAACTATTTTCTGGACTTATCTTTTGTGCGGCAGGTATCATAAATAGTTGTCCGATTTTCATCAAACTTGGTAGAATTATAAAAAGACATTTAAAAAAAATAAATACAAAGTTTGGAGACGTTTCCATGGAAAACAAATAAGTTTTTGTCTCATTAAAACTAGTTGTACGATCGATTGTTCCTATGGCAGGTATATATTATAGTCAGGCGATCTGATCGGTTCCTACATGTTAGCAGCGTACAGTAGAAATAGGACTCTGTGCGTAACTTTAGGTCGTTAGCTATCAAACTGTGAGATCAGATTGCGTAGGAACGTAAAGTCATCCAGACGGACAAGGCTCAATCGACTCACCCCGGGGGCAGCATTATCATATCTCTCCTAGATTTAATTTATTTCCCAAACTGACCTTCAGCTGATCTTTAGCAGCAGGGCTCTTCTGTTGAATTCCAAACATAGAAATTTATTTTCACATTTAGTAGATAGAAGAAATCTTCTACGTCCATAAAATCCCACTAAAGGGTACTTTAGACCTTAGACCTGTCAGTTTTAATCTCGTTCGCAGATGCAAGTAGCATTATATCTTTATAAATACTAAGCCTAATCTTCAGTTGCTGACGCAAAAATAGAAAGTACGATATACAAAAGATAACACTGCGTAAAGTTATCTCAATATCTGAGAGATAGAAAAGAGTTCGCTGCCAGCGACGAACAATAATATGTTCAAATTGATGCCAAATAGCTTTCATCTTAAACCTAACTACTAATCCCCACACTTTGATTATGTTGCCTAAATTCCAATATTCTTAATTCACTTCAGATACGAGCGACTCTTGCGACGTGCCCAAACTGAAGATTTGAATGAGGTCTCTGGCATTGGTTGTCTATATCAGAGCGGTGTGGATCGATTGGGTCGCCCTGTGATTGTTTTCTGCGGCAAATGGTTCCCAGCACAGAATCTGGATCTGGAGAAGGTGAGTAATTGTAACAATCTGTCTACATATATATCGAAGCTAATCCAATTGTCTTGCTTTACTCAGGCCTTGTTGTATCTGATAAAACTGTTGGATCCCATCGTCAAAGGAGACTATGTCATTGCCTACTTCCACACACTCACATCCACAAATAACTATCCCTCGCTGCATTGGCTGCGCGAGGTGTACAGTGTGCTGCCCTACAAGTGAGTCTCCACACCGAATGTGTGCTTAAATCCAAATCTCAAACTTGAACTCCACCAACAGATACAAGAAGAACCTGAAGGCCTTTTACATTGTGCATCCCACATTCTGGACTAAAATGATGACCTGGTGGTTTACCACATTCATGGCGCCAGCCATCAAGGCCAAAGTGCATTCGCTGCCGGGTGTAGAGCATTTATATTCGGCCATTACCAAGGATCAGCTGGAAATACCCGCCTACATCACAGAATACGATATGACGACCAATGGCCTGCATTATTTTAACCCTGTGCCGACTGCCTCGTAGATGGCGGCCATTGTTGCTGTCTAGGATGGCGGAATACACCCCAAACCACACACATATACACACATACATACAATCTGATGGAAGATTTTTATAGATTTTATAGAATGTACCTTTTTGTTTTACTAAGTATAAAAAAAAAACACAAATAACGAGAGAACCTTTGTTAAAGCGATTTTTGTTGAAAATTGTGTAGCATCCCCTTTCGGGCCCATCCCCGGGGACAGAGAAAACCAAAAACAAAACAAAAAAAAACCAATTCTTATGAAACGCATGAAAGTTAGTTAATTAGTTTGGCAACGATTTCAGAAATTGTTTGGCATTTGCTGAAGTAGGAATGCAAAAGTTGTTGGCATGCCGCGGCGAACCTTGATTAGAGACAACAACAAAAAACAACAACAGACAAAAATCGGAAAAAATCGGAAAACATTGTTAGTTATCTTTGCAATTACAAATTGTATTATTAATGTATTACTAATAGAATTGATGCAGCAGCGGAGGCGTATGCAGTTTGATCCCCCGATATATACACACACATACGTACATACGATATAAATTCAATTGTATTTATATGATATACATACAGACATACAGATATATATGCTAAATATACACAATATTATATGAAACTAACCAAATATATACATACATATATATTTTGAAGTTGTTAAAGTTGATGAAATGGCAACCCGAAACCGAAACCAAACACCAAAAACCCTTTTGTAGATACTTATTAGAGAGAGATCACCGTGAGGCCCCCTGCCGCCCCCGCCCCGCTCCACACAGCAGCAAATTGAAACACCAATAAAGCGAAATGTTTAATGTTAATCAAAGTACACGTCCTTGTTAATCTTCCATGCACCTTTTGCGCTCAAAAAAACGAAACAAATTACATAGAATACCAATTAAGGAACAACTCTTTTTGACTAAAGGCACGCCAAGTAAACAGCAAAACCCACTCAATTATGGCACTTGCAGGCAGAGTAATCCGCACTCCACCACAGACCACAGACCACAGACACCACACACCGAAGACACCCACACCAACCAGAGCAGAGCAAGAGCGGATCATTTAGCAATTACATTCAGAGTAAAATGCACTCAGGGATTGATTTAAAAGCAACAAAACAAAACACAAAATAAATGAAATTTTAGATACCAGAAATAAGCTTTTTTGGAACCACAGCAAATTGGCAGCCTGGCTAGTACCTTTAACAATAAAAAAAACGCAACAGACACAACCAATCATATATTATATAGCAATGCCAAAGATCAACTAATCACAAGAGCCGCCAACTATGTCACAAGCTCACAGGCACAGCCTGTTTCATAACAACTAACTAAACTAAACCCGAAATCCATTTGAATGTATGCTAAAAGCTTAACAAAAACAATGGAACCACCAAAAAGTGAATAACTTAGTCGGAGTACAACCACTTTTTTTTAGATATCTCATGGTAATCACAAATTTATTATGTGAAAGATAAAAGACGAATGAAACCTTGAAAGTTACAGTCAATTTGGATCGATGGAGGGGCATGAAGCGGAAAGAAAGAAAAACTCTACCATATAATAAAAAATTCATTGGAATTCGTGAATTCATGAATTCCAAAGCCTGTTCCGATGTGGATCGCGAATGAACACATGGATTGTCAATTCAAAAATGCACTCAATAATTCAAATGACAAATGATCTTGAGTACAAAATGAACTCCCTATGGGACCTGTTCCGTATTCCGCCGACGTAGGCTTTGGTTCTTCCAATTTAAAGTTTAGAATTTTCTATAAAACTATATCATAATGGTTACTAGATCAGGTGAATCCACCTGGCATTGAGCAATCGGTTTCAACTGCTTAAAAATTTCCTTTTATCCCCCAACCTGATCTAGTAATCTCCAAGAAGTAGGCATCGAAAAATAAGCGAATCTATGCTTAGAGTTTCCAAATGGTTTTAGATTCTCTTTCTTATCAAGTGATAATAGATTTCTGAATCACAGTAATATCATTTTGGACTTAGGTTAATTCAAGGCCTTAAGATCTTTGTAGCCTTCTGTGGTTCAATCAGAGACATTCATTTTAAGAATAAAATGGTAATGGCATATCAACTTTTTGAGCTGTAGCTATACTTACCAATATCCTTTAACGTCAAAGCAGAGGAAACATCTCACTTCGGGTCACTGCTTCAGTGGTAGACTTGCTGCACGCTGGTCCGTCTACTTCTGTAGAATCTGCAAGTGTAAGGAAGAGAAAGAAATATTACCCAGCACTTAGAAGGAGGAGAATCAAAACACAAGTATTTGAGATAGAAATTTTCAATGACCTCAATAGGAACTTCTGCTGGTTTAAATAGGAGATCTGTGGTATCGCAGTGGGCCTAAATGTAGGTACAACCTATTGTACCTAGTCATCTCAACCTATTCTTAGAACTTTTCGTACTTGTTTGATGTACCATTATGCTAAACTTAACCCCAAGACATAAAACTTGAACAAAGAACAGTTTGTACTTATTTTGAGAGTTAATTGGGTTTGACTTAAGACAATTACAACCCAAAAGAATGCTCAAAAAGATTTTAAAATAGTTTAAAAGTTACTTAAAATATGCCGAAACGAACTTAAATCAAGAAAAATCGTGTTTGAAATAAGATTTTTGTATTTAAATCAAGTAATTTCGTAGTTATGATACTACTGACACCGTGTGTGCTTGTTTCAAGTACAAAGATCTTGTTTTTTTTTCCGAGTGCAGGTCTATCGAACTTTGCTAAAGTGGGTTCCAAAGAAACCCCTCCCCAAAAGGCTTCTTCCAGTACTTTCCAAACAAAACCCACCACTTATACTCCATGCAGATTGACTGAAACTTTCTAGGATCCACCCTCTCAACATGCCCCAACCGCAAAACCCATGTTATGCCAAGTGTTCTTTCTTTCTACAAAAAAAAACAAAACAAAAAAAAAACCACAAAAAATCAACATAATTCGTAATATTTTACTACTTGTAGATAAGCCAACTTATAAATGACTAGTGAAATTGCCCTAACTAACTATTAAAGTTCCACAATTCCTTCCCTCAAAAATTAATGCTTTAGTAAAGAAGAATTTGCGAGAAACCCCAAAGGTGATTTGTTGCTAAATTGTACCTTGAACGAAATTCTGCGATTGAATTTGTAGTGTAGCCACGTACTTCTTACATAAGTTGGAAATTCCTTATAGTTGTTAACGATCGAGGCACAACAAAAGAAAATCCAAGCGTCGTTTTAGTTTAAGTCCAGCTCCTTTTTTCTTTTTGTATACAATAAGTAAAATTGGTAATAAAAAAATATACGCTTTCGTTAAAAGTACAAACTAAATTTCATTTCATAGGAGTACAAAAGTGTGAGATAACCAAGGGATTGAACTAAGTGTGAGTCAACTATTGTATGACCAGTCTGCTGTTCTTGGAGTTGGGCAGATATTGTTCCTTGTACTGGTCAAACATACGCTCCAGAGCCTGCATCACTTGGTCATGTATTTGGTCTACATAGACGGAATCTGGTTGGTCACTCTTCAACACATCTATGGGGGAGCCAACTGGTAAAGGAAAGAGGTTAAAATCGATCTCTTTTGGATGTCTAAGTGTTAACCTACCAACTTGCACAATGCGACGACGATGGGGCAGAAAACCAAAGGTGTAGTTGAAGAACCCCCTACCCACGGGTATGAGAGGGGAAATGCCGGTCAGTTTCTTTACCACATTTTGCAGGCGACGCAACAAAGAATTGGGTGGATTGGCCACCTGATCGAAGATGTCTACTTCGCCAAAGGATATGCTGGGCACTATGGAGGAGCTGTGTTCCAAAAAAAAAAACGGTGTATGTCATCAAATATTCTAGTATTATTTCTAAGAACTTCCACTAACCCGGTGCGTATGGCCATCTTGACAAAACCCTTGCGCTTCTTTAAAGTTAAAAGATATTGTCCTGGATGTGAGTCCAAGGCCTCTTGAGCACCTCCCACCAGAATAGCCACTGCATTCGAGGTGAAACCATCACGATTATCCGAATGTTTGGGATCATTGGATTTGGTGAGAATATAGGTCAAAGCCTCCTTGGACACCGAAATCAAACCCCACCAACGTAGAATATCACGTAAGATGGGTGTTTGGAAGTGTGAATCAAGGGTACCCACTTTGGGACGAATTTTTGGAAACAATTCCAACCATTTGCTTATGTCCAGGCCCATATTAATGGAGACACCAGTGCTGCCATAGAGAAATTAAGTTTTTTAATTCGATAAGATAGCAAACAACTTTGAATATTTACCCTAGAATGCCGTGTGGAAAGCCTGCCAATATATAGTTTCTATCTGCCGGAAGTTCGGCTGTCTTAACCAGTTCTACAGGAAAATAATCACGATAGCTGCGATAAATGGGATTCGTACGATTGATCATCCAGCTAAGGGAAAGGGGATAACAAGAAGTGTGCAGATTTTCAGACATGGAACAACAGCTCATGTTACTTGGCTAGCTTACCCATTGCCCTTCAAGACGGAGTGATTTACTTTGTGTTCCACATACATATAGACCAAATAGATCAGTAGCAGTGTTCTCCATACCAATCCTCCATAGATCTATCACCAACAAAATATATTTGGAAACATTCTCCACAAGATTGAGTGCTTAAAGACACTTACCACCACCAGGAACAATATGAAAAACGATGAGATGGGCAACGTGAACAGCGAGAATGTGAAGAGGGCTGTGATCAAAGTCTGCAAACGCCGCCTGAGCGGAATGTCAAGAGGAGCCCATTCGATTTTCATTTTGTGGAACGCTACCGTCTGACTCAATGGCCCTTCAACAACTAAATTAGCCAAAGACACACTAGTTTCCAACGTAGACTTATCCTTATCACCCGTCGCATGCGAAGCAGTGTTCAATCGCTTAAAGAACCCACACTCCAGTGATTACACCACACGATTAGTTATCATTCAAAGATAAAGATTCCAATAATTGTGCTGGGGTACTAAGTGAAATTGATGTGCATTGAAAGTGGGATGCACTAAGGTTCACAAATCGATTAGCGAAATCACTTAATGGCTCTGTTTTTACAGGGATTGTAAATGTGGAAAAATCCGATAGCAGTTTTTATGTTGCCAGAAAGAACTTTGGCACAGTTCACTTTCCTAGACATAAACGAAATTGTGCGTGGCGATAAGACCTACTCCTAACACTGATACCCCCTCCTTGAAAATCTGGTTGGTTTCTTTTACTACGGTTCTTACTATATGTGTCGCTTGTTATCAAGTAGAATGACTCGACAAGTATGGACATAAATAGCGTGTATGGATTTCAGATGTTGCACTTTAATAATTGACACACACTTTCAGTTCAATTTGCAGCTTGTACTGACTGATATGCAATCCGGTTCCATATTCATGTAAGTCCAGTTCATCAGACATGATTCATACAACTTAGGGCTTGGGTTTACTGGTGCATGCAAATCAGTAAGTCGGAGCAGCCTTATCGCACGTGCATAACCATTCACTCGTACAGACACTTTTCAACTAAAATAAAGTCGTTTCACAAAAGCTACAATCTGATACTATGAAAGCGGCTGAGCGATCCTCAAAGTGCTATAATTAGAATTAAAACAATAATTTTGTTAATCAAAGCTAGTAGGAAAGTCGATCAGTGCTAACTGGAATATACCCTGTACACTGGTTATAAAAAAATAGGGTGGGTAAGAGAGAGAACTGAGTTATGATTAGATTTATTAGTTTTGATATCTACAGTTTCTGTTTATGGCAGCGGCTATCAAGCATCTATTGGAATGCGGGTTTGAGTATTACTCCTTAGTTTTGGACAGAGAGGACTCTCCTCTAGTTTTTTGCGTACCAACTATTTCATTATCAGCTCACAGTCTTTGGGATTGGATAAGTAGAGTTCCTTGTGTTGATCAAACAGTTGCTTTAAGGCCTGCATCACTTGGTCATGTATTTGGTCTACATAGGCGGAATCTGGTTGGTCACTCTTCAACACATCTATGGGGGAGCCAACTGGAACACGAAATGATTATAAAAGGATCATCTTTGTTCCTCGTCTCATAACCTACCAACTTGCACAATGCGACGACGATGGGGTATAAAACCAAAGTTGTAGTTAAAGAACCCCCTACCCACGGGTATGAGAGGGGCAACGCCGGTCAACCGTTTTACCACATTTTGCAGGCGACGCAACAAACAAGTGGGTGGATCAGCCACCTGATCGAAGATGTCTACTTCGCCAAAGGATATGCTGGGCACTATGGAGGAGCTGCGTTCCAAAATAAAGTGTGTAAGTCATCATCAAATACTCTAGTGTTCTTAGTTCTACCAACCCCGTGCGTATGGCCAGCTTGACAAATCCCTTGCGCTTTTTCAAAGTTAAAATATACCGTCCTGGGTGTGAGTCCAAGGCCTCTTCAGCTCCTCCCACCAAAATAGCCACCGCATTGGAAGTGAAACCATCACGATTATCTGAATGTTTGGGATCATTGGATTTGGTGAGGAAATAGGTCAAAGCCTCTTTGGACGCGGATACCAATCCCCATGAGAGTAATATTTCCCTTACAATGGGCGTGACGAAATTCATATCGAGTGTGCACACTTTGGGACGAATTTGTGGAAACAAATCCAGCCATTTGCCAATGTCCATTCCCATATTAATGCCAACGCCCGCTCTGTTCGAATAATTAAGGATCAATAGCTGGGAGAAAGTGGATTTGATTGTACCTACCCTATAAAACCATGGGGAAAGCTGGCAACAATATAGTTACGATTTGGGGGCAATTCGGCTGTCTTGACCAGCTCAACAGGAAAGTAATCTCGATAATGGCGATACAATGGATTCCTGCGGTTGAGCTTCCAGCTAAGAAATGAATTACCTCTAAGCTTGGTAATATGCATACACAAACTAACGCAGACTTACCCATTACCATCGATGGTGGAGTGCCGTCTCTTGTGATCCACACACATGTAAGCCAAGTACATCAGTACCAGAGTTCTTGGGACGAAGCCTCCATATAACTATAAAGATATCCACATTAGTGAGTCTGTTATTAATTTTTCAAATTTGTACTTACCAGCAGTAGAACTACTAGAACATAGGATACTAGTGGCATCACAACCATGATCATAATAAGTGCTGCAGTAAGCGTCTGCAAGCGCCGCTGGAGCGGAACGCGAAGTGGAGCCCATTCGATTTTCATGGCTAAATAACTAACGTCTTGAACAAAGACCTTTCGGCAACTGAACCAAATTTAAGAATTTTTGGCACTACACGGACCTACCTTATCATTTTATAACCAATGATAAAATCGTTTCATGCTGCCATTGACCTTATGCGTTAATTGCTTTACTACATAATTTGCCATAGTTTTATCAGAGAAACTGGCACTAATACATAAAGTTTGACTAGAAATTAGATATTATCGCTTCTGTTCATTCAAAATGCTGAAGCCTATTGGAGCACAAAGTAGTGTTGCCAGAATATAAGGTCAAAAACTGACTAGATTTACAAAAATTAACTGCTGTAAACAGCTAATCTTACAAAATTTTAAGTTTTTGGAACCAAAATCCAAGAAAAACATAAAACATATTTACTTTTCTGACTTAAGAATATAAAAACTATTAAAATGAGGTCTGCAAACCGTTCTGGAGTCAGTTTGTGCAGGTTTTTTGCCCGAACCTAAATCGAAGCACATGAAAGCTTGAAATAGGTCAGTTCCGAAGAAGAATTTGCTAGTATCAGTTCTGAGCCGAACTGAAGGCAAGATTGTGATAGTTTGCACTGCTCATTTTGAGCATGAACTATGGAAAGCTGTGAAATCCAACTGGATTTGCTAACGGGAACTTTGAAATACCGTCCTGAGAAACTTGTTAGCCAGTGCAACTAGGGATGAGCAATTCTTCGACTGTCCACGTGAGGCGCTCCATGTTAACAGCTGCAGTCACGAATTAACAGTACAGAGAGGTGGCGCTCAACAGCACTTGACGAAGCAAAGAGCAAATTTCTCAACACCCAACAGCTGTTCTGACATCCATTCGCGAATTTTGAATACATGAAATTTTAATTAGAATGCGCATTAATACCTAAATCCTTTCCCCCTAATACTTTCTACAAGTCCGGCATCCTTATGCGCTGAACACGTTCCTCATTCTTTACATGTTGCTTGAGCATTTTCATTATCTCGGTATCATACTCGGGCGGTGTGGGCTTGGTTCCTGTGGCCCAGTAGTATATATCCCAGTCATTGCTGACACTGTTGATCAAATTGTCATAGAGGGCGGTTTGCTCGGCATTCAAATCCTTTAAGTATTTCGCCACAAATGTACTGAGCAGCAGGTCGTTCTCCAGCATGCCGCGTTTGCGAGATTGGTAGAGAAGCCTGCAATTGCAATCGAATTAAACACAATGACGGTGGGCAAATTAATTAATACTTACCGCTGTTTGCGAGTCGCCAGGGGCTCATCGGGACGCGTCGGGTACTGGGGGATTGGCAAATGCGGCGGATCTTCATAGTCGATGATTTTGCTGCTCGCATTGCGGCACATTCGCCGTCCAGCGGCCTGTGTGTGAAACTAAAACAGATAATCATTGTTTTGCATTCAATTGCAACTAAAATTAACTTACAAGAACTGTGCGCATCATCTTGGCCAAACACAATAACAAATGATATAACAGTCGTGCGCTATGCAGCACTGGTCAACTGTGGCCGCAGTGTGGATAAACGCTTCGGCGAACAGCTGTTGGAACAGTTCTTCGTCGAGTCAGTTTGAGAGAGAAAGCGAGAGAGAGCAGCAGAAATTTTCGCAGAAAATACTTAGTTTAAATGCAAAAATTTAATTAAATAGTGCAAGTGTTCTCAACGCCTAACGGTAACTTGAAACGCATTGATTAACGCGTCGGCTGTGAAAGAAATCATTCAACAACTATCAACAAAAAGAACAGAAAACCGTCTGTGCAAGTGCTGTGTGTATATGTAAATGTATATGTATATGTATACGGCGCGCTGGAAACTGAAACTAGGCGGTGGTAAAATAAAGCTGAACATAAAAAGCAAAGGAAAATTGCGCTCCCACGGGGGGTGGTGGATTGTGTCGTCGCTTGTGCAGCGCGTGAGAGTGCGTAGTGTGTGCGTGTGAGCCAGGGCGAGTGTGTGTGTGTGTGTGAAAATTTGTACCACCTAGAACCTGGCCAGTCGACGCACCCACGCAGCCAGTTGCCTTAATGTTTGCATAAAACACGCATTAAAACTGAAATTATTATTTCTGCATAATTGAATTGATAGCACAGAGTGTCGCTCTTTTCTGCACCCATTGCCGGCATCCGTTAACACATTGCGCCTACGCCCACGCTTAACACATACACACACACTTACACTCTGGCAAAAAAGGGCTGGCAGTGTCCTGCTCTGGGCTTTGACTTTTTGGGTGGGCTCCCATCTCTATTCTGTACAGCCTAATTCACTTACATGATAAATTACCTTCAAATCTCTCACCTACCAATATTATTCGGGCGATTATTGATAGCTCTGCCCGATAAGATAAACAGAATATTGATGGATTCTTTCATTTTTGTATATCTGCATACATATGTATAGTCCATTCCGGCCATATGCAAATTGGCTGGCTATCAACTCTCTGCTGTTGTTGTTGTTGCTGTTGCGGTTGCTGATAACAAAAACAACTTAATTGTAACCAGTGCGCGGTGAGACAGTGGCGGCCATAAAGTTGAGCCCACCCAACTCCAGATAGCGGTTGTCCTTGTCTGTTACCGTTACAGCGCGCGTGCATTTGTGTGTATGTGTGTGTGACTCATTGTTTATAGGGAAGCTGCTGCTTCTCGAAAGTTTACAAACAACAAATTTGTATTTTCAGTTGAACTGCCGAATTGTATGTAAATAAATTTTAAGAAAGTTGCCTACGCGGTGCTCCCGGCACTTGTAAACTCAATAAGAACACCCCCACAATCGAACCCAAGCAAAGGCCATTTCACCATGGGCTGCACTACCTCCGCCGAAGAACGCGCTGCCATACAACGTTCCAAACAAATCGAGAAGAATTTGAAAGAGGATGGCATTCAGGCGGCCAAGGATATAAAGCTACTGCTACTGGGTAAGTTGAGATCCTTAACTTTGGCTTGCCTCTTGACCTCACCAGTCTAGAGGTTATGCCTGTCCATGATGAAACTATTCTAAGCGTATTTTTGGTTTGGCCAAGGCTGCAAATCCATTAACCTTAATTGACTCTGCAAAACATTGACTCTCATCCCACTGTGCCCCAGTGAGGCAGCAACAGTTGCATGGGCTGCAGCTGCCCTAAACACTTTTAGCTCGCCTCGCCTCAAGTGCCTCAGTCACCGAGCTGGCGCGTCTGCATCCGCCCACCCAGCCCACTTAACATTGAAACAATTGCCACACATTTTAACCTGTCGATTGATGGCAATAATGTGACCACAGGTTGACATTGAAATGCCAGTTAATCCCGAAAAAATACAAGCTCCGACGGAATTTATTATGGCTTTCACCTTCAATGTAAACGAATAAGAACCAGATATTGCTCCGTGTGTTGTGTGCAATCAGGCACAATTTCATTTAATGTTCCCTCCGTTTTGTATGCACTTCTGTGGTAACCGTCCTCCGGCCTAGACGGGCGGAAACCTCGAACGGTGTGCAGGAAGCACTAACAAAACAATCGACGACATGTACAGGACTTGGGTGTGGTTGTTTGTAGACGTGGCCAGTTCCGCGCGGAAGTTTCAAACAGAAAATACTTGAATCCAAAAGGTTGTTGGGGAAACTTTTGATGCTTGGTGTGCCAAATAGGAAAATTGCAAACAGGCTTGATGGCTGAGAAGGTGCCCCTTGAATGAAAGAATGATTTAAATTAAATGGAAACGACTTCATGAAAGTTAACAAATCGTTGTCAAATTATAAAACTAGAGTTAAAGCATCTTACTCTCCGAAACTTTTATCAAAATATAAAAGAATTTGGTTCAAATCTGTGTTGTCCATTCCCCTTCCATGTTTCTCCTTCAATGCAAATAAACATGCTCGTTAAATAAACTATAAAACAAGCCAAATACAACACAAATCGAATTTAATTGACTGATGTCAAATGTCGCCCAAGTGCCAAAAGGCCCGAGACCCGTAAACCGGCGAACGGCAATGGACGGACGACGGGTGGAACAGCAAGTGCACAAGTGCTCCACTTTGGACGGTTCGTTTTCGCTGTCGCCGCCGGTTGGCACTCTGTGCAGAGTTCGCGTGATAAAAAAATAAAACCCGTCAATTTGTTTGCCGTTTGTCGTTTGACTGCGGTTTGGTTTTTGCGGTGCGGTTCCTGCTCTCGTTCTGCTCTAACCCAATTCATTCAATAATTTCATTTGCTCATCCATCTGTTTCTGTGCAGGGCATCATCATTATTATAATGTACCTTTCCCACCCCCCCTCCCTAATTTGAGCAGGCTGATAATTCAATTAACGCGTTGTCTCCCTCTTGTTGGATGGGTGGAGGGAGGGAGCGGGGGGGACCCACTAGGCTTTTACAGTTTTGTGTTTTGCTTCTTTGGCACGCCATTTGCCCGTTTGATTTCCTAATATAAAATGCAATTACATCGCTGGCAATTATGGCCACATTTGACATTTTACTTAAGCGAGTGGGCGCCAAATTCATAGAATTTTTAGACAAGCCTTCAGGACACAAATGCAATTAAAAGCCATCAAAATTCAAGTGAAATGTTAAAGTAGATGTTAGTTTATTTGTCCTTCCGAACAGGAAGCTCTCAGTTTCTCCAGGAGTTGGAGCCATTATTTTCATTTAATTTTAGCAGGTTCTTGAACCGAACCGGTTTGAACCCGAAACTCTGACATATTTTTTTGTAATTCGAACTCTTTTAACATGATCCGGACCTATAATTTCGATTATCTTCATCAAAAATTGTAGACGTTCTTCTGTTATTTGGTCGGTTTTGGGGTTTTTGAGACCTACAAACCCAAAAACGGCCAAACTCTTATATATACACTCAAAATTTCTAAATTCCACTGCTGAAATTTTAGCTTTTGCTCAAAAATTCGGATATTTTAATTAACTTTTAAGATATAGGGCCGATTTAACATCTCCTAGATTGCTAATCACAATGTAGAAGATGTGAGATCGACTAGTACATGTGGAATACTCATCAGAGAGGTGAAAATACAGCTATAAAAATATTATTTTATGTACAAATGATTTACTTAATTCCAACACGTTGAGAATATTCCCCAACATTGCCCTCAACCACATTATCCAAGCCAATTGAATTCCATTTCCCTCGTTTAATTAACAAAAATAATTGCTGCCCATCGATTGCAGCAGCTTTAATGGTGCTTCAACAAAACAATCGCAGTTCAGTTCAATTACTCCGGAGTACGGACAACTAGGCAAACACTCTTTAGTGTTAACTTCATCTAATCCGATTCGTTGATTATGTGAGCAACTCCATGGCTTGGCCCATAAACGTGATGAAGTTGGCAAGGGGTGGGAACATACCCGCCCGTTGTATGTTAAGGATTCCTCTTTAAGTTGCCTTTAATACATCAAATCGCGTGGGCCACTCGCTACTGTGTGGTCATGTCCTTGCCTGACACGCCAAAGCAGCACACCGAAGCTTTCCCTCTCGCCACTGGAATATGGAGAAGCTGCCTTGGATGCGCTTGCGCTTCCCTGCAAGCTTTTTAGCAACCATTGAAGAATGTGTGTGTATTGAAAGGCCCCGCCGAAAGCTTGCCACGCGTTCGTTCGCTGTGTGTGCTTGTTGGTGCCGTTTAGGGCGGCTCCAGCCAGCTCCAGTCAACTCAGTCAGTTGGTTAGTTTAAGAGCAGAAACACTCGTACGGGTAAACGCGAGCAAATCGAAGTAAATTTTCAAATTCAAAAAAAAGCTTTAAAAAAGCCTTACAAAATGTATAAATGAAATGCTTTGCGCATTAAGTGAAACATTCAAACTTACTATAATTATAATTATTAAACACACAACAATTGAATCTGAGTTTGCAATTGTTTAGGGGAATTTTTTGTACCAAAAAAAAAAATGTATAAATTATTCCCCTGTGAAAAGAGTGGAAACGCTTTTCTATAAGCAAACATATGAATCATTTTGCGTGCTGCTGCTGCTGCTTTGTAGTTGGAAACGTGCAACACCAAAAAAAAAAGGAAATTTTTGGTGTTTGTGCTTTTCTGCTTATTGCTGCTGGCTGTTAAAAAAAACAATCGCCTCCCTTTCGCTGCTCTGCGTCAGCATGTGCCCATTTTCCTGCCCCACCCCCGGGCCGCTGTGTTCTTTGCTCGTTCTGTGCTCTCTGCTCTCTGTGTGAGCTTGTTTATGGCCACTTGTAAGACAGTTCAGTTCAAAGAAGTCCGGGGCGGACGGTAGGCCATTTAATTGCATTCAAAATAAAAGCTCGTAATTATTTATCAATATTTAATGTACAAGTATAAATGCAATCGGCAATGGTTCATTTTGTTGGAAGACAAAACAAAAAAAAAAAACAAAAAAGGAACAAGACTTGTTCATTTTTTATTGATTTTTTGGTGTACGAGGGAAGTTGCAGACCTTAACAGAAAAAGCCAAACAAAACAAACAAGCAATCAAACCAAACACTGAAAGTTTGGTATCCTTGTGACTTCTAGAGACGCTGGATTCTTTCGTTTAAAACACAGCAACTCTCGCGATTTCATGACGATTCCATGTGTCACTCATACTACCTATATACAAATCTGAGGTTTCGCTTATGATGTGCTACCAATGCGATGGGTGCTTCTAAATCAAGTGATTTTTGTGGATGCTGTGCACTTCAGTAACATTTTTGTGCCCACCGCTGGTATTAGTCACTCTATTACTTATTTATGAATCCAATCATCTGCAATATCTGCTGAACTGCTTTTATATCTGAGGAACCCTGACCGATTCATTCCATTCCGATCGTCTTGATCAGTGTCAGCGTCTGAAACTGGTCTAGGGCTGGCATTTACTATATTGATTCCCTATAAAATTCCTTTTCAAATGCGAGTAATTGATTCCAAGCCAGTGGCTTAATACTATCTACCTGCTTGGTAGTTTTTCCAAAAGCATATCTTTATTTGTTTAGCCTCTTCTAGCCTAGTCAAGTGGCATACATCTAGGACTACCCTCGGATTGGGTCGCACTGTGTGTTGGCGTGTTTGTTGCTGCATGAATTACAGTTTTTGTGTGTGTGTATGCGTGTTCAAGGATTATACTGCAGCACAGCAGGAATTTTTTCTTTTATATTAGAATCTGGCATATTCCCTTTTTATTGAATTAGTTTTCTGCTATTATTACCTTTTTCGTTTCTAGAGTCAAAAAGCTTTCTCTCTCACTCTCTCTCTCTGACTTGCTCTAAAGAGTTGAACTTTTCTCTAGCCAGCGAGTGAAGTTCTTGTTGTTCCATACACTCGCTCATTTCGGGCAGCATCCTTGTGACCAGCGAAAAGCACCTCACTACGTCCAGCAGCGTGTGTTTGTCAACAATTGCGCATAAAAATTGCCCAGAAAAATTCAATTGTTGTTCAAATAGAATAATACATAACCGACATAACCACTCAATGTTACAGTGCCAATTCGATTGTGAAAAGTGATACACAAAAAGGTTAAATCCGACGAACTGCTCCTGCTGCTGTCCCAAAACGAATTTCGTCCCTTTTTTGTTTATTTGATTTCTTCGCTGGCAACGTATTCGGCCATTCAGTTGGCCGATATCAAACGACCTTCAAAACGTTTTGCGTCGAGGCAATACGCACCATGGGCTGCGCACAGTCTGCCGAGGAGCGAGCCGCAGCAGCCAGAAGTCGCCTAATTGAACGCAATCTCAAAGAGGATGGCATACAGGCGGCAAAGGATATCAAACTCTTGTTATTGGGTGAGTGAGTGTGGGATGATAATGGCTGGCTTCGATTAGCATAGCATACTTTGCGGCGTCCCATAATGGTATATCCTTCAACTGCTGGCCAGCAGCTGGTAGGCCTTGGCATATCATCAGCAGTCCGTCTGCTTTTTGTTTGCGGTGCAAAATATAAATGCCATAAATTGAATAATCATAATAAAACATTTGCCAAATGCTTTAGCAAAAGTTCAAGGTGAATTGATGGCGGGTGGGAGGGGTGGGGTGCCTGTGTACACTTGGGAAAAAAAAATACGAGCTCAGACGATCTCAAATTCCGAACAAGTTCAGAACAGCCAATACTTGTCTCGAGTTCGTTTTGGTTCATTTCAACTACCAGCTTGTTGATATTTGTGCTAGTGGGAAAGGAAAACACTTCAGCCGGAGCTTTTCACCTCACTTAGGTCTAATGTGTATGTTAAGCTAAATCTTAGAGCTAATTGCCCATGAAACTCCAGCCTAAAGAGCTTTGCTAGTGTGCAAATATAAATAGCGAAGGTCAAAAGGTTGAGAACCAATGAACTGAACCAAAAAAACATGGTTTAAAACTTACCAATTATTGCGAAACTCCCTAAACCCATTTTTGCATCCCTTTTTCAACGACTTAATGAGCAATCCTAATGTAAATCCTCATTTTTCTGAGTGTACGAGTGGGAATGAGTTGGTGTGGTAAATCGTAAGCCAGTTAGTCACCTTTATCTACTTAGTACCAGGTATCCGTATAGTATTTTAAACACAAACGAAGAGGCGAAGCTAACATACAACTAGTGTGTATATATAAAGCTCCATAATGTATCAATCCGGTGATAAACTTGACCCTGAACGGTAAATGTTGGATACAAATCCGTGCTGTTACATCATATAGTGCTACACTATTTGGCCTCCACAACAACACATTCCAGCTCTTTTTTATTCCCCTTTTAGAGCATTGCAATATCGGCAAGATTTATTCAGTCTTAAGATTTGTAAGAGCTAATGGCTGTCATACCCAAGACTTGGATCTGACTCGAATGTACATAGTTCTTATAAAAATCACCCCCCTGCCTACATCCAAGCATCTGCTTTCTCACTGCTGTCTCATCAGCTCTCTGGGATGTTTATAGCAAATTGCTGGCGTCGATTGATCGTATGCTCCTGCGTTTTTGCGGGAGCTCCGCTTGCAAAGAAGTTTCTTCACTTCTCTTTACACTCATTCGTCTTGCTCTTTGTTCGATTCCAGCTTATTAACTTTCCGTTTAGTCATTTCTAAGAAATTAGTAGTCAAACACACAAACTTTTACATTTAGTAAGGACCGAATCACATCTTCTTGCTAACCCTATGTATCACATAAACTTTCAAATAACTAGAGTATATTCAGCATTTATCCGTCACATAGCAGCTATCTAGAGGATGTGAAATCGGGCCTAAGTGAGATATAAGTAAAATTACAAAATCCTTTAGTTAGGTTGCATCTCCTTCAATTTTGTTTGCATTTTCTCGTTGCCCCAATCATCATGAGTAATCTTCATATTTGTGGTAGCCTCTGCTTAACTCTAGCTGCATTTAATGTACAAAAATTCGACACAAATTGTTTGTGTCTGATGTTTACATTTTCGTATTTCGTTTAATTTCCTCTTTTTTCCGGCAAGAAGAGCCAGAAAAGATTTAATTTCTGACAGCTTTGCGTGTTTCGTATAAAATGTTAATTTATTCTGGCTTTTGCTTCATGTGTGTGAGTTTTGCTATTTTCACGCTGGAAATGTTTATTTAAAAAGTTTTCTGTGCGCTATTCAAAAGTCGAAGAATTCATAATAATAATCTCACTCTCTTCCTCTCTATCTCTCTCCGTTTGCCTTTCCTTCCTTCTCTCTTCCTTCGCACCACTATTTATGCAATTTACGAAGACATTAAATTTAAGCACTTGCCTTCAATTCGACAGAAACAACGCATTAATTTCTGGTACCCGCCGCCCTAAAGTTCCCTCTTGAGTTTTTGAATCAAGAACTTGTTGCTGTTGCATAGGTTAATGGTTTCTCCAATGTTTGATTGAAGCACTTTCTGAAGTTGTTTCTATTTTTAACATTGATTTACAATTAAAAAGTGCAGCGCATTGAACCTAATGGGAAGCAGAAGCGTAGGGAACATTCCACAGAAATGTTTATATGGTTAATTGGGGGGAAGTTGAAGTATAGCAGGGAATGTAATTGATAGATACATTGTTCAATATCAAAAAGAATCCACTGTAATCACAATATTCTCTGCTCATACTCATGCTTAACAGTGTAGTGTAGTGCGATGTTTATAACATAGTGTGAAAAGTGTTAACATGGATGTTAATGCTCTGTTGGTAAACGAGAAAATCTTTATTGCTCTCGTCTTATTATAATTTCTTATCGTAAGCATATGAAAGCAAATAAGATTGCAATGGAAAATTAAAGAGATCCCTTAAAGGTTCAAGCAGCTGACCCAACAAGTCCAAACCCCTGGCACACAATTAATCCTTTGTTGTTCTTTACTTTTTATGTTGTTTTTTTTTCTTTTGCCACTTTTATTCCCCGGCGGCGTCTGAGCAGCATAAGATGACGATGATAATGATAATGACGCAGCTTCTGACGGGTTATCCGGAGATTGCAGTGTGTGTGTGTCTGTTAAAGGCCATTAAGCCCTACTTGTAAAATACAAAGCACACACATTTAGCTCGACGACAACTACTAGAGAACTATGCACTTGCAATCTGTATATAAATATTTTCTGCCCCCCCCCCCTTCTTGGTCTTGCGCCAGTGCACATAATCAGGCGCAGTTCTTTTCATATTTATGCTCCAGGCACTTGCATACTTATCATCTGCCATCTCAATCTCTAATTCTAGGTGCCGGCGAATCGGGCAAAAGCACAATAGTCAAACAAATGAAAATCATTCACGAGAGCGGATTCACTGCGGAGGACTTTAAACAATATCGACCGGTTGTCTACAGCAACACAATACAATCATTAGTTGCAATACTGCGAGCCATGCCAAATCTAAGTATTCAGTACAGCAATAACGAGCGGGAGGTAAGTTGATTAGATTACACACAATATCCGGTGACCGGGCGAGCTAACCCAACCATTCCCACATTCCCAAATTCTACACAGAGCGATGCGAAAATGGTGTTCGATGTGTGCCAGCGCATGCACGACACCGAACCCTTCTCAGAGGAACTATTGGCTGCCATGAAACGGCTTTGGCAAGATTCCGGCGTCCAGGAATGCTTCTCGCGCAGCAACGAATATCAACTGAATGATTCCGCTAAATAGTGAGTACAAGATGGAGGGATAATGTGGTTAGGTTTAAGATATAAGAAGGAAGCATCCTTCACCACACTACAGTTTATATTATATTCATGATCCGAGGTGTTTCCCACTCCGCCAAGATTACCTATGCCATCTTCTTCGATCTGAAAAACTATCTTTACAAAACTTTGATCTAAGTTTTATGGTACAAATACTTTGGTTCGGGTAAATAGGAAGGCGACTCTTTTTGAGGATAGAAAAAAGCCTCTTCTGAGAGATAGATTACAAACAGCCGGAGGCCTTAACATTGGCCGCTGAGATTTATAAGAGCAACGTTCCGTCATATAACCCCAAAGTACCCAGTCATTTGTTAAGCTCTCCGCTTGCAATAAGCCGTGTGGTGCTGACGGTACAGCGTCGCCTTAGAACGGGTGGTCGTGATATCTAGTTTTTGTTTGTGGTATTGTCAACAATGAGTTTATCCGCTGTAGGAAGCTGTGTATTGTCAGCCAAATCACCTCGACAGCAAATGTTTCCTTCCTTCAAGACTATTTTTGAGGGATAAATGGCCACCAATCCACAACACCAAAAGAAATCTCCAATAAGGGAGGCTTGATTCAAGAAGCCTCCTCTTAAAACTAAGGCCGAGCTCACTTTCTGACGAAAGAGATGTAAAATTCATCTCAAAATGTTTTGCAGGGAATGCTTCCTCCCTTTAGTAATAGAATCCAAATGAGGCATACTTTTCGGCTGTTTATTGGCTAAGACTTTTAAACGATAGTTAATCGAAACTAGTTCCTAAAAAACACGTATGTACAGATATGTTGGCCAAAACCAACTGACTAAGCTAGACATGCACAGTGAGTGAATAATGTATGAAAGACGCAAGGTGAAACCGCAGCAGCTGCGTTTTGACTAAAAATATCACACATCCGCCTTGTTTGCAGCGGCAGCAGCAGCAACAGTAGCCGCAGGTGGAAGCTGTACTCAGAGCCAACTGCGGCACTTATTCATCCCTCAGCGTTAGCTTAAAATTCAGCGGTGACTGCGGAATGTAAGTGGAGTTGACACGATACACAAACTCCTCCGAATCGTAGGAGACTTTGTATTTGCGAAAGATCTACGGGAAAAAAGAAACTTAATTGAATTGACTTCAATCTCAATTGCAGCGACTTACCTTCGCCAGAAGGGTGTGCAATTCGATTTCGGCAAATCGTCTACCCACACACATGCGACGCCCAAAGCCAAAGGGCAAACTGACAAAGGGATGTATCTTCTGGTTGGCATGTGGACAGCCGTCATCTGAAAAAGCACAATGACCTGTAGAAGAGTTGGGAATGGGAGTGGGGCAACACTCACCTGCCGCTGCCTGTTTAAGCCAGCGTTCGGGCAGAAATCGTTTGGGTTCAGGGAAATAGGCGGGGTCATTTGAGACCACCAAATGTGGAAAGATGACATGCGTCTGTGTGGGTGGTGTAAAAGGGATTTGGTTAAAGCTCGTGCATTGTTATATAAACACTCACCCCCTTGGGCACATGATAGCCATTGATAACAGCATCTGTTTGCAGGCTGCGTCCATTGGCTATGACTACTGGACGCATGCTGCAGCGGTAAAGAGTGAGAGAGAGAGAATGAGTTCAGAGTCCTGGCTCAAAGGCAAAGTTTTCCTACCGCAAAGTTTCCTTAACACAGGCTCGCATATAGGGCATTTGCTCCAGGACATGCTGATTGATTTCAGCATCCCTTTTGTCAAACAACTGTCGCAGTTCTTCAAAGAGACGCTGCTGCTTGTCCGGATTCTTGGCCAGCTGATAAATGGTCGACGAGGCGGCCACAGAAGTCTGCAAGGGGGACAGGCAAAGCACCTCTGGCATAACTACTTTGACTATGATGTGCACTATAACTTCCTACCGTATCCACTCCCACCAGGAACAAATCCAAGGCCAGAATAGCTGCCAATTTGCGATTTCCCGTTTTTCTCACAATTCGCTCGACAATGGAAATGTCGGCTTCGCTTTTGGGCAATCCCTCGGCCTCAACGGCATCTGCCTTGTCCATGGTCTTGGCAATGTTCTTCATGCAAATGCTACAATCAAAAGGACGAAGTGCAGGGAGAGGACAATCGAAACGAGGTGCTTCACTCACGCTGTAAACTGGTCCAGGGCTTTGACAAAACTGCGATAGGCCTTGGTGGGATAGACACGCCACAGAGGCATACGCAGCTCCAGCTCGGGCACTGCCCAGAAGAAGGTATTGATGGCCTCAATGATTTGCTGGGCCTCCTCGCTGCCCTCGGGCGATAGGCAGCCCAGGCGGGTGTCCAGCGAGACGCGTCCAACAGCTGGAAAATCAATGCGTTCAATAATTCCTCCTTTTGACCTTTTTGGGAGGGGGGGCCGGGGCGGCACCCGACCCTCTCTTACTCACACTCGAGAGCCCATTTGTAGAGCTCGTGCAGAAAGTTGGCAGGCAATTCGTCATTCTCGTCTCGCATTTGCTCAATGCTGCAAATTGGAAATGGATGTAGTTATGCAACGACCCGGTGTCCCACTCCACCTTGCAACTTACCGGCCCATAAACTCGCTGGCAATGTCATTCAGTGGCGGAATGTACTTTTTGGCTGTCTGCGGCTGCAGCAATATATGCTGCACCTCCTGCCGGAAGGCCTCCCATTTGGGTCCGTGCCTAATTGAAGAGGATTACATGGTAGGGTACGGATGTATGCATGTGATTTGGCTTGTTCCAAGCCATTTGCCTGATATACTTACACGCCAATTAGGCCGGCCACATCGCCAAAAAAGTCGCGTCGCAGTTCGCCCTTGTAATGCCGCAGCGAAGGCATCGAGGGTCTGCCAAAAAAATATAATGAAAAGGGATGTGAGTGCCTCTTGACAGAGAGAGAGAGAGAGCGACAGTGCGGGTGCAGACAGGACGGCGGCGACATGACAGACGCGACATTTGCATTATGTTGAATGCATCGACGTGAGAGTCGAATCCGCGGTTTTCGACTGTCATCACAAAATGGAAAGGCTTTTCGTACTCAAAGCCAGGGGGGAAGTGCCACCTCTGCACCAGTGATGACTTGATCATCCAAATTTATGAATTGCATGATTAGAAATACCCAACATTTGAAGCGTGCCGTCTTTTGCATATCAATTGAGTGCCATTATCTCACATTTCGACCTGACCATAACCTGACCAGCAAACGACGCCCGCTTTTCCCACCCCGCCACAACGTACAACAGTTTTACGACTTGTCTCGTAAAAGTTTGTCTGCTTTCAACTCAAATGTGCGACATAAAATCGCTCACGCCCCTTTGTAAATTGCTTGCCGCAAAGTTGTAATAACTTGTCAGACGCTTGTTGGGTTGAATATCTTCATCAGTCAGCCAGTCAGTTGGCCAGTCAGCCGCACTTCAATCAGCCAACAGCCAACAGCTAACCCAGCTGGTGACGCTGGCGCTGGGCTCATCAATCTTTCAATAGACAACTTTGTGCACATATTTGCACATTTCGTTAATGTTGTCTAATAATAATTTATTACGGATTCTCTAAACTGTTTGATGATGACTTGCTGTTTTGCGCAGCGTCTGTTCGCATCTATTCGCTGGCTTTTGTTTGGGGGTATTGTCAAATTTGGTTCATGGTCAATCGAAGAATAGTGTGCGAATAAAAGAAAGCTGGTTTGGACCCAAAAACATTTATGTGAATGACTTGATCTGTGTGAGTTACATTCAAACGATTGTGGTAGGCCTACAGCTGTGGGGAGACATGTGAAGTGAAAGCTGATGGTTTTGCAAAGGGCCGCCGCAAGTTATGGGCATTTCTAATAATTGCATAAGTCCTTCAATTCTGATGGGATTGTCGATAGATGATTGTTGGTTGGTTGGTTGCTTGGATGGCCAAGTAATTGCAGTGACTTTAGCCAGCCCAGCTACTGCTGACTCTTATGGCCCATACACGCATCAATAATTTAATTAAGAACTTAATGCATTGTGCGCATAAATAAACCAGAATTCATTGCGGTTGAGGGGAAAAATTGAGTGTATATATGAATAATTCGATTAGTGTGTGCGAGAAGGGTAGGAAACGCAGTGGGCGGGTTGTTAAATCAACTTATTTGCCCTTTTCGAGAGAGTCGCATAAAGCACTGACTCCTATAGAATGTAACATATCTGTCGAGGAGCTGAAGCTATTGCAGTTGAATCAGTCCGCCATTCAGATGACACCTATACAAAAAAAAAAAAAACCCCCCACTTTAAAAAGGGAATCCAAGTTTAGGAGAACTTGCAGATAAGGTTGCCTCCCACTTAAAATACACAGAATGCGCTTAATTGATTAATTAGAGTTGATCGTTTTAAATATCCTTCTTTCATATTTAAGTATTCATTTTTCATATCCTACGGAAGATTTGCGTCCAAAATTTAAGATCCACTTCACATTTAATGGATATTTTAGTATCCTAAAATAGATATTTATTCCAAAAGGATAATGAAATCTTCCAAGCATATATTTTAATATCCTTTTTATGCCCTTGCAAAGGGTATTATAATTTTGCCCAGAAGTTTGCAACGCATAGAAATATTCATTTCCGACCCCATAAACTATATATATTCTTGATCAGGGTGACGAGCTGAGTCGATTGAGCTTTGTGCGTCCCTCTGTCCGTCTGTCTGTCTGTTTCTACGCGAACTAGTTTCTCAGTTTTAAAGCTATCAAGCTGAAATTTTGCACAGAGTCTTCTTTCTGCTGCACACTACTAATATGTCGGAACCGACCGGATCAGATGACTATATCTTATAGCTTCCATAGGAACAATTGGTCGGAAAACTAGTTTTAGTGAGAAAAACTTTTTACTTTTCAATGGAATCGTCTCCAAACTTTGTAATTGTAAGTTTACTATGTTTTTTTATAGTTCTACCAAGTTTTATTAAAATCGGACAACTATATGGTATTGCTGCCATAGAAAAGATAGGTCTGAAAAACAGTCTTAGCTAGAAAAACTTTTTTGTTTTTAATGTTAGCATCCTGCAACTTTGTATTTGTTTGTTTCACATCATATAGCTCCCATACGAAGGATCGGTCGGAAAATGGGAAAAAGAGTATTTTTTGAAAATATTTAAGCGAGCACTTGCAACGGTATAAAAACTTCGGAACAGACGAATATCGATTTCGATTTTCGCTCTAGAATATCTATAGTCTCTAAAAATGCCAATAGAGATTGGACTATAATAAATAGCAGAACTATAAAGCTTCAAAAATACGTTCCATTCTTTTTGGAGCATGTTCAGCAAGCGCTGTTAGCTCACATAATGTTGATATATTTACATTAATGTTAATGCCTAACAGAAGGCTGTTAAACATTATTCCCCTGATTAAACGAGTATATCAGCGACGGGTAGGACCGACTTTAATCTACTCTCTCATTCAAAATGTTCTTGAAATCTATACAAAATCCACTCAAATCGTTCTTTCCCTGCCATTGGTAGCGTCTATGCTCATCTAGAGTCCAATGTATTCATATCTTTATCTTATCTTACACTCAAGCCACTCTTTGAGAACACAACTGATGTTATTCTCAGTATCTAAGATCAAATTATTGCTTAAATATTTCACACGATTTGCATCTAAATCATCCATAAGCAGAATCATTTGCGCACACATACCCAGCGACCGTCATCCATCCATCCATCCATCCATCCATAAGCTGTATGTCTGAGGCAAATATTACTTTTAGCCACACCAACCAAACATTCACTCAGACAGACTCAACCAACCCCACCCACCCACCTGTGTGGCATTGCCTCCTCCTTTTTGAATATATTACGTATCTCGTCGCCATCAAAGACAAACAGCAAATCCGGGTGGCCAATCAGACCACCCACTTTGGCCATTTTACCATAGTTGACATGCAGCTCATGCATAACCTTATCCAGATCGCTAATTTTGTAGGTTCCTGGAATGCAAATGGGGGTTGCTCAGTTGAGGTGCTGCTAATGAAAAGTGCAAGTTGTTGTCAAGCTCACCAATTAATGGAGCAAAGCGCCAGGAATTGCCAATCAGGGGTAAGGGCGAAGGACCCGGTATCTCAGCATAGGGACGTACTGCAGTTGTGGCAGTTTTTGTACTGGCAGTGGCCGGGTGGCTGCAAGGGGGGGAATCTTGTATGGAGGGAGGTAGGAGGTAGGTAGGTACTTACCTCTCGGCTGTTGATTTCAGTTCCCTGGGCTGTGTCTGCTTCTGCGACTGTGGCTGTGGCTGTTTATGTCGCTGCATTGCAATTGATTTTTCAATTTCCGTTGCCACGCCCAGTCCAGTGGGAGGCAAAGCCGCAGCTCCATTTGCTGCCGCTCCAACGCTGCCGGCATGAGGCAGCAGGGAGCTGCTGGTGGATGCTGCTGAGTAGCTAGAGCCTCTCATCAGAGCAAAGGTGGTTGCGCGTAAGCGGGACATTTTGTCAAGCTGAAAACAGTTGCCTTATGTAATCAAATTGTGAAGCAATTGTTTGCCTTTTGGTTTTGTTCTCCTCCACCCAAGAGCCAACTTGATGTTTGTGAAATGACTTCATAGGCTGTTAGAAGCCAGGCCCGAACACTAAAGGTGCTGAATACAAGTGCACATAATACAAACAGAAGCAGGCTTCATCTATTAGCCCAATAGTTTACCCAATAACCCACGACGCACGACGCAATCCGAAATGACAGCACTTAGTTCGGGCAAGTTGAAAACAAACAGAGAGCAACTTATAAAATCTACGATTGTCTTTTATGTGGGAAACGGCCCCAGGGGAACGAACACAACTCGAAGCCCGGAGGTCTTTTTGGAATAGGCAAATAAAACGATATGGTTTATTTGTTGACAATAATCAACTCGAATAGCTGGTTACAGCCGCCTCTACGCCACTTTTATCATTCAGCCAAGTCGGCAAGCGTTTTAGTTCATCTCAAGCGTGAAATTTTGCAGTGTATTGGGTGGGTGTGTGTGTGTAGCATGTTGGGGGCCAAGGCATATTCGATATGCCTATATATTGGCTTACGGCAAGTCGGTACAAACAAATCAATCAAACTAGTTGGCAAGTTCGAAGCTCCAAGCCATGTCCTCTGATTGTGAATGTCTATTGAGATGTGCCGCATCTTGGTATAACATCAATTCTGGCCCCTCTCTCCCCTCAACTAATATACACACACACACACACACACACTCTTAAAGGCGCACCCCCCCTGCCGGCCCCTCCATTAACGCTGCTGCGTATGAGCAATGTGTGCAAGGCGCGCAGGCGTTAGCATTGAGGCTTGAGATTGCTCATACGCCGCGTGTTGCGGCTGCTGCTAACAATGCCCAAGCATTGAACATTTGTTAAAGCTCCTTTTCTTTGACTTGTTCCCAGTTTAACTTGACTTTTGGGCTTTTGTGCGCCTGCTCTGTGTGTGGGTGTGGGTGTCTGTGTGTGTGTGAGATTTAAATGCCGAAAATTTGTTAATAAAAAATCTGCTTAGATTTTGTATATATAAAAAAAAAAACGCTAGTTTGTAGAGAAAAAGAAGAAGGCCAGCATACTTGGCTTATCCTTGCCCTTGCCACATAAGCAGCAGCGACCTTGAGCCACGACTATGCATGCATGTATGTGTGTGTGTGTGTGTGTGGGCGTGCGGTTTATCGCGACTTGGTTATAATGAGCTTGAGTGATAGTCCCCGCCACAGCAACGTTGGCGAATGTCAAGCAGCTCTTGTCGTTGACTTTTAGGGCCATTGTTAAGACAACATTGAATTTTCTGCACGAGCGAGAATGAAATTGAAACTTCTATTGGCAGTGGCAGTTGACAACCAGAGATTTCCCCAGTGCTGCCATTATGTCACCCGCTCGACAACACACAGCACTTATACACTTCGATTCGTTTGACTTTCGCAAATCATTTAAATCCATAATTTTGGTTGAACGGGTGTGTCCGCATACCCCCCCGCCCCGCCCCGCCCCGCCCCATCCGCATCTGAATCCAAGTCCGGCGACCGACCTGCCTCTTTTGGCCAGTGCACTCAACTAGTTTGACTCGGTTGTGTGTCAACTGTGGAGCGCTCACCTAAATGGTTTTGTGGAAACGCCTCGTGGAAATGAATTTTCGTTTTCCACCAGGCCAGTTGGTTGCGTTTTGCCAAGGCACTTGGTTGCAGGTTGTTGATTTTTGTTTTTACTTTTGCCTTGTGGCGCGCAATTAAAACCACTTTTAATGCTGTTTGATTTCTATTGTTGTTTGTTGATTTCACACACAAAAACACACAAAGTATTCGCCAGCTCGACTGCTCCTCGTCACGCAACCGTGCAAAAGCAAACTCGTAACCGAAAGTCGCGCTCTTGGCCAAAGCTGGAGCTGCTGCTGCCTCGTAGACTAACCGCAACGCACTAAACGCGATCGGCGCGCTTCTTAGTCTACTTATACGCGTCCATGCGGCGCTCCAACTTTGCCTTTTTTTCGGCTCCCAATGTTAGTTTTGTGGTTTAAGATGTAGTTGCTAATTGTTGACAGCTGATGTTGCCGCGGCTGCGGCTGAAAGTTTGAAACCGAAAGTGTTATTGCCAATCAGGGGGCAAGAGTTCGCATCAATCACTAACGGTTTTCGATCAAGATATTGATTGGGGTTTTTTTTTTGTGATTAGTGTGACGACCATCGATATATGTATGCACAATCATCCTTAATTTTTGTACTCAAGGGTCAAGGCGTCACGCTGGCATCTACACTCGGAGCATTTGAGTGGGCGAATATAAATAATATTTGTACCCTTTTTCTATGGGATATTGTACGCAAATCACAGATCTTTTGATAGGAAAAATATATGCAAAAATGAAATTAATGCACTGAAAAGCCCATTAAACGATACCCCGTTTGATTTTTATTAGATACCCCCCTCCATAGGTCAGGCCCCTTACCTGCCAGCGAAATACTATTGTCAGAAATTAGATCAAAGCACCCGAAAACCTTGATAATGGCACCCCATGTGTGTTTTTTTTTATATTTAACCTAATCCCCTCCCCCAGATCGAACAAATATTGCGGAACAAAATATATGGGTAAAAATACTATCATAAATGAGTTAAGAGCAAAGAAACCCCTATGGAACAATACATCATTTGACATTTTGACCACTTTTCCCTCTACCCCTCCTCGTAAGTCAGCTTGTATGTCATCCATATTGCCAGAAATAAGATCAAAGCAACCCAAAACCCCCGGGCTACTAATGCTGACACGTCTAAATCCAAAGACAACGACATTATTTCTAAGTTTTCCCTTCTGTCCTAGTTTTGCATAAGCAATGTGCCAACACATTGGCTATAAGATGGTCGCATTTCGATCACGAGGGTAACCTGGTTTAAATTGAAAGTCTTAAACGAGTGGTTCTCTCTCCAAGTTACAGGAAACAGCTTTACCAACCGAAATCTAAACTGAGTACCTCACCTTCTCCTCTGTTAAACTCTTTTGCATCAATTTGAAATAGTTTTTGGGTCCCGGTCTTTGAAAGTTTTTTAGAGACATAGCTCAGAAAGATCAGACCGTTTCTGAAAACGGCTTAAGAGATTCATAGATTATAGAGAACTATAAACTCGCTCTCTCATTTGTGAAAGAAACCATATATAAGTCCTTCTGTTGGTGATTATATGTAGAGGCTCAAGACATATTTTCTATAAATTTTGTAATGGAACCATAGTTTGTTATAATCTAGCTTTTCTGCCACATACTTCCAGCCAAAGTGAAAACACCCTATGCTAGAGTATACAAAACAACAAAGAGAGGGAAATTGAAATACCTAGCATTTACCAGGCTAACGAAACTGTGCAAAAAATCACTTAATTCAAGTGCTACTCGAAACACAAAAGAAGCCATCCCAAGGCCATTCTAGAATTAAGAACTTATCGCAAAACTACAAAAAAAAAAAACAAATCTCTTTTGGATCACTTCTCTCCTCTCAATTCGTTCGACACAATAGAAAAAAAGAAAACTTTTTATGAAAGACATGTGAAATGGGGGGGGGGGGGGAGAAGCAGAGCAAAGTGCTAACTATAACATTGCATTTGAGCGGATGACGAAATAAATTGTGGCATTTAATTATCGTTTGCTTTATAAATTGTAACAAATATTTGTCGATTATGCATTTGGGCTTCTTACAACTGCAAAACTTTTCCGCCTGAATGGTTATGGCCGTTGCGGTTATGTCAGGGCGAGCGTGACTGGGCAATTTCCTTGACCAAAAGGAAGAGTTGCCAGACTGTTGCCGGTGCAGTTGCTCAATTGTGGGTAATTGAGGCAAAGGGCTGGCAAAAGTAGGCAAAAGCCTACCCAAATAATCGCTGGTAAACAAAAGATTCATAAGATAAGCCCGGCCAGCACCTCACCGCAGATTCGTCATACATAACTCACGGCGGCAACAAAATCGCTGTCATTGTACAATATTTTAGAGTTATTTACGACGATTCAGCTTGCCACCTAAAATTAGCTGCTGCTGCTGCTGCTGCTGCTGGCCTGGCCCTAGCAACGCTCGGCCTGCCCTTTGTCTCTGCTGTCTCCTTTGCCAAATACACGTTGCGTGCTTCATGTTAATTACCATCCAAAAGCCAAACAACCCACAACTCGAAGCTGGACAGTTCGGACCGTTGGCTCTTTTATGACCTACTTGTTGGAGTTGTCCAAGCACGCAGGGTCTTTTCATTTAACTTATATTGAAGGGGGGGGGAGGTGGAACGGTCGAAAAGTTTTATAACCCACAAATAAAACTAATTACCAACTAAATACACACTGCGGTGGCGAAACTGGATAAGCTTTTGATAGTTGGGTCCGCTGGCAAACCTGTAAAAGAAAAAAAAACTCCAACTTATGACAAATTTTGTAATATTTTCCACAGTTTTAGAACCAGAACTGAGTGCAAAACCGGACTAACAAGTCGAAGAGTGAGAGTGTGATTTGTCTGAACTCACTTTTGTTTTTTTCTTGCTCAATTTAAGGGAGAACGGGAGAAGTTTTTGTAAGTTCCAAAAGACGCTGCTGCCTACGGTGGCCAGACACGGACTTAAGCAATAAATTGACAAAAATAATCAACCACATTAAGAAACCATCAGTTTGAGACGGGATCTGGGTGTGTATAGTCGTACCCCCAGGATCAAAATAGTTTTTTGCCGGCAGTAAACTGTAGATTAGGTAAGGTTGAAATGGTAGAAGAGGTGAAGCTTAAGAAAAAGAGGCCTTTTGTAACTACACTGCATTCTTTTGCTCTTAACTTAACCATCGTTCATCCTACCTGTACCTATACTTTGGAGGTTTGATTACTAATACCGATGGCTAAATCTGTTCAGAAGGAATGATCCCTTTAGCTATAAAACTGTAGGAGATATGCAACTTTTTCTAACTTAAGGGGGCGGAAGTTCTGTGAATTGATCTCGAGCAGTTAGTGGTCCTGTTGAGGTTGGTTTCCCATTTTAGAGAGCTAACAAATGAGCATTCCCTTGTTGTTTATAGTAAGACCCGAGGTTATTCTGCAGTTAAATTTGCTGAGCAAATCATTTTGTTTAGCTTTTGTGCAGCGTTTCTATGTAATTAAGTCCATAGCTTCCTTTTGAAGGAAGGAGGATGCGCGTGTACTTTTAATTGTTTGCTCAGCGCTTTTCCGGAGCTCTAATTGCAGGCAGGCATAAAGAGCCTTGGGGCCAGGCAGATAAACACTGCGCTGGTGTGTGTGTGTGTGTGTGTGTGTTTTGGCCAGGTGAATAAACGTTTCTCGTACTATTTGTCTTTTTCCACAGTTTCCTGGATGACTTGGATCGGTTAGGCGCCAAGGACTATCAGCCAACCGAACAGGATATTTTGCGAACTCGCGTAAAGACCACTGGCATTGTGGAGGTTCACTTCTCCTTTAAAAATCTCAACTTCAAGTGAGTCGCGGGAACTGCAGGCATTCTCCCTTGCATACCCAACTAACTGCTCTCCTTGATTTCAGATTATTCGATGTGGGCGGACAGCGATCGGAACGAAAGAAATGGATACATTGCTTCGAGGATGTTACAGCGATCATATTCTGCGTGGCCATGTCCGAGTACGATCAGGTCTTGCATGAAGACGAAACTACGGTAGGCAGTTCAGAGGACGTGGCAGCGTGTGCCTATCAATAAATAAACTCTCCTTCCATTTTCGCAGAACCGCATGCAAGAGTCCCTCAAACTGTTCGATTCCATTTGCAACAACAAGTGGTTCACGGATACCTCGATTATACTGTTCCTGAACAAGAAGGACTTGTTCGAGGAGAAAATTCGCAAAAGTCCACTGACAATTTGCTTCCCCGAGTACACAGGTATATATATATATAGTCGAATGGGCCGACACCACATGCTAACTCCGGTATCCTTTCTCCCGCAGGTGGCCAGGAGTATGGCGAGGCGGCTGCCTACATTCAGGCTCAATTCGAAGCGAAAAACAAATCAACCTCGAAAGAAATCTACTGCCACATGACGTGCGCCACAGATACCAACAACATACAGTTTGTATTCGATGCTGTCACCGATGTCATCATAGCAAACAATCTGCGCGGCTGTGGCCTGTACTAAAGCCGCTGGCAGCAGGGCGGGGCGTTAGCAGGGAAGACCGTAACGGTATTAGGAGCAGCGCGGGAGCACAACAACCCACCAGCATTGATCAAAAAGCAAAATGATGATAGAACCAACAACAACAACAACAACCACAACAACAACACGAACAAGCAAAGCCCAAAGAACTTTAATTTGTTTAACAAAATATGAAAGAAATCTGCGTAGATGTGGAGGACGCAGCATAATGATGAATGATAATGATGATTAGGCAGCTGAGACATGGAGAAACAGTTATTTGAAGGCATTTCCTATATACATATTTACATACATACATACATACAAACAAAGAAAGAAACAAACGTACATGCATTACACAACCACATGTATGACATGACACACATACGCACACACACACACACACACAAGCATACCATGGCATCTCTAGTTGTTGTTTGGTCTGAATAATTTGATAGAATTTCATAATTTATGTGTAGTTTAGTTTCCAAGTATTTATTGATTGATTGATTGATTGATTGACGAAATGAACAAAAATACCCCCATATATATATACATACTTCTCTCTCTATATATATGTATAAATATTTATATGATATATTTAATGTTTCCTGTTGCAAAAACTCTCTCCTTGAAATTATTCATGCCATCAACGCTGCAATCGTCGTCGTCATGCTTGTTTAGGCTAAGTTCAAAGTTTAAACAACAAAAAATACAAAAAACCACAACAACAATTTCTTTGCGTGTCAGCGTGTGGGCAATGCAGCTACACAGAGAAAAACATAACACAAAATATTATAAAAAATCATACAAAAAATTAACAAGAAGCAACACAAGTAAAGCTCTAATGTTTAAGCCTAATTTAAAGATACGAACGATATAACAAAAAAAAAATCTCTATCTAATTGTATTTACAAAGATACTAAAACTAAAGCAGAACAAATTCTGAAGCAAGCAACAACAAGAACAGCAGCAGCAGCAGCAGCAGCGCCAGCCAGCCAGCCAGCCAGCCAGTCAGTCAGCCATAAACTGATGTAAATTGTAATTCGTAGACATCACAAATTTAAGCTAAATCTTTTTTACACACGAATCGAGGCTGCAAACTCTCAAAACTGTTCACTTATCGCCTGTTCTGTGCGGTCCGAACATTTGTTCTTCGAAAACAGAGAACAGCACAATCCTTAGCTAACTCTAGTAACTACTACACCTAAATACCTTTGACGTACCAAAAATAACTAGTTGCATTATAAAAAGTGTACAATTTTCAGACATCTCCAGGATGCGTTTAGTCCTAATATTTAGTAAAAGCAACAATTTGGATTTTGATTTCATATACTTGGCGATGCCAAACTCATTTAAATTGGTTTAAAAAGGATGCCCATAACTGCAGTAACTTGTTGCTTATTGTTATTTCTAAAGGGTTCAAGTTCAACTCCATCCTGACTATACTTTTTTGTATAGTCATTTTTGGTAGTGAGGCGACTCTACAGCATTCCAAACTTTCTCGTCGTTGAAATGCTTTTTGCGAAAGCGAATTCGTTTCGAATTTCAAACTGTTTGCAGCCTTGATACACTACTGATTCAAAATAGAACTTAAATTATTAACCAAAATATGTTGCATTTATCAAAAGTTATTTCGGCTTCGCACAAAAGCATGCTATTATTTCTTCGAAACGCACACAACAAACACACACACACACACACACACACACACACACCACACGAATCAAAAGCGAACTGGAACAAAATCTCACAATAGTCCAAGGGCATAATATTAATTATACACATGCAAATACCAACTAAACAAATGATTTTATGTAATATTTATAAATTCTTATATATAACTTGTAACATTTATGTATTTAGTGAATGGCATTTAACCCCCCCTGTACGTTGAATTATTGACTTTAGACTTATTATTATGTATGTATGTACTCTGTGCATTTTGATATGATCTTGTGCACTAACGAATCGCGGCGGCACCAGCTGCTGTCGCGTGGAGCTTGGTGCATTGCACCTACCATTTAGCTGCAATGAATTTATATTGTTATTTTCTAGTATCTCTCTCTCTCTCTCTCTCTCTCTCTCTCTATCTCTATCTCTTCATTTCGCAATGTTTATATGTTTTACAGACTCTTGTGCTCTGGCTCTAATGAATGAAAATCCATTTATGTTTTATAGTTCTTAAGTTTAATTTATGTGAGAAACGCAAAACACACATCTTAAAGGAAATGTAAGTTTATTAGCAAAAATAAATAATAATACAATTATTTAACAGAAATCAATGGCTTGACGAAATTGGTTGATATCTTGGGCCAAGTAGGACAGACATCAAACGAAACACAAATCCACTGAAGCTTGACAAAGTTGTTCTAAGCATTTCCCCCATCCCCCACCCTCAGCCCAATACCAAAACACTGTAATATCTAATACGTATGTATTTTCCATTCAACTTGTAAAATTCTACCAAAAAACAAAAAAATGAAAAACAAAACACAAAATGCAAATCATTTTCAAATAAAAACTATTTATTCAAAAACAGAAAACGAGGGGACGACCTCCTTTGGGTTTTTTCATTTCCTCATTGCAGACAGATTGTGTGGCTGGCCAGGCTGATGCTGCTGGAGAAACCAAGCGCAAAGGCATCTAAGTTAAACAATTGTATGTAATTATAGATAAATATATTTATTGACAACACTCTAAATGATTTAAGAGAAAGTTATTCATTTACCTTCGAGGCAAAGTAACAAAAGGAATATACAAAAATATATATGCATACATATGTACTATATTTTTCTCGTGAATAAACAATTCTATGAACTATAATTTTTGTCGTCTTAGAACACCTTAGCCCAACTTTGAATCACTTTAAATAAAGAAATAGCCACATAATTCATATTTGTACTACAGACTAGCATTAATATTCGCAAACCGAATTGGGTCATATGGTTCTTAGAAGCACGCGGAGTTGGTGTTTTAATTGCAAAATACATATTTTGAAATTGACTAGTGAAGTCAGGGGATTGGGTTCGAGGTTCAACTGGACTAAATTCAAGTCCACTTGTACGATTTGTATCCAATTTAATGATCTATTACATAAGACCTAATGACCTAACCGCTCTAACATAAACACCTTCAAATCAAATGTAACAAACTTACCAGTAATTCATATTTTTCTAAATGCTCATACAAACCTTTTGCTCCGAGATCGAGAAGAAATGCACGCATCACTACAAAAGTGGAAAAGCCACTGATTACTTTAATAGCAGTTAAACATTTTTAAGTGAGGGAAGTAAATCATTATAATAAACTTATTACATCATTCAATCACTTTCTTCTCTAAGTCATTAGGAATTTTGTAAAACACTCCATCTAAATTGTAGCCTAATTCAAAACGCTTTAGTTGTCTATCCAAGTGGATTTCCTTTGTATATTATATGATATGACAAATTCTCGAGTATTCTCTCCTCCTTCCTAACAAACCTAATGAACCAAGCGAAAAGTTGAAAAACAAAAGAAACTAATTTAAAGTCGATGGGAACCGAGCGAGTTGAACACGATTATGAATAAATTGAATCGTTGAATTACAAATTTAATATATAATAATAATGATATGGAATACAGATTAACAAAACCAAATGTTTGTATGTAAAAGAACTCAAAATGTTAGAGATCATCTTAAATTTAAATAAAATTAAATAAAAACACAACTCTGAATTCATTGTTTGCCACCTGAAAGGGGTCAGTTCAATTCTCCTAGGATAATTTTATTAAGTCATACGGCTAAGGGATTAGCGTGTTTAGTAACAGTCTGTTTCACATTATTCGTGTCACATCGTCGAATTTAAAGCAAAAAAATAATAACGGCCATTTTCATGATGTATTTTTGAATAATTACAATATTTCTGGTCGTTTTGTCACGCAAATCACATCGCACATCGCTAAAATTCCTTATGGCTTGCATGAGTAGGGCCGCACTCCGAAAGTCACGCGTGAGTTGCTGCCAACAGCGACAACCCTAATGCATTTTTCGGTATTTAGCTGAGGTGCGGTCACACCAACTGCATTTAGGCGCGAATCAGTCTTCGCAACACTCAAGCGATTCGTAATTTCTTCAATAGTTTAAGTAAGGGTTATTAGAAATGAAGTGCAAAATACCCGAGATCTCTTGGCACAATCGTGACCCGGTGCTGAGTGTGGACATCCAGATGAATGGATCGGGCTTGCAGGCGTCCACGATTTGCAGATTGGCATCGGGAGGCACAGACGCCCATGTCTTGATTTGGTACCTGAATCGAAGTAGTGACGGAGGGGGTGGAAGCGACCTGGACTTGGAGCTGGCCGCTGATCTTTCGCGGCACCAGCGTGCCGTGAACACAGTGCGCTGGTCACCCAACGGTGAGCTGTTGGCTTCTGGCGATGATGAGAGTGTGGTCTTCATTTGGAAGAAGAAGGCGGAGCACGAAGTGGTGAACATTGTGGACGCCGATGGCAACAGTGAGCAGGACAAGGAAGTGTGGATGACGCTGAAAGTGCTGCGGGGACATCGAGAGGATGTCTATGACCTGAGCTGGGCGCCAAATTCGCTGTTTCTGGTGACGGGTTCGGTGGACAACACGGCCATGCTGTGGGATGTGCACAAGGGCAAGTCGATGGCCATACTGGACGACCACAAGGGCTACGTACAGGGTGTGGCCTGGGATCCCTGCAATCAGTTCATAGCTACCATGAGCACAGATAGGTGAGTGTTGACTGATTCTGATTCCCGATAAGAGGTAACTTTGATATGGTTCACAGGCACCTGCGCATATTTGATGCCCACACCAAGCGAGTGCTCCACCGAGTCAGCAAGGCCACGTTGCCGGTCAAGGAGGGTCACGAGCTGCATGGCCGAACCATGCGTCTGTATCACGATGGCACCTTGCAAACTTTCTTTCGCCGCTTGTGCTTCACCCCCGATGGCAAGTTGTTGCTCACTCCGGCCGGGATTACCGACTACGATGGCGTAATGAAGCCCACCAATACCAGCTATGTCTTCAGTCGCTATGATCTGTCCCGGCCCGCCCTTGTGCTGCCCTTTCCCAATGAGTATGCAGTTGCCGTGCGCTGCTCTCCGCTGTTGTACCGTCTGCGACCGTACAATGCGGAAAAGAATCCGCCGATCATATCGCTGCCCTACCGCATGATCTTTGCGGTGGCCACCAAGAATTCGGTCTTCTTCTATGACACCCAGCAAGCAATTCCTTTGGCAATAGTCTCCAACATACATTATACAAGGCTTACGGATCTGACCTGGTCCACCGACGGTACCGTGTTGATTGTGTCCAGCACGGATGGCTTCTGCTCGCTATTGACCTTTGAGGCGGATGAACTGGGCGAGCAGTATGACAAAATGGATGATGTTCTGGACGCAACGTTGAAATGCAGCGAGAACTTCCCGGTGATTAAGAAGAAGAAACAAAAGTTGAGAAAGCCCTCGTCCGATGAGCATTCCATGCGTAAGCCGCTTCAGGAGAAGAGGAAGGCCAATTACAATCATACGAATACTGTCCACCCGGAAGTGAAAGAGGCTGCGGAAGGAGGAGATTTGGAAACTGATTTGGATGCTGAAAATGATTCGTCCCTGCAAAGTGCGTCCTCGATAAGCTCAATAAGTCCCAAATCGAAACGAATCGATGGTCAGCCCGTGCCCATAGCCATCAGGCGGTCGCCCCGGAAAGTCTCTGATGCGCCCACGCCGATTGGCATACGACGCTCCCCTCGTAAAGTGGAAAAACCCGAAGCGAGGTCCTCGCCCATTGTCCCAAAGCGAAAAGCCAGTTCCGAGGTCGAACCCATGCAGGAGAAGCAACTACAACCAGTCAGTGTGGTGGCTGCTGCTCTTCTGGACAAGGAGATCATCAGTTCTGAGGAGAAATTCGAGTCCCCCGAGAAAAAAAGTCGCCCTGCAACGCCCATACAAGTGCGTAGGCAGCCTCGTACTCCGGGCAGCAGCAGCAACTTTTCACTAACTCCCACAGCAAATCCACCCGCCAAACAAGCCACACCCATTGCGGTCAGGCGAACGCCTCGCGTGCTCATAGACGTGACCCTCAACACGCCGGTTGAAGTAGAAGAGGCCATGGACGCATGGCCACTGGAGGAGGGGGTTACACCATTGTTAACAGCCACGAAGGAAGAGCCGACGGTCGAGACCAAGGAGCTATCGCTGGTTATCCATGAGATCACCTCTGACCGTACTGAAGACATACGCCTGGTCTACGAAGACACGCAAGAGGAGGTCGGCACCAGCGGAGGGGGAACACCGCTCAAGGCAGAGGAGTTGATATCGACAACGCCAAAGCCATCGACGCCCAACAGCAAAACGCCGCGCCGCGTGTCCTTGCGCACCATCTCGACGCCCAAGTCGAAAAAGAAACTCTTAGACTAGATAAGACAACGGCAATAGAGATTAGTCCTTAACAGAATTATATCAACAATTATACAAAATAAAACGCCAGACATGGTTTAGCCAGGTGATTGTGACTTGGCCTGGTCGTCATAAATAGAATATTTTTAGGGCTGGCCGAGATTTAAATTCAGCAAGCCCTAAAAGTATGATTTGGAAGCTTGAACTGAAAAATAGGAAAATCTAAACTTAATAAGTGTGGCATATTTTTGGGGCTGGCTGAGCTTTAAATTTAGCAAGCCCCAAAAGAATGCTTTGAAAGCTTAAACTGAAAAATAGGAAAATCTGAATTTATTTAGTGTGGCATATTTTTAGGGCTGGCTGAGCTTTTGTTTCTGAATGCCCCCCAAAGGCATGCCACGAAAATTTACATTTGCCGCGCCCGTTCGGCTGCTACAGTTTCTGTCGCTTAATGTTGATTGCGAGCTGCCATTTGCCTAAGAAACTGCCAGCCAGCAAAGTAATAGGCGAACAGAAATCGTAGGCCGTTGAAAGGGAGCGCCAAGCTGCAATTACTTTTGTGGGCTGCACCCCAAAAGCATGCACCACATTTGGATTTTGGCTGCTGCTAAGCACATTTTCTCACTTTTAAAGCACATAAATTCTGGAACTGCAATATCGGCAGAATTTAAATGGAATTTATGCCTCCTACTGCTTGACACCGTTTCTGTTTTTCAGATCTACTGCAGTACTTGCATCCCCTACTCGACTAGACTCGTGATGTGAGTAGTCTTGGCAACAGGTTCTCGGAAAACCAGTCCTCAAGCGCAATGTTCAAAGAGATAAGACCCATGGGCAAGGAGTTTGCTTAAAGACAAGCGCTAAATGTATGTATATATATTTGTCTAGCACTTAAGTTTACATGATTTCATCTTCGATTACAAACTAATTAATTGAGAAACAGCAATTGTTGTGCAAAAGTTTGCTAAGACTACAAGTCTCAATTGTTTATAAGAAATTGCATTGTTATTTGTTTTGTCAAACTTTTTCAAAGACTTTTGCACTCAATTTTGGACCTTACAATAGACAAAATGATAAGGATGATTACAACGATCAACTAGAGAAGAGAAAACAAATGCTAACAAGAATCTCGCTCTAAATAGGACTACATATGTACGAACATTATGTGGAGGAGGTGCCGTTTGTGAGTGGCTTCGACTTGGCGGGCTTCGGATGATCCCTCATGTGCTGCTCGAACATGCTGCGAATGTCCGCCAGGGCTTGGACAATGTTCTCCGAGAAACGATGGACATTCTGCCAGAAACAAGAGAGATTTGCACTGATCATTTCAATTCCGAATTTCACACTGAATTCGCGCTTACCGTCTGCTGACACGTTGTTTTCGCTGAGATATGGAAGAATATCAAATTTTCACCAGCTATGATGTAGGACACACCATAGCCATCGTCGGCAACTGGTCCAAAACCACCGCCGGCACTAATGCAATTCGGATGCTTCTTCAAATCCATTTTGGGCGTCTGGCCGTGTGGAGTCTGACTGGTGGACAGGCGCCAGGGCTCGCTCAGCACTTCGTTAAGGAAGGGCGACTCGACCTCTAGATATTTAGAGACAACATATAAGCAAAACAGATGCCTATCAATGCCGCGTCCACACATGGCATCCTGATAGCCCAACTGGTGGCGGTCACAGGCATCTTGCAGCATCTGGACACGCTCATCGTTACTTATGCCCTCATTCTGCATGGCCTTCACCCACGCCGCCGACTCAATGGTGCAGGGGCGCACCGTTTCAGTGCGTCCCTCGCGGAACAGACGGGTCATTGAAGCCTCATAGGTTAGCGAGAAGCGGCCAGCATCGCGATAGTAGGCCAATTGCAGAGCCATTTGTATGTAGGCGTCCGGTGAGAGACGGCATTTCTTCATGAATCCCTTGCCATACTCCTGGTGCACCAGAATGCGCAGATCCACTTCGTTAATCAGCTTGGTCACATCGATGGTGGCCTCCTCGATTTGCGACAGGCAGGGCGCCAGCTCCCAGTTCAGGCGTGTGGGTGTGGGCGGTGGGAATTCAGGTGTGCCCTTAGTATTGCCAGACTCGTCGTATCTGCAGATGGGTGAGAGATTTGTACGGTTAGAAGGGATGATGTATGAGTGTGGAGGTAACTGTGAGACAATTGTTAGTATTCGGATTAAAAGATTAACTAAATTAATTGATTTCGAGTTGAGGTTAAAGTGGAGACTCTTCAATTAATGCAAATCAATTTCATTTTACAACTTGAGAGTTGATCTACCCTTGCAGCTGGTCTCTCCACCTGTTTTAGGTACCATCGGATAACGAACCTATGGAACTGCAAAGGTAAATAAACCATCTCTATTCTAGTTTCAAATATCTACTCCAATCCACCAAAAGTCGAAATGGTTTTAAGCCTATTTGGTTTTAGTTTTACCCATAAATATCATCACCAAATATATACTCCCACAGATGTCCCATTACCGGTGCATCGGCCCTAAAAGAGAGGCGTAAATAATTATAAACAATTGTTAGGCCACAACCGGGAGGATTAGGAGACAGTAGAAGAATTAGTAAACCAAATACGATGATCAAAAGAATAGGTCAGCCAACCGACACCCAAGGTATTGGAAAAACGGCAACTTTACCCATCCAATACAAGATCATCAACAATGAGATTCTCCCACATGTGTGAGGCAATGGCAGCGTCGGACCTTTTTGATTTGGCAAATGTTTCAGAATAATTTAGTTGACAGAAAGTGGTGGCTTGGTCTGCAGTTGTTGTGCTGGATGTTGCTTACCAGGTGTGCTCGGCGTTGAAGCCGACGCGTCCGTTGCTGCCCACGCAAACGGTGAAGCATTTGTCGAACCAACGATTGTAGCCATTGCCGTGCAGCAGCTTCTTGCCAAAGTTATCCAGCAATTCGGGACGGGCCAAGTCAAACTCGAAGGGCTCATCATCCAGGGAGAGTACAAAAGCAGCCGACTCAATGGTGCGCAGAGACACATGGTTGACGCCACGGGAGAAGAATGTGTTGCGTGCCTCGGCCCACTTGGAACGGTTCCAGGCGGTGAGCGCGGCCAGTTGCTCTTCGCCTTCGAGTGGTGTGGCCTTGGCCTTCAGTATGTCCTCAATTTGACTGGGGGGGGGGGGGGGGAACGAACGAATATCGTAGCATTATTTAATCCCTGGATGGGAAGATGTCTCACTCACACTTGTAGCTCACAAGGGCGCAGTATACGTCCCTTGAAGTAGATGAGCATTTTGTAGTAGCAGCCCTTGTGCAGCACAACTATGTGATTGGAGTCCCTGTAGTGGACAATGCGATCCGTCTCCAGTCCTGGCACACGTGCCGTATTAAAGGTGCGCTCGTATTGCCAGGAGCACAAAGGAATCATGCCCTGTACCATAATCTGGCGTAGGAGAACTAAATTAGCGAGGATTTGATATTCCGTTGGCCTGAACACTTACCGGCTGCAGTTCTTGATGCTCGATTAGGCGTCGGAAGTTGAGCAGCAACGAAATCACATTGGCCGCCCTCGCCGACTGTTTGTTGGTGAGATTCATGAAGATCGCGTCCGTGCCATAGAAATTGCTGTTCACACATAGCGGTCCGCGTCCCCGCAAGTAGACATACTCCTCCCACCAATCAGAGACGTAGTTGGTCGACCACCAGCTCTTCAGTACCAAATACCATTGCAGCTTCTTGCCAATGGTCTGCTCAAACTCTTTGGCCAGACCCTCCATCCGGGAATAGTTCACATCATCCAGCAGGGGACGCACACTGCGTAAGTATCTCGACATGGTGTCCTTGACCGAAGGCAACGGCAGTCGGGGTAAGGATCCCTGAAAACTGTACAGCCCCGGCTTGTTCCAACTCGAGAGAACCCGCACTATGGCCACCCACAGCATGGTGGGTATAGAAACCCGACTACCCGGCGCTCTCGACTCATACATCCAACCCTTGTAGATAAGCAGCAGTTTCAGTGTATATCGCATGGTAAAGCAGATGGAGAGCCAGACTACAGATGCGGCCAGAAAGCAGGCCCCGATCTGCCAGTTGATCGTATTGGAGGGCAGTTGAACGAGTATTCTGTTGATCAGATTGAAGGGCGCCTGGTAGCCGGCGAAATGCAGGCCCAAGGCAATGGCCGAGATCAGCCAGAGGCTTTGTATGTGAGCCGGGTAGACGCCATTGCGAACGCCATTCTGTGGATTGGGGAAGGTTAGAAGGAGAAGTTGATATGGCCAAACCATTCGCTTGCTTACCCGCGCACGAGCCACACGTTTCTTCCAGGAACGCACGCCCGAATTCCACACGAGATTCAGCACCTCATGATCGTAGTTGATGTCGAAGCCCTCGTGAGTGATGGCAAACGAGAAGGCCACAGCCGAATGGGCTTCAGCCATACTGGCACTGGCTACTGCAGGACACCAGGGTTAAGGGGGTGGTCAGCTGGAAAAGCAGAGATATCGTGTTATTACCGCTAATGCCCGATAAGATGGACTCGCCAGACGTCTGGGATGTGACTCATTCTTATCTTCTTTTTTTTTTTGGTACTCGAATTTTAAATACGTCGCAGACTTATGTCAATCAATGCACTTTTTGTGGTTCACTAATACATAACATTTCCCTGCAGCGAATTGCTGATCATTGACGTCATTGAAATCAGTTTTCCATTCATCTCCGATAACCCCTAACCAGGGGACTCCGATTAACAGCTGAACAAAAGTCAAGTGTGTTTATGAGAGCTTTGATGTCTAGAGGCAGCGATCAGACTAGAAGCATAGCGTCTGTTTTTCCCTGATTTCGAAAGCTGATCAATAAGGCTGCAAACCCGTCCTGGACTACAACACTGATATTCTGATATTCTTTAAGCTTATGAATCGGAAAAGGGTTGCATCTAGTATGGTTTCATCAGTATACCATTACTCGAGCCTTTATCCAGGGGTTAAATACCTCGAAAAACTCAAAGAAAATCTTTGTAATGAGTTCGAATTCAACTTTCTGTTACATCAAACATCATTACACAACTGGAATTATGGTTTTTCAAACTTGCACACCTTCAATTTTCTATAACATTCATTTTCGAGCAAAATTTTAGAATTGTCCGAATTATAAACTTTAAAATACTCTAATAGGGTTAAGAATCGGAGGAGTAAGAGACATTCCTTGAACAGCAAGCAGTTCTTGGGTTCTTCTTAAGGGTAAATCGAGACGATATACTCAAGAAAAGACTTTAAGAATTGAGATGTGTGAGATTAAGTTTGATTCGAAAACAGAAATGAGTCCTAAAAGGTTCCCAACTGCTTCAAGCGGTGATTGCATGGAGAGACACTCAACGATTGGCTGTCAATAGCTTGCTGAAGATGTAAATGGGAGATTCATGAAACAGTACCAGCTCTATTTAGTGTTTCAGTCCCCGATTTCAAGTATTCACCAGCAAATTAAAGTACAGTATGGTTAGTTTTTGATCTAGCCATAAAAAGCTTATCAATGTGACGTCCAAATATGTTTATAACATTTTTTTGACACTATTATTTATACTTATTAAGTTATCACATTCATCAAGTCACATTATCAGCGATACTGGAACCCGGTGGTTCAGTTCACGCGTGAAATTGAAAGCATTTCTCTAAAATTCAGCAAATGTTATGCCACCAATTGAAAGGCAGGGATATAATCAATAACCTGGAGTGGAGTGGAGGAGAGGAGTTCGGAAGTCCACAATAGTAGACATTCTCAAGGGCTCTAAAAATATTTCCATCTTTCCTAATTGCTTGGTTATATAAGCATTTCCATTAGTCAATGAACATTTTGTAAGATTCCCCCCTTTTCCATCTCGCAGATTGATTTCCCCATCGTTTGGTATATTAAAATCGTTATACCATATATGCATTTAATTGATTTGTTTATATGCATATTAATTGTTTATTATTTGGATAGGAATAAATATTTGAAAAGTTGTTTGTCTACCAAAAAAGAACTACGACCTTGACCAATGCAGCAGATTGATACATAAATAAGCAAACTTGACTTCCAAACGATCAAATTTTGTTTTCATTTGACCCAGTTAAGGCGACGGCTACGCGGCGTATACATAACAACTGCTGCTACCGGCTTCTATTTGTTTGTCTCACCGTCTGAGTGGAAGGAAGGGGGGGGGAAACCAGAAATAAGCATATTTCTTTATAAATTATTTTGCCGCGATCTTTTGCGCTGGGCACTCAAAAGGGTACAAAGTCCAAAAGCGTTTTTCTATGTACACACATACGATTATATGATCGTGATGCTTGCGTTTGCGTTTTATCGTGTTAATTATATTGCAGAAAACTTAGATTGAAGTGTTTTTTAAGACTTAGATTGAGCACTGGCCTGGGTGTAACCTTGGGGGGGTAGGGGGCTGACTTTTATATAACCAACTAGCCAGCGGCACGGCTGCTGATAAGGGAAGAAGTTTTGCTTTATCGCCAGTTAAACTAAAATAGAGCACCAGCTGAACCAGTTCTCCCCCCTTCTCACAGTACTCACAACGACGACCTTCAAGCCAATGTTTTGAGGTGGAAAACAAAATGCATAACAAAAACAAACCTTTGACGTATTGTTGTTTTCAATTAGTTTCTAACAAATTGTCTGCACTTATATTGGTGTATATATAAATCGCCGCCGCGTCGCTGTGTCGGTGTGTATTGACAATTTCGAACTTATAGGAAGAATGCACCGCACCGCAGCGTCGATCCGGATTTAGCTTTTCGAGAATAGAGGAGGCGCAACAACGTGATCGCTTGAATGCCGAGCGGCAACTGATTCGAGCTGCGTGGCGACCGCATGGGGTCTTAACAAATGAAAACAAGCAAATCGAGGGGGCTCGCGCTTGAGTGTGTTGACCGCCGGTTCTTGACTCTCTGGCAGTGTGTGTGTGTGTGTGTGTTGGGGGGATCGATACTAGTTTATCAGAATTGGAAAACACACCAACACACACACACACACTCTCGTATATAGGTAATGCAGAAATGATTGCCGCTTAATGCTATGTCCATGTCCCGTTCTGGCTGAGGGCGGGCCCCGCCATATCACAACGACAACCATAAAAATAGCTTAAATATGCGATAGGAGGGGGGCATACAAAGAGATTAGGGCAACTGTCCGACTGTATATTACAACGAAATTATAGGAGGAGTCCAACTTAAAGCGTGTGCCACACAAGTGCCTTGTTTTTGTTTTGCATATCCCAACTGTTTGCTAATCAAGTTTACACCGTGAACACCGCTTTGATTAAGTAAGTAGTTTACTATACACCGTACAAAAAAAAAAAATAGTCAATTAAAAGGCAAGTAGCAATTAAATGGTTTTATCGTTGGTTTAAAGTTCAATTAAACGCGGGCGTGTGTCTACCGATACACTCTAGACCACATTAATAGCGCCTACCACAAAATGGAAAACTTTGGGTAGAAATCAGGGCAGCAAAACCGGTTTTGTACCGAATCGTAAGCCGAACCAAGAGTGTATAAACAACACCAGGCAACAAAATTAGACTTTTTTAAGTATATAGAAGGTTTGGTAGTGATTCTATTTGATTTAGGTCTGCAGAGCACTACTTCGTTTTCAGAAATGGTTCATCACGTCTAGAATTCAAGTAATTTGAGCTAAAAATGTCTGTTTAGACCCTTTTTTAGGCAGGTTTTTTGGGGAATCCATGCTATTGGTATATTATTAATATCCAAAACTCGATGAGCTATCAAAAGGTAGTATAAGCAGTTCCTTATAAACAAGAAAGTGTCGAACGACTAGTTTCTGATGTAAGATGAGCCTATTACGAAACAGATTGGACGCACCAACTTTAATCGAAATTCTGTTACTAAGATCCTATCAAATATAGAAATTCCCAGAAATTTCGAGATATTTTCTAGCAAGTCTTTATATGTAAAGTGACAAGTACTAGATAAAAGGCGAAGGAAACCGTTTCAAATCTCTCAACAATTGTCATCTTATATAGCAGAAGACACTTCAAACACAAAGGTATATAGTTTTAGTTCGAAATAGAACCGTTTATACGAAGATCTCTGGAGATTTCTGGGATACACCCGATATACTAACAGATAACTGAGTAAACTAAATCGCGGTAAATAGTCTCGTCATTAAAACTAATCGGATTGTTTCAACATTTTTCGAAAGATCGCCGTGCTGGTTTGCGATTGAGTTGGAATAAGCGGTTCGGTTCAGAACCGGTTTGCGTCCCCATTGTTATTTATTTAGATTGCTTCTTGAATACGGAAAATTTGTTGTGTGTTTTTCCTTAGTTGTGCTATTCAAGTTACTCACAGTGCATTGGCTCACTTAGAACGCAATATACACACGTATACAGATAAGACCAATTGGTGAGGTGCGATAATTTGAAGAATTGCCAAATATTTACTACGAACCAACCTAAAGATATCAGTGACGCATTGACACTGTCTGGCGATTGGCATAAAACGAGGTTATCAGCTAAGTCTTATCAAGGCCATGCAGCCCAGGTGGAAATCTGCTCAAAGTCATTCTCACCCCAAAACGGAGGGACCGGAGTAAGGGAAAGATCACGAGCTGGCTGAGCAGAGTTCGGACTTTGAACTCGGGCAAACTTGAAATGTGTGCCGCTTGTCTAACAAATGCCAGTCAAGAGATACGCGGGGAACCGGTTAGGCCCCGGCACAGCTGTTCAGACGAGCAAATGAATAAGTTTCTGGGAGATACTTGCTAGATTTGAAGGTAAGATATTTCCATACAAATGGCCTTTCAGACACGAACATTGCTCCATTAAAATCTTGGCTATGCATTCCCTGAGTTCCGTTCAAGTTGGCTTGTTCAATTGTCTACCACTAATAATATTTTGCTGAATTTGCAGAGTTGGAATTGACTAATTGACTGTTAGTAAACAACTAACTGGCGTCAGAGTGTGAATAATAATCATTTTGGTTTGTTTACCTTCTTTTTATAGTGTATTTGGTTTTGTAAATTGTTTTGAAGGTAACTGAGCAAGACACGTAGCCAGCTTAGAGCCGCAGACCTGCATACAGCTGCACCTGTCTCTGTGTATGTGTTTAGTTTTCAGATGTTTACCAGTCAAATCTCTCGCTATTGCGCACCCACTCCCACTTAAAATTACACACACACAGCACCAGCAGAGAGACGGACGGTGACGGTGAGAGTGAGTGAGAGAGCGTCAAGCCGTACACTAACTTTTGTTGGACTTTGAACTGCGCTGAGCAAAGCGTATTTTGTAAAAGAAAAAAGCAACAACAAGAGCCTCAAAAAGACTGCCTATGTTGTAATAAATATTGTTATTTATATTTAATGTTCATTTGCACGACAACAAGTTGTGGGGGAACATGTGTGGCGGGTGACCCAATTATTGTGGAACTGGTTGGAGTTGTTGGACATTAGGCAATGAACCGATTGGCCTGACTGGGGGGAGACTGTGTGGATTGTGTTCGACACTTACTTTTCTTAATAAAAATGCAGTTAAAACGCAAAGTTACACCAATAAAACAAAACATAAAACGTAGCCCAAAGAAAAGACGCGCGCGCAATGTTGTAAACGAGACGGTGGCAAAAGAGAGACTGACACACAAAGTTGGAGAACGTTGCGGTTACAGAGAGAGAGAGAGAGAAGTTGGGAGAGCAGAGCAACAAGCGGGAATGTTCGACAACATATGATCAAAGCAGAAATAAGAAACCAATGTCTGCGGCTGTCCAGTGGTGGTGGTTAGCTGGTTTTCAATAGGGTTAATGCATACATATTTTATTCCAGAATTCACTCCAATATAAAGGGCGGTAGAGATATACATGTGTAAATGCACTCCAGACTTAACCTAACCTTAGAGGAAATTTATACCGCTGCCGACGGCTCAACCTCGTTCTTCTCCTTGTTGGACAGTCCGCGTATGCTGACATCGTAGACCACCTCTTCAATTTTCTTCACATCGTACTTCAGCGCATCGAACCGTTTGCGTAGGCCATCATTCTTCAAGTTGAGCAAGCGGAAGCCTGTATTCAGGTCACCAATAAAATGGGAGATGTTAAGGGGGCGTTCATAATCGCCCATTGTCACCGAATTGGTGGCGAAGCGCGACAGTTCGGAGGCCAACTGCAATATGCCCAGCAAATAGTCCTCAATATCCAAATGGAAACCATCCACAGGACTGGTTTTCACTATGACAAAAACAGAAATGCAGCCAATTAACAACATCAGTAGATGCACATCCATCCCCATCATCTACTTACAGCCCAGCATTTCAGCAACTGTTTCGCGTGTGACCAGAAAGCCCGCCTCCAAGTAAATTACCAAAGCAATGAGAAAGATCAAGCGCTGGGTAATGTAAGTCCAGTGGTCGGAATATCTGCAGAAAGTGGCCCATGAGACACCCACACACTGGTGGTACTGATGACTATGACTCACCTGTAATACTGGCCGGGCCGTACCAAAGTGGCAAGTTTTTCATATTTTTCGGCACAGGCTTCGATTTGCTTGCGGGCCAGGCCGCAGGCATTGCTAACTGGAAGGCAGCTGACATTAGTATATAGTACTTAACCGAGGGGGGTTTTCTATACCAATTACTTACCTTGACTCAAGTCACTGTGTATGATTTGCAGCTTTATTTGAGCTTCCTTGGCCAGTTGCTCAATCTCTCGCACTACACATCGTATATTCTAAATAAATAACAAACATTTGTACATTTATACAATGTGTTTCAGATCACCTACCTCACGCAGCTCTTGCTCGTTATCAATATACTTCTGATAGTTCGAGAATACATCCATATTCACAAAATTCGACATGGCTTTGGCTTGGCTTTGTCCGTTTGTTGCTTGTTTATGCCGGCCTTAGCAGTGATGTGAAGTCCAGCTCACGGTTGAGCTAGTAGTGATGTCAAATAAAGTTCACCGTTGCACAAATTCAATTGAATTCGCTGACATGGGTTGTAGTAGAAATGAACTGCTGCTGGTTTTTGTTGGAACTATTATCCTTATTTTTATTTTGCCTGCTTATGCATGTCCACAGTTTGTCGTATGTAATATATAAAATATGAGCACAATTGATTGCCACGTAGAACCAGTTCTGCCAGCAAAACCAAAAATTAACCAGCTCAGTCGACTCGTTACTTTTATGTGTTGCAAACTGTGGAGGTGCCAGTGCTGGCTAACACCGATTGCAACTGAAGCTGTAACTGCGTGTGTGTTTGTATCAATTGTTTGTGTTTAATTTAATTGAACTCATTTAAATAACGAGACTAAGTTTTTGCACAATGTCCTACGTAAGTACCAGCTAAAGCTACTACAACTTAGATAAACAACGATTCCAACTTGCAGGGAGGCGGTTACAATCCTTATGGCCAACAACCTGGTGCTGGCTATGCTGCTCCACCTGGCGCTTTTCCGCCCCAGAACGCTCAGGTGTCTCCTCAAGCACAGCAATGGTTTGCCATGGTTGATCGCGATCGTTCCGGCAAGATCAATTCTGCTGAGCTGCAGGCTGCTTTGGTCAATGGGCGTGGCGACCATTTCTCGGACAACGCATGCAAATTGATGATTAGTAAGTGACGTCAGTCAGGAGCAGGCTATTTCCAAACAAACACATGTGTGTGCTAAGCCTAACGCGTGCTTGTTTGTTTAGATTGACCCTAGCAGACACTATCTTGCTTGTTTACTTAACGGCTGCCTTTTAATGTTTACCTAATTTTAATTATGGCAAATTACTCCAACAGGCATGTTCGATAACGATGCCAGCGGCACCATCGACATCTACGAGTTCGAGAAGCTCTACAACTACATCAATCAATGGCTGCAAGTCTTTAAGACCTACGATCAGGACGGCTCCGGGCACATAGAGGAAAGCGAACTGACGCAAGGTACTGAATAATCAAATGTCTGGCAGTACTTGGTATTATAAGTGATATCTTATCTCTTTGTAGCCTTCACCCAAATGGGCTTTCGCTTCACGCCCGAGTTCATTAATTTTCTGGTCAAGAAGAGTGACCCACAGGGACACAAGGAAGTCTCCGTGGATCAATTCATAGTGCTGTGCGTGCAGGTGCAACGCTTTACAGAGGCTTTCCGTCAGCGAGACACTCAGCAGAATGGAACCATCACCATTGCCTTTGAGGACTTCCTGACCGTGGCCATTGGCTGTTCGTACTAATTAAATGCAATCTCAGTTCAAAACTCACCTGTGCAACACAGTCAAATAGTCATCTTAGATGCAGTTTCAATTCCGTTTTCGTGCATTTCGTTTTAAATTTTAAAAGGTGGTATGATGTTAGCTTTGTTATTTTCGCACTATCCCCCTGAATCATGTTACACACACCCACACACACAAACACACAGTACAAAATCTCTTGCGCCTAAAAATAAAGTTATCCTTCTCATAGAAATGTAAAAAATTGATATTTTATTTGAATATGTAAACATTGTATATAAAATGGATAAAAGATACTAAAATCATCATGTCTTAAGGGTTGGTGCAGTTTCACTGCCTGTCTAATCGAATACATTTTGATATCATGATAGGAATAATAATTGAAATGGCAGTGGAAATCTTAGGAGTAAACAGTACGAACACTTAACTAAAATATGACAAATCAATTCGACTTAAACTACGATGTTTGGTTTTTTGGTTTTGGGAATCGTTAAGGTCTTTCGCTTTAATGTTTTGGTTAAGTGAGATAAAAATTTGATGATTAATTCAAATTCCAGGCACTGTTTTTATGAGAATTGGAATTTGAAATGCCAACATTTCCATGGAAAAGGCTATCGGATTTGAGAATAGGAGCGATAAACTCTTTTATTGTTATGTTCAGTCTTAAAAAGTCCATAAGTAGGAGTCGAATGTTGAGGGAGCATAATTGTTATTTATTTTTTTATATTTCCATTTAGTTATTTTTGAGCTTGGATCAAACCCCCCTCTTCCTTTGTTATTATAAAACTAAATCAGTCAAAATGTTTAAGTAAGGAGATCGGAGAAATGTGAAGAGTTCAATATGTTAGTATTAGATGGGGTAAAATCTAAGACTAAGAGATCTTTGGAGTGTCGAGAAGCCAATGGGGCAAGATTTAGTTGATGTAACATAATTATATCTCAATTTTCAATGCAAAAGTTGACCGTTTTTTCTTCTTCGATGGCACGGTAAAAGATTGGACCTAGTATTGGGCAGACACAATGGCAGATTGACATATTTTTAGCTGCCAGTAGCTGCCATACACGTATGAACACCTGCCATAGTAGTGCCAGTTGACTGTTTATATATAGATATAGAAATCTGTCAGTCTGAACAGAAAAAGTGACAAATTTTGGCCGGGCAAATATTTGTGACTCATGGTATTGGATGTTAGATGTACTCAGAATGACTTCACATCTTCTAGATAGCCATGTGACACATAAGTCCAAGAATTTGTAAGTTTATGTGATAGATAGGGCTATCTAGAAGATGTGAAATCGGCCTTAAGTGAGCACAAACGAGTTGCTCCTCTAAAAGAAGTAGCTGTGAAACAAGTGAGCATTTTAAAATAGCTCACCCATCTAGAACTAACTTTTCTGTCACATAAACCTACAAAAAACAGAGCAAAACTCTAATTTTACCTGACACATAGCAGCTATTTCGAAGTCGAGCAATCGGCCCTTAGTATATCTCATAAATTCTTGAACGACGCACTCATGTAAGCGTCTCATCATAATCTAATGTGCAAGTAAGATCCTAAAATATTCGAAAAACTACGAATTTGGGTTGCAATTTTTTTAACAAAGTCGACGGTGAAATAGTAAAAAAAAATATTTAGGGTATTCATAAGCCCCAGTTGAATATTTAAGATACAAAACAGATCAACTGGTGAGGTTGTGAATACCCTAATTAAGTTTTTACCTCAATGGGAGGAAAATAATTTATTCTACAATTTATTTTTGGTAAATTTCAGTCTGCTATATGTTAAAATTTCTTGATACATTTGTATAAATCAAAGTTTTTGGACACAATTGGAACATATTTAAAGAAATCTAGATTTTATAGTTTGGGGACTTGTTCTCAGAAATACATATGTGAAATCTTTTGAAAGGAGCGTAAGATGACAGTAAAATGTGATCAAACATGTGAAAAGTAGCATAGATTAGTTTTATTTAACCAATTTTAGCTGCGTTTCCTTTGCATATAGTTCAAGCTGCTCTATGAATTGGCTAGCACATCTATTATATGATTTAAGTTCAGGCACCTGGTGGGTTTTTTCGAAATTTTCAAGCTGGAAAGTATATTCCTGTTCTGAATAATTTCTCGAAATTGAAGTAGTTTGTTTTAAAGGCCATGAAGTGTGTTGATATTTGAAAATTTTGTGCTCTACCTAGAAAAATTCGTTAATTCGTTAGATGGCTAATCATAAAATACAATTTTTGTACTAATTTATGCAAAGACGACCCTATGAATGAGAATTGTTTCAGTAAATTCTGAACTAGGGTTCCAAAAGTGTTTACATGAGTACGAAAACTAACCGAGTCTATTCTTTTCAAAATTTAAAACTAATTTCCGATGCCAAGACTACGAGTCGAGTCACTTTAAAGGTTAATAGAATACGTCTACTTTCAGTTCTGTTAAGTTTCCTCCCTCTTCACTTTCACAAAAGTTAAGTTAAGTTGGTCTCCTTGCACCGTAATGTCCCTTCAGATATGGCTGTGCGTATTTTCAGTAGGCAGCTAATTTTAATGGGAGCTCTCCGGAAATGGGAGTAACCTAGTTTTGAGCAGGAAAATGATTAGCATTTGTGTTTACAATGTATAAATGGTATAAAAATAAATGACAATTACTGGCTTAAATATACTTAAAAATTATCAGAACTATGTCGTAGTCTATGAGTTGTTGTAAATAATACGCAGCATTTGAAATTTAAATTCTCGCTCGTCGCCTTAGAACTAATTTGATTATTCGCTTTGATTAGATTTGTTGTTGGTTTGCACTTGCTTATCGCATCTAAAACTAAACACTAAATATTTGGGATGACACATAAATTGACAAGAAATAATAAATCGAAGTGGTGTAGACAAGCAATCAAAGACACAGGAAAGGAGGGGGGGCTGGCTGGGCCCCCCTCCACGCATATAAAATCATAATTATGTGTTATTTATTTGGTATTCGATGGGTTCTCACTTATTGCAGTCTATGATGAGTTTGCCTTGCGAATCGTCCGACAGCGAACCGCTCATGCCCATGCCCATCTCCATACCCGACTCGCACTTCATCGAGTATTTGGAGCGACGCTTGCTGGGCAACTGTGGCAAGTCGGTATGATGCTTCCTCACATGCACACCCAAGTTGCCGCGCTGCTTGGACTTGTAGGGACAGTAGGGGCACTGATGCGACGGCTCCTTGCCGCCACACTCGACATTCTCATGGCGGCGCAGGGTGGACTTCCAGCGATACTTTTTGCCACAATGACGGCACTCGTAGACCGGCTCGCCATCCAGGCCAATGCCGTTGGGACTGGTGGTGCTGCCATTGCTGTTGCTGCCGCCATAGTCGCTCAGCGTGAACTCCAGATTGCGCAGGGCCTGGGCTTGGGCATCCAGCATCGAGTTGGCCGGATTAAACATATTTAGCCTGCTGCTAGCCTGCTCCATCAGGTGTATGTCATCAAAGGCATGGAAACGGCCATCATCCTCATCCTCTGTGGACGATCCCGGCTCGTTCTCGCACTCGGAGTGGCGCAGATCGCGCTCCTGCTGCTTACGCAACAGATTCTCCAATATCTTGGTGGGTGTAATATCGCTACCATTGCCCGGCTCTGCATCATCTTTGAGCCGGCGATGCGGGGTCTGCTGGCGCAGTATCTCCTGGGCACGCAGCTGCTGCTGGAAGCTATGCATGCCATTCCTAATCAAGGCCTCGGCTATGACAGCCGCTTGCGGCTTTTGGGCAGGAGCCACTGGCGCTGTGACCGCACAGGGAATCGGGATGGCTGCAAGGTCTGTGGGAACCGCTGTCTTCAAAGAGTAGGTGAGGCGCGGATGAAATGAAGCAGCGCCAGCGGCAGCACCCAACATTTCATCAGCATTCAAGTTTTTTGAAGCCGTCTCGGAGGCAGCACCATAAACGGCAATGGCAGCAATGCTCGAGGGCTCCAGCGTCTCGGCCGAGGTGGGCGACACCTGGCCGTACTTACTCAGCTCCGTGTGGTCCTGCTGCTGCAGCTGCTGCTGCTGCTGCTGCTGCTGTTGATGTTGCTTGGGCGCCTTGGCCGACTTGGTCTTGTAGAACTCGAACAGCATGTCCGACACCTCGGACACGGACAAACGCTTGCGTCGCGATCCCGGCACATGGGGCGGCTTCTGGTCCTGGTTGAGTATGCTGCGCTGGAAGCTGCGCTGTATCTCGGCCGTGGCAGCCACAGCCGGGGCGGTGTTCTCCTTTCTGCTCAAATCTGCAAGCGAAAGCATATTTTGGTTAATATTTTTAATTATTATAATATTTTCGTTGCGAAGTTCGAAATGGAAATGGAGCTGTGACAAATGAAAAAGCAAAATTGTTTTCGCCCGGACTGCTGGGTTAGGGGCATGAAATGGGTTAGATGAGAAGGCATGCAGAGTAAGAAACACGGAAATCATAATTAAAACGAAACAATTACATAAATAAATATATATAAAAACACACAAGTATAAATTTATTATTCAACACTTTGTTTTTTTTTTGGTTTTTTTTTTTAACAACAAATGAAAAATTGGAAATTAATCAAACTAAAACTGTTCGCTTTTGTTGGCGGGGTGCGTGGAGTGGTGTGTGGTGCGGCTGAGTGAGAATGATCAGGTTGATGAGGATGATGATGATGATGTGGTGATGCATTGTGAACAAAAAACCATTAATAGGGAACACTTTACCTGGAACATCTAGAACAACAAACAAAAAAGAAATAGGTTAGTAAGGTTTTCACTAGGTTTCACTCCAGGTGATGGCAGGAGGTGTCCAAAAGGCGGTCTGGCTGCAACACAAAAGAAAAAGTGATTTTTGATTAATAAATTATGTTCTTTTTTTTTTTGTTGAAATTTCTCCGCAGGAGCAGGAGCAGGAGCTTTTGTTTAAGCTTAATTTGCATATCCCTCCTGCTCCGACAACGCCCACGCAGGCGTCTACACCGCAACACAAATGAAACTGCACTAGTCGATGTTGCCCGCTTCTAGCTTATAATTTTCCAAGCACGAAGCGCAGGCAACAATCCGTGAGCGCAGCTGCAGCCGGAAAATTTCCCTTCCCTGTGTGTGTGTGTGTGTGTGTGTGTGCGTTTCTGTATCTGTTGCACATCAAGTGTAGCCTAGGGCTTAAGGCCTGGTCCTTGATTTATTTTTCTACCTAAACCAACTGCTGCTGCTGCTGCAGCTCTGCAGTTCTGCTGTTCTATTTCTGGCATGTTCCAGTGAAAATTCGTCGAGAGAAAACTTTCTCTGAGAGAGAGAGAGAGCGGCAACAGTAAGAGTTTTGCGCAGGCGCAGTTGTATGTTCCTGATTTGGTGAGTGAGTGTGTGTGTGTGTGTGTGTGTGGGTATGAGCGTGTTTACGTGTAGCTTCCGGTGGTGTTTTCATTTTTCTCATTTTCAACTTTCCACTTGCATCTGTTCAGTATATATAATTCAAGGTCAACACACAAGCGGCAAGTTAAGAACGCCTGAAAAATAGGGCATTCATGTAACATCCTTGGGGGCGAGTTTCAAAAATCTGCAGAGATTTTGAAGTTCGAGTTAAAAGTAATACTAAAACTACAGGTTCCAAGATTGAATAAGGAATGAATGAAAAAGTAGAACTTATTCGTACGTATGTTTCTAATATGTCATTCGTTCTCCCATTCTCCTATCCTCCCATTTTCACTTTTGCATACGCTTTGCAGTTTATAGACCAATTCTGGTAGAAAAAACGTTTTCAAGTTGAAAAAAACTTGCCAAAGTTTTAATAGAAGCCTGGCTGATAAAGTGGTTCCAGTTTAGTTTCAACGAGAAGGCTAAGCTAACTTCGTCTGTGCCGAAGTTTTTATACCCTTGCAAGTGCTCGCTTAAATATTTTCAAAAAATACTCTTTTTCAATTTTCCGACCGATCGTTCGTATGGGAGCTATATGATATAGTTATCCGATTTGGACAAAAATTTGTAAAATTATGTGAAAGCATGTGAAACAAACAAATACAAAATTGCAGGATGCTACCATTAAAAACAAAAAAGTTTTTCTAACTAAGACTGTTTTTCAGACCTATCTTTTGTATGGCAGCTATACCATATAGTTGTCAGATATTAACAAAACTTGGTAAAATTATAAAAAAACATAGAAAAACAACGATTACAACGATTTGGAGACGTTTCCATTGAAAAGAAAAAAGTATTTCTCACTAAAACTAGTTTTCTGACCGATTGTTCCTTTGGGAGCTATGAGATATAGTCATCCGATCCAGACGCTTCCGACATATTAGTAGCATGCAGCTAAAAGAAGTATCTGTGCAAAATTTCAGCTCGATAGCTTTAAAACTTCTATCGTAAATACCCCGCTCGGTTATTAGAAGTGACTCAGATCGATGATTTTGCACTTAAATAGAAGAACAAGTAAGAAAGTGGGGCAAGCTGAACTATAATATACTCTGTACCTATCAAAGTTTGTTTTAAGATGTGTAAAGTGCTGCTGTTGACTGTTTTTTTTATAATTATACTATCATTAATCCGATATCTACCAATCTTTGTCGGATCTTTATATAATGTTGATTACTCAAAGTGTGTAAAAAGTACGAACTATCTATCTGACAAAACGATGAAAGAGAGAACGTTTTAAAGCCTGATATGTCTGGAAATACCTGATTTGGAACTAAGTTGGCTTAAGCTGTACTTAAACACAGCAATATTCAATCTGAGGAGCTGAAAAAATGTGCGGATAGTATGAAAAGTAGACTATTTGAGTTCTCATATTAGTTTTATCACATCCAACTCACAGTAAACTCAGTTAGTTCTTAGGCATATCATAGAGATCTCAGATAAGTGAAAGTTTAGAGCTTTAGCTGAGTTTATGAGAACTTAGACAAGTGAAAATACAGCTTAACAAATTCAGCTCATTGTTTTTCAAACGATCATCAAAGCCTGTTTAAGATTTCACAAATTGACCAAAAAAAACTTCAAGACATCTGAGTTGTCTCAGCCCTAAGTGGTTTTAACTTATAGATATACTCAAAAAATGTTATATTAGAAATGCGTTACAGAAATTTCTGCCTCTAAAAAATAGTATGAAATCATTCAATTTAAACGGAAAGGGAAAGGCAACTTCAAACCAAATCCTTGCATTCAAAGCTTCCAATCCAAAACACCAGCAGGCTAATTAAATTGTTAGCTGAGGCATTTTTCCTTGGAAAAACTAAATCATCTAGCCACACCTAGACTGCACGCACACACACACACACTCACATTTAAATGACTAAGAATTCCTGGAATATCACACACACAATTAGCCCTTAAAAACTTAAATGTGTATCCTGTTGGTGCGACGCTTTGCGAAGGCCAAGCCCAAAAGGGACACAGAAAAATGAAAAACAGGAATGCAGTTTCATGGGCAAATAGAGAAAATCTAGGAAAATCACGTGGGAAGCACAAAAGCAAAAGCCGTTTGCCAGGATAAAAATATCACACGCACACACATACAACAATGCAGAAAGCAAACCGGCAGGCAGGCAGGCAGGCAGACAGGCGGCAGGCAGGAAAACTTATTTTTAGACGATTTTTGTATATTTGTATGTGTGTGTGTGGGTGTGTGTGTGTGTGTGTATAAGTATCTGGGTGTGTGCGCAAATGTTTTTCGAATGCATTTCGACTTTTGTGTGGGTGCGAAGCCTTTTAAAGGGAGAGATTGAGAGAGGGATAACCATCTCCCTCTGCAGATACGAGGGACTGGCTGTACAGTTAGTTTGTGGTTGGCCGAATTTGAATGGGAATAGAATTTGCCAAACATTAGGCGCTTCTTCCCCTTTTTTTGCTTGCGCCTTTGTTCTCCAAACCTGTTTGGTTAAGGGACTATGAAATGGGAAGCTGACGGTCGCCTTAATAAGTACATCCCTTGAAAAAAAAACTACTATTAAGTTCATGATGTATGCAATTTATCTCCCACTGAGGTTCACTTAGGAGGTTCGCACCTTCTGAACATATAATATTTAGTAATCAGAAAGATTTACCGATCCGCCAAAGGATTGCTAAGGATCGGACTAACTAAAGAGTTAGTGCTGAATTTGGTAATCTGGAAATCTGCTTCAAGTCCAATTAAGCAGAATCCTTTTGAAAAGAAATGCAATTTTTAAATAGCTAAAACCACAATCAAATAGAGTAAAGTGGTTGACAAATTCTCAGTATTGGATATTGATTATAAGGCCCATAGCTTTGCATGCGTCTGAATAAAAAGACAAAGAAGTGCTGCCATGTTCCACTTATCGTGGCACAAGTGGGTCGTTGTGACTCCGGTGCATTTACTAGGAACCTAGTGAAATCGGATATGAACTCTCAAATTTTAACAAGTAAAAGCGCTGCAGTCGAGTGCCCCACTCCGGAATTCCTGTTCCCTTGATTTCATGTGTCCCTCGCTTAATAAATCAAAATTGTTTCTTGTTTAACTTGTGTATGTTCTATTCGAACTTATTAAACTTTACAGAAGAGATAGTTATTAGCCCTTTCCTGATATATGTAAAGTCACGAGGCTATAACTTGAATTTTTCAGATCTGAAACAAACTTGAACTGCAGAAATTTGTGATTTTTAAGTTTTATAGTCTCCGAGATAGTCGCTTGTATACAAAGAGACACGCAGTTTATTGCGTTTCAAGGGGGAGGGGGCTAAATTTTCCAAATCTGAAATGAACTTGATATAGGTATGGTTAATAAGTACAAACTTGCCAAAATTGGTGACTCTTTTCCTTACAGTCTCTAAGATTGACGTTTTTATGCGGGCAGACAGACAGACAAGTCTATATCGACGTGACTATTTGTGCTGATCATGAATATATTTACTTTATAGGGTTAGAAAGGTTTGCTTCTCCCCGTTAAAAACAATTGCAATACTTTATGATCCCCTTTAAACGGATTTAAACGGCAGAGGGTATAACAAGTTCACAACAAAAAGTCGTGCATGATTCGTGAGTAACGAAAAATGCTTCAAAAAGTACGTGTTTGGTCGTGCCTTGGGAGATTTTTATTTCGTGAATCGTTCGTAAAGGGAAAGAAAAATCAAGGCTGGAACCGAAACACCTGGGGGATTTTTAGGGAATTTGAACTAGAATTAAAGCTTAAAACGGCCATATCTATGCACCGACCGAGCCTGGGACTAGCTCTGCAATCCACTGTTTACTTAATATAATTCCCCACCTAATTTTAAGGGGGGTTCCCTTGGGTTCCCCTCATGTAACTTATTTATTGTGCTGTTAACTTACCTGACCTTATAAGTTTTTTCATCAATTACTTCCAATATATATGTCAAATTACGAATTTCCACTGTAAGTAAAAGAAATAATAAAAAAAATTATAATTAAAATAAGAATCCAATAAAAATAAACGTGCAAATGAAGTACCAACCTAATCCAGTGATACTTGCTGATCCTTAACCGTTTAGCCGGACACAAATGAAGAGAAAAGAATGGAAATAAAAAATTAATAATAAATACCATACATAAAACTCTCTCAAATCGACCCACTAAAATCTTAACAACTAACCATACATCAATCCAAATATGCTTTAATTTCATTTCATTTATTAGCAACACGTATAAAAAAAAACCTGGTTTACCTGTCTATGGAGCTTGTTACCTACTTAACGTTTCTCTGCTCGAGGGCAGGGCCAACGAAATGCTTTGCAAGCCAGTTAATTGTTAACGTTTCTTTTTCATTGAAACGACTTCATTTCTCTTACGATAAGCGAGTTTTTATCAGCTAGGTTTTTTGTTGTTCATTAAAAACTGTGGCCGGTGCTTAAATATATGTATGTTTACTAGGTGTGTGTGTAATCTTCCATAACAAATACAGTTTTTGGTCTCTTGATTTCAAATTTGGTAATCTGTTAGAATATACAAAGTGATCTTGGAATCCAATTTTCATTTGCAGTTCAGCCTTTGCTCTAAGTACTATCCCAGGGTCTAAATCAAAACGGAATGCTCCTGGCGCATGTGCTCGTTGAGCAAGGCCTGGGAGCGATAGACACGGGCACACAGCGGACAGCGATTGGACTCATCGTATTGGGGCGTACGCTTGGAGCTCTGGCGTGGCAGCTTGCGACCGGCCACCAGGCTGCTGGTGTCGATGTGCAAGTTGTGGGGCAAGTGTGGCACCAGGTGTTGCATCGAACGTGCCGTGGAAATGGAGGCCAACTGTTGCAGTGCTATCAGTGCATCGGAATTATTGATCAGTGGCGGTTTCTTTATACGGTTAGCATCTGATGAGGGCTCCTCGTTCTCGCTCTTCTGCTCCACCGGTGCCGCGGGCGAGGTTGATTTTCTTGGCTTGAACGATTTGCTGGCATAATCCATTTGGGTGCGAAGATTGTATTTGCGCTGAGTGGAGGCCACTGCAACTGGAAAGAGAGAGAGAGAGAGAGAACAAATAGTTGGCAAATGAAAATAAAACAAAAGTATAAAATCATAAGACAATTGACTAAAAAATGGCAACAGCATGAGAGGAAACACACACACACACATAATACTTCTAGTTTTTTTTTTTATATATACACAGAGTACATCAGCATTTTATTGGTAACGCAAACAAGGAGCTCTGCTGAGGTGGTACATACATACAAGGTGGAAAGTATATCAACTTTTGCTGTTTCTTTCATTCAGTTTATTTACAAAATTCATGTTCTTTTTTGTTTTCTTTTTTTTTGGTTTTTGGCAATAACGAGAACTTGGCTAATAATTTAATTATTAACTTTAAAACAAAAACGTGAACCAAAAATGTAACTTAATTGAGATCCGCTTCATTCTCTACTTTGATTTCGGACAGATATAGGGAATCAAATCCACGTGAATGAGAACTTAATGATACCACATCCGTTTCAGCCTCCGCTCCCACCAAAGTGCTGCTGCTTGCTGTTTTTGTGGCCGTGGAGTGATTCTGCTTTTGGCCATACTCGGCGGCCAACTCAGCATCGTGCAGCTTCTTGTGTCGATTCAAATGGGAGCGCCGCTTGAACCATTTAAGGCAATAGTCACACTGGAAACGCTTAAAGTCCTGACACTCTTCGCGCTGGTGCAACATGAGACGATTCAGGGTGTTATAGTAGCGTCCACATTGGCACAGCAGCTGATTCTTGGACCCATGGCGTATATAATCTACAGACACAAGAACAGAGAGGGTTTCGTTTTATGACGCATCAATCAAGCAATCAATCAATCAATCAGACTACGACAAGAGGACAGCGAACGACTAGTGATTTCTGGTGATGAATACAACAAATTTGGTATCAGTGGCACATTTTTATTATTGTTGATCAGTTTGTTAAATGCTTTTTTGGTTAAATGATTTGGACTTAGAATCAAATGGGCTTAAGTTTTTCTATAGACCTTTTTTGTTCTGTGTGGCTCCAGGCAGCAGCATCCAGGCGGCATATCCTTGACGCTGGTCCTAGAAAAAGAGAGAAGCATATTAGTGCTGTGGTTCTGGACAACAGGGCTTTGGTGGGTGCAGTAATTATATGCGGATTAGATTCAATTGAATTGTTGTAAACATTTATTGACTTCAAATTCATATACAAGGTTAGTATGGAGCTAGTTTAAAATATCTGTGTGTGTTTAAATGTGGGCGTGTACTTACAGTTGACATTGAGCTGAACCCGAATTTGCATCTAACATTGAGCAAAACTTGATGACGGCATGAGATTCGTTTCCTTATTTGGCTAACCTATATAATATATATTAATACCCTGGCAGATAAGCTTACGAGTGGTTTCGGTATAACTCAAGAAATCAGAGTAAACAAGATGTTTCTCTGTACGAAAACCTCAACTTTCTAGGAAGGTAATGGGAATCTTTAAAACTGGTCGACTAGCTTACCTAGAATCAAACCTATCTATACCTTTTTAAGGTTAGAAGTTCGTTGTTGTTGTTGTTGTGGTTGGTTAGCTGACTAATCTGCTAGGGTATACACATTTACTTCGGTGGAACAAAGCTAAAATCATTTGCTATTTTTACAAGTTGAATTTTGGGAGATCAGATTTGTGTGGCTATATATTACAGTTACTAATAACCAGGCTGCAATCAAAAGTCAGTTTGAAAACTACCTTCAATTTGCATACGCAAACTTGCAGCCTTGTTTATATATATATATAGAGAGAGAGCTATGTTAAGCATACTTAGTAACACAACAACAACTACTAGGAGTACAGAGTTGGACCTATTATCTAATGTGTTTTTAATTTCCATTGCCCAGTTGCTGCAGGCAGCCGCCTTCACCGGATTCGGCATGCTTCTGGTTCATATGCTTGCGCAAATCAGATTTGTATTTGCATTTGTGCGGACAGTGTGGACACTTTAGTGTGGGCTCCACACCACATTCATAGTTTTTGTGCCGCTTAAGCGAACCCTTGATCTTGTACGTCTTCCCGCACACATTGCAAGCAAACTTGGCCTCATCCAGGGCAAACTCATTGACCTGTTGCAGTGTCATTGTGTTGGTGGCGGCAGCCGTTTGCATACCACCCATTCCGTTGCCATGCATCTTATCCACCACATAATCATCGTCCAGCAAATCATCATGATGATGCTGCTGCTCACTCTTGGACATGGCAGCCAGTTCCAGCTCACGCTCGGCCTCATCGGCATCGGTTAGCAACAGTTCGGACTCACTGGACACCACGGTGGTGGTGACCACTTCGCTGGTCATGCTGGTGGCTCCATACTGCATGACATCACGTAACAGCATTTTATCCTCCAACCGGGAGGTATCGATTTTGATGTACTCCTGTCGAGCCTGCGGCTGCTGATGGCACGTCTGGATGGCCAAGTGTTGGCGTTGGTTCTGCTGCTGCTGCTGCTGTTGCTGTTGCTGCTTCACAATCTGTATGGTGGTGGCCTGTGGTTTGTGCAGCAGACTGGTGGTATTTGTATTTGTGGTGGCATTCTTGGTGAGTGCCGGTATGGTATATTGAATATTTCCCACTGGATTACCCAGATCATCGGGTGGCAACTCCACCACCACAGTGGCTGCAGTCAGTAGATTGGATGCACTGGCATTGCTCAGCGATTGAGCAGTACTTAGGGACTGACCGCTGCCAGAGGTGTTGGCAATGGAGTAGGGCACCGTTTCCAGTATGGTCCAGTAGCCATCTGTAAAGAGTAGAGAGAAACATAAAGAGTATTGGTTAGCTTTCGTTGGATCACTCCTTAGTGGTTGTTGGTATAATTACTTGTAGCATTAACAAGTGTTTCTTTCGGGGCAGCTGCTTTTCAAATTGGCCCGTCCAATTGGTTTTGAGGTGTGTGTGTGTGTGTGTGTTTGGGTGTAGGATTATAGACTTGGGGGGGAAGGGTTTCAGTTTTGCTTTGAGGCATTTAGATTAATGTATACTTTATTCTTAATTGCTTGCAATTTTTACAATATAAAAAAAGATTAACACAAATTCTTCCACTGCTTTGCTTTGTAACATCAAACACTAGAGATATTTGTAAAAAGAAGTTAACATATTTAGATGCAGACTGCACAAATTCAGATTCAACACTCGCCAGAATCATACAAGTTATTCAAAATTTAAGTTCTGAATTTCAATTAAAGTTGGCTAGTTGGAAAGGAAATGGTGGGATTAGGAGTCGAGTTGCTAACTGATTCTGTAATGAAAACATGAAACTGAAGCTGGTACTATATATCAAAGTGGTTCAATATGATCAAATGATGAAAGATTTTTACATTTCTTTTCATTTAGAAGTATTAAACCGGCAAGCTTTTCTTTTTTATATAATTTAAGGGGTCCTAAGGAGCCATTGTGTCGCAAAATATGTGGTTAAAATTCGGAATATACAAAATGTGGGGGTGTTCCAGAAATCTCTAGAGATTTTTCGTATAAAAGGTTTGATTTTGAACTACAACTGTTTGCCTTTTTATATGTGAAGTGTCTCCAAAATGCAAGAATATTGAAAAAATATCCTAGGGATGATTTTTGGTTTCAAATCTTTCAACTTTTGTTATCTACAAGATCCAAAAATGATACATTTTGATTGCATACGTCTTAAATATGCTTTAAGTCATCCACCGTAGCTGAAAATCATACAAATGATATGAAAAACGATCATCATTTGAAAGATTTTTAGCTCTGTGGGATAATTAAAGGGATTTTTAAGACAAATCCAGTCAAAATGAATCTTTTTTGCATCGATTTTTCTATGTCGATGACAAAAGTTGATTGATTTGAGACCGACTGCTCAGCGCAGAGTAGATTTTAAGCGTACAGTTTGCCTTCCATATATAAATTCTCCAAGTTTAGTTAGAAATACAATCGTTCATACGAAAAATTTGAAGATTTTTACATTTAAGGTTGCGTTACGACACACTGTCAGCTTGCCATATTGTTAGCCGCTGGCATACAAGTGTGAACACCTGCCAGAGTAGTGCCAGTGGACTGCTGTCATACATGAACAGAGAAATCTTTGAATATTCTAAAGTATTTTACTCAGTGTGAACAGACTGACATACAAAAAACTGACAACCTGAACGCACCCTTACGCACTCATCATAAGTCAATGATAAAAAATGTATACAACTTAAGAAATTGGTGAGTGTTGAAATTTTTGAACCTGTCAATTGTTTCATAATCATGTCAAGCAGCTTATTTATATGTATGTAGGTATATAACTGAGGAATATATGTCGAAAAAGTGGCAAAATAATGGCGCTTTAAGTCTTTGATGGCCTTCCAACCGAAAAGCCCTAAATTGTTGGCAAGAATATATTTGAGTTTTGAGAAACACCAACTAACCACAGTAAAGGTAAATTGTTTTTTTGTTGTTTTGTTGTTTTTAAGTATAAATAAATTGGTCTTGGACCCATCGCGGCTAACTTAGGCAAACATAAACAAAAGGATATTCCCCAAGGATAAAACCGAAAGAAGTAAAACGGAATGCGCTCAGAAAAATGTCAAAAGTTTTAAGTAATTTGTGCGGGAATGTGACGGGCACAAACGTTTTGCTTGATTGTTTTTGGGTGAGTGCCAGTGGAGAGCTGGAGGTAGCTTGCAACAAAAACTATTTGCTAACAGTTATTTGTTATTCATTTGGTAAACATTTCACTTTACGCCTCTCGAGAGTTAATGCTGCATTATTCCCAGCCCAGGTCGCTTAGCCGTCATCATCGTAGTCATCGTCATCCTCGTCGCTCTCCTGCAGCCTGGGCACAGCGGTGATGGTGAGGTCGCGACCAGCAAAATCAAAATTGATCTCACAGAGGGCAGCCGCCACATCGCTGTCAATGCCGCCGCCCTCGCAGTCCTCGCCCTCGCCATCGCCATCGCCATCGCCGTCGCCCTCGCCATCACCATCGCCAGTGGCTTCATCATTGCTCAGATCATCCTCGTTACGTATCACATACAGACTCTCCTCATCGTTGCGGCAACGCTCATAGAGCATACAATGCTTGCGTTTGGCATGACGCAACACATGATCCTTGCGACGGGAACGATACTCGCAGGACACACACTTGTATTTCTTCTGCTTGAGACAGTATTTGCGTACATGCTCCTGCAGCTTCTGATGCGACTTGTAATAGCGATTGCAGTGTTTGCACTGCATAAACGAGTCACGGGAGAGGCCACTGGAATGAACGGCAGGCCGTTGGCTACTCGGAGCTGGGTTGGTGGCGCCACTGCTGCTGTTGTTGTTGTTGTTGTTGTTGAGATAGCCATAGTAGTCATCTTGGCTGGCATTAGCATTGGTAGATGTATCCACGCCCAAAAGACTGCCCAGTATGGGATAGATGTCTGCTGGGCAGCACACGGCAAATAAACCAAAAAGAGAAAATAAAGAAAAACAAAAGAAAAACAAAAAACAGAGCACAAATTAATAGGCAAATCAATTGGGCAATTAACTTAAGTAAAAGTAAAAGTAAATTAAAACAAAAAAAAAAAACTTAAAGTTATGGCTACTACCCACTAGATGATGATAGAAGTGATGATGCTGATGATGGTGGTGAGATGGTGGAGTGCCTAGGATTGAAGTGTGTGATATGAGGGGGTTTGGCAATGACCCGGCGCGTTCGATGAATGCACAAACAAGTAAGCACATAAGCTCAGTGGACCAAGCGCATTTGCCTAAACGAAAGCTCCAGATATTCGATTAATAAGTATATATATACAAATAGATTACTCTCACTGTGTGTGTGTGTGTGGGGGGGGGGGGGTGTGTGTGGGGGTGTGTGTGGGGGTGTGTGCTTTCAAACTACAACAGAACAGCATATAATTACATATGTTTATCATATATTTTTTTATAAAAAATATGTCTATTTTTCTTTTATCTCAATACAATCACAACAAATTATGCCTATTTGAACAGCAGTCCGCCGGTATCTCATTGGACCGTTTTCCTAGCTCAAGTTGGAGATCTTCACTTTGCCAGTTGCACCTAGAAAAGAGAAAACCTGAGGTTAGTTGAAAGTTTTCAGAAAATTCTTTTAAAAAAAAAAAAAAAACCATAAAACTATATAAATGGTGCGGGTGTTTCAATTAAATCCCTTAAGCAACACCCACACAAGCCAGCAGCAGTTCAGCAGCAGCTGCTAGAACCTTCTGCTGCTGCTGCTGCTGAACTGCCGCCGCCTTGTTTGGGCACTGCCTGCTTATAGTTTTCTTTTACATTTGTTTCACTTTATTCTCATCATAAAATTGTTTCACAAATTTTAAGGCGTTTTTCGGTTTTATACATAACATTCTCATTGCAGTTACACATTGTTAAATGATTTAAGCACACTTTTAAAAATAGTCTAACAACTGGCATTTTGAATGTCGTTTTGTTATTAGATATTTTGTTATAAATATTGTGTATAATATATAGGTGTTTTTCTTTGAAATTTGTTAAGCTAATTCGTTTAAACTTTTTTTTTCACATTTTTCTTCTTAATAATTTTTTTTTTGTTGTTTGTTTGTTGTGTAAATTTTGTTATCAGCGCAAAAAACTAAGCTACAATGGTACAAATATGATTTGAATCGAATTTGGGTTGCTCTTCTCTCTAAGTGTACGTGTGTGTGTGTGTGTGGTGTGTGGTGTGTGTGGGGTGTTTTGTATTAAGAATTTTCTATAGTTTCCACTGCCATTGTAAAGCGTCGTGCGTCAACAGCAATTAACATTTATGGTTGCAGTTTTACATTGATTAAGAGTAAACTTAGGATTAACATTCTAGTTGGTTTTTCTTTTTTATTGTGTGTGTGTGTGTGGGTGAGTGTGCCTGAATATATGTATAATATGTAGTTCCCCGTTAAAAGCTGATTTATTTTGTTATAATTTTTTGCTTTCTTCTAAGATTTGACATTGTTTATTAGTTTAGCAGCTATTAAAAAAAAAACAACAACTTATTAATAGATAGAACGACAAACAACTGAAAAAGGTGTTGTGTTTTGTGTGTGTCTGTGTGTGTGTGTGTTTGAAAAGAAAAGTCTATTCCATCCTAAAGCCCCACCCCTGCTTGCCTATGCCGTTCGTTTCGTTTCACATTTAACATTTTCTTATCAATCACAATTAATCACATCGATTTTTATATATATATGTATGTATCTATTATATATATATGTATATATATATATTATATATTTCTTTAACATTCACAGCTCCTTGTTTACAACTTCTTAAATGTGTTTTGTGTGTGTGTGTGTGTGTGTGTGTTTGGGTATAGTTTATCCATTTTAAGCTTACCAAAAAGAAGATACAGAGTTATTAGTAGAATAGTGTGTGTGTTTTTTTTTTATCTCAAGGTTAGTACAATTTCTCGAAAAATATGTTCTGTTTGTTGTTGCCATCTAAATCTGCTGCTGTGTTTGTTGTTGTTGTTGTTGTTGTGTGTGTTTGTTAGTAAATAGTTTGTTAATGAAATTATATTGAATTTATCACATGCTCTTTTTTCCCATTTACATTGTTTAACTATACGACTCAAAGCTCGCCCCGCGGCTACCTGCGGCACTGCGGTCTGTCTTGACGCCTCACATTATTGGCTATCTTTGAGTTCATCACATGCGCTGTTGATAAATTAAAATAGTAGCTTGTAATTCATGTTTTTTGTTTCGTTTCATTTCGTTTTAACATAAGATAGTACAAAAAAAAAATATATATATATTTATATATGTGTTGTATAAATAAGAACCACAACCTTAATAGACAAAGTTAAATAATTGCATTTTGCATTATAGATTACAAACAGGAGGAGCATACAAAGTAATTGAATTCTGCATGTGGATAGTGAAAAACGGAAATAAAAAATATGCTAATATATATATATGCTGTCGTATAACTAGTTATAACAAATGAAGAGCAAACTCTTTAACTGACTAGCGCAAAAGGCAATGCTATATTGGGCCAAAGAAAGGGAACTACAAGTGAATGGTAAGGGGAAATTTTCAAAGTGGACCTTCGATTTTATATACGTATGCTGTGAGTGTGCTCTTTTTCAACAACGGGTAATGTAATGTTTCACTTCTACGGGGAAAAAAAGTACAAAAGAGGTTCCACTGAGGCCCACACTTAGCACACAAACAGCACACATATGTAAAATGGCAGGTCCACACTACAAATATTTCTTCATATAACCCTTACATTCATTGGATTGTTCTACACCTTTGATTGCTCCCATTTTCATTGTCAATTCAATTTCAGTTCATTTTTTTTCTTTCTTTAAATTCATAAGAAAAACTGATTTGGACCAGGCTAGTTATGTTTGCCAAATTTAACAAAAAAGAAATAACAAATTTTAACTTGTAATTCGAATACTGACCGACAGAAAACTACATTTTTTTGTTGTTGTTGTTGTTTGTTTTCCCATATTCGCTTAGTAATTGTCAGGGACTGTTTTAGTTTCCGCAAATCAAATTTTTGACACGATTTCTCAGTTTTTACACAACTATTTACAATATATGCTTTTATGTTTATAGTTTTATGTAGAAGTTGAGAAATCGTTTTATGAAGTAAAAATACAATTCCTATTAAATACAAGAACAACAATATTTGAAATCAAACCGCATGTTTGTTTTGGGGAAAACAAAACAGGCCTGTAATCTACGTAATCTATCCTTGTTGATTGCTTAAGCTTTCACTTTAAATTTGCGTTTGGGGCTAATATAGGGCAGATCTCTCATCTGCCAGATAGATGCTATGTGTTGTAAGATTATGTGACATATAGATCTCCTCTTTAGAAGATGAGAAATGATTTAGAATATGATTTCATTCCTTAATTTCCCCGAATTCTTTGAGCTACTTCACAGACCATTTCATACGATGACACTTTTTGCCTTATATAAAATCGGTGGTTGCATTTAAATACCATCAACTTACTTAACTTTTGCTCTTTTATCTGTCATCAAAATAAGGATATTTGGCAGAGATTTGTTTTTTTTAAATATTGAAGGAGAGATATGCGATCAACAAAAGTTTTTGACTTTAATGCTATTGGCAAGGTGAAGTTTCTACTTTTCTGCTAAATTTTGAATATTTATTTAAAACAAGGCAGGTTCGGTCCGTGAGTTCGATGGGTTTTAGGCAAGGTATTCGATTCAATTGATTTTTGACTGTTTTTCTTGGTTACAAACTGTTATAAACAAATAAATAACGTATTATTTGGATACCCTGTTTCTAAGTTTTCTGATCTCGATACCTAGGCTATGTTTCGAACCTTGGCTTATAAAAGGTTAGGGTTTTGAACCAAATTTCCACTATTTTCAGGCTTAATTGGAGTTCAACAGGTTGTTACCTTTTTTTCATTCAATCTATAGCCGTTAGACCAATTTTTGTAGTGTTATACTAAAGATCTAGAACTCACAAAGCAGCATAAAAGCCTTACAGGTTAAAGTTAGGGAAATTTTACAGAAAATTTTCAAGCTGGACCTTCGAATTTACAATTGTGTGCTGTTTGTGTGCAAAGTATATTCGGCAGATCAATGGGAAGAGAAATTTTTAAAGTGGACACTCGATTTTACATGAATGTGCTGTCTGGGTGCCAAGTTTGTGCGGCACACGCACAGCACACTAATGTAAAATCGAAGGTCCACTTTAAAATTTTAACTTGTCATTCAATTGATACATGACTTAGGTACATTTTTGAACCGAAAGTTTTTCTAAACAGTTGAAGGCCGTTTCGGGATCAATTCAAGGGATTCACAAAACAAGAAGGATTGATTTGAATAATGTGAAAGCTAACAGACAACAGTTAAAGTTTAATATATTTTCGACCTATGTCCCCCCAATCGCAAAAATAAAGTGTATAAGCATTTAGGCAACCAGGATTAACATACGAATGTATCGATGTATCGATCCGTGTGTGTGTGTGTTTGGATTTTGTGCCAATTCGGTTTGGTTTTGTTATCACATATTTTGTGGCACAAACTGCTTAACGACAAATTTCCTATGCTGTGCCTAAGCAACTGTGTTTTGTTTCTTTTAAAGTTTAAGCTCTTTGTTAAAACCCCAGGTGAAATATGTGTGTGTGTGTGTGTGTGTAGTTTTTTTTTTTTTGGTCAATTTTGCCAAGTAGGCGACAGAATCTTGTAACTCTCAACAGCTTTGGCTAACGAAAAAAAGGACCCTTGCGTGTAGAAATCACTGTCTTCTGTCGCTTACTGAGCAAAATGGTAACATAATATGTTAGTGTAAGTGTGTGTGTGTGGGTGTGTAAACTATATATATTTATATATATATATATATATATATATATACACGTGCTTAAAATAGTCGAATGATAACAAGATCATGTCTGCAACACTGTTTTTTCTTCTTCTTTTTTTTCTTTTTTGATTTTGTAACTTTAACTTTGAAAATTTGGAAAACAAAAAAAAAACCGTTAGTTTTAGTGTGTGTTAACAAGAAAAATTATACATATTATTATTAATTACAATGAGGACTATATTCTTTATATCACATACCAATTATTTTCTCATAAACTTGATGACTGACTGTGACTCGATGCGAGTTTAAACCCCTCCCCGCCGACCCCCCCCCTCCCAAGCAACCTTGCTCTGCTCCCCCTCTACTCTCACATGCTCCTGCTGGTTTTGAATAACATACTCCGATTAGAGGGCACACGCGTCGTCGTCACCATAGCCACTTGGCTTTTGATTGTTTTTTGTTTTTTTTTTTTATAATATAATAATTTTGTTTTCCTTTTATGTTTTTGGTCAAACTAAAATTCCCACTATCACATATCGTGTTCATAATTTTAAATCATAATACGTTTTTTTTTTTTAAATAATTTTCATGGAATGAGCACAAGATAAATTAATAAATTTGTTGTTTTTGTTTTGTTTTAGAAAAGTGTAGAGATCGTTGCGTTTCAACTACTAACTATAATTGTGTTTTTTTTTTTTGTATGTATATATTATATATATATCATATATAATCCAGGTGGCTTTGGGTGACGACGCGTGCCTGAACAAACTGCCCTTTCCCCCCGTCCCACTTCCCCCCCTCCCTAACCACAATAAAAGGTGCTGGCAAATGTATTAACTAAAAGCTAGAAAGCCAAGCTAACTTCGTACAAAGCCGAAGTTCTGATATCCTGGCAAGTGTTCGCTCTAATTGGAATCCTTTAAGGTATTTGGAAAATCATTGCGAACTTTGAGACCAACTAACAGCCAGCCAGACGGACGAACGGACGGACAGACGCTCGATACTTGCCAGAATATTATTACATAATAAACAAAACTTATCCAACAACTTTCTTCCTTTGCTCATCCTTAAAAAATAAAACGTATCAAAAACTGATTTTGCTGCAGTTTTTTGGTGCCTGTTTCAATTGTGGTATTGCACATGACCTTTCGCTCTTCCTCGCTTCGCTATGACCTAAGACTTACGGGCTACTCTAGATTTGACTCTGACGCTGAACGACTAACTGTTGCTGTGTCTAATTTATATCGATTTGTTGTATATTAAGTTAAACTATTGCCCCCCCCTCAAAAAATATATGTGGACGGACGCGCGACGTGAGAGTGAACTGCTTGGATTACTTGGCCCGAGTCGTTTCAACATTTTTGCGCTTTTTCTCTGCTTTTTTTTTTCTGAATTTACAATAAATAATTTACGCTTAAATTAATGTGAATGTTGTTTTTGCGTTTTGCGTTTGCTGCCTGCTACGAAAATGCATATTTTCCCCTTCAATCAAGAAAAATTCATTGAGATCATTGAGTTCACATGCAACATGATGGTGTGCCCGCCCGGAACTGCCGTTAGGCAAAGGCACTACACTCTCACGTACGCGCGCGCGCGCGCTCCAGCAACAACAATTGCTCCGTTCTGCCAATTCGTGTTAGAAATATATATATATATGTATGTATGTACATATGTACACATGCAGACGCAACTAAATAATGAGCTAAATATTAGAATTTGTTAATATTTCGTTTGTTTATGCCTTAGTTAGTGTGTGTGTGTGTGTGTGTGTGTGTGTGTATGTTTGTTTATGTAAATAAAAAGCGACTATATGTTTCAAGATCATTTGGAAAATTACTCAAACCGCCCTCTGGACTGAACTCTGACTGACTATCCTCCTACCACCAGTGCCCAAGCCCGAACCTAGCAGTAGCCCCACATCCGTATCGATGTGAGCCCGGCGTCATTGATTGTTGTATCATCGATGTTGGTGTGTGCGCATGTGCAGCACGAGATTGTGTTTGTGCTTGGACTTCTTGTGACAAATGGGGCACTCGAACTTCGGCTCGACGCCGCACTCGAAGCGTACATGCCGATTGAGGCTATGCGGACGGGCATAGGTATTGCCGCATCGATCGCAGGCGTAGGCACCACCCCCACCGCTCCAATTGGCCGGTGGAGCCGCGCCGCTGGTCCCAGTGGCCGCCGCCGCCGCCGCTGCCGAGGTGGAGGCACCGCCGCTGGACGAGGTGCCGGCGCTGGTGTTGTTGGCAGCCAGTCCGGCCGCAGCTGCTGCCGCCACTATAGCCGCTGCGGCACTGCTGGAGGGATCGGAGCTGGTGGCAGCAGCGGCTATCAGTCCACCGCTGCTACTGCTATAGCGACGCGTTGGCGAACCCGGCGCTGGGTATATCAACGGCGGCAGTGGACGACTATGATGATGGCCCATGGGATTACCATGGGCGGCAGCTAGCAAAACCTTGGCCAAGTCCATGCGCAGATCACAGGGCTCCATGCTGTCGTCCTCGTCGTTGCTATCATCGTTATCTCCATTGCCGTGACGAGGTTGTGACGCCACCAGCGGATGTCCAGCGCAGTGCGTCGGCGTGGCACGACCGCTGTCTATGCGCAGCTCGTGTTCGTTGTCATCATAGCCGGCGCTCGGTTCGAATTTGATGACGCCCGTGGGCGTGGCGATGGGACTGGTATAGGGGCTGGTTTTCAGGCCCAGTATGCTATAGCGTCGATGTGTAGATGTGGGTGACAGGCGGCCGCTCCCGTGCGCGAATTCTGGGAGAGAAGGAACAGAAGACAACAAAAGAAATGTGAAAATGCATTTTGGAACAGGAGCATCGCATCATCTGATCAAAGTCCTAAAACTATTTGGGGGAAATATATAAATTAAATTATCAATTTGATTACCGTGATTGGGTTGGGGGTTATAAGTGGAGTATAAGTATGTCGGTTTCGATATTTGGGTTTAGCTTTAGTGAGAGTTGAGAGAATGGGGCGATGAAGTGGTGGTTTTGGTGGTGGTGTTGGTGGTGGTGGTGGTGGTGGTGTGTGTGTGTGTGTGTGTGGTTGTGTGTATACGTGAGTGGGCTGCAAAGTAAAATGTTAATCGTTAAAGAAAAAATCATAAATGATTACATCAGGTGGGAGAGACATGGATCATTGAGTTTAAGTTTACAGATAGGTGGAGAGAGGAGGTGGGGCGGGGGGTACATTGGGCCAAGCAAAACGTGGTTCTCCCAGCCACAAGTGAAATGGCTTTTCAATTGGCTTAAACAGTATCATCAATGTGTTAGTGACAGGAACACTTTATTGTATTGTTAAGAGTATGAAGTCCTCCCCCTTTCGGGCTCGGGTCTCTAGGGTTTCAGATAAATACGCATGCAAAATTAAATGTACTTTTCAAGTCGAGATGGAAACAAATAAGATTCAGATAAATAAACAAAAAAAAAAAAACCAAACTACAATGCAAAATGATTTCACAAATTGTTCAGAGAAAATCGATATTTATAGAAACAATTGTTTTTGGTTACAAACTAAGTTGTTGTTCTTGTTGTTGTTTTCTTCATTGTTGTCTTATGCTTAGGTCTAAAAAGTATAAGTTTATATATTTATTATAGTAATTTCAAGTTCACTAAAGGAGGTGGAGGAGGAGGAGAGGGGAAGACGGCAAAGAGTTTTGGGGTTTTGGGAAATAAAATTAAACCTCCAGCAATACAAAACAAATGAATGTAAAAGATCAATCTACACAAATCCAAAAAAGTCATACATAGTTAGAGATAAAATACACATTTATATATATTGAATATTGAATGGGAATGATTTGGTTTACGCAAAATGGTTTACGAATTGAATTCCACACTTGACTTATTGTTTATTATTCTATTATGAGGCAACGATTTTACTTTATTTAAAGCAGCTTTCGCTGGAATCCCTATACCAACGGATATAGGAGCCAGCTTTCTCGAAATCGAAGGATATTGTAAATTAGTCTATACAATTAATTTCTGTCAGATGATTGAAAATAACCTTACTATTTGAAAGAACATAAGATAGTTGTACATCTAAGTTTAAGTTCGGATAGTCCTATGACAACTATGTATATATTTATATGGTCATCCGAAAGGTAACTCTCTAAGGGCCGATTTCTCATCTGCTACATAGCTGCTATGTGTCAGATAAACTAAAATTTTGCTCTATTATTTGTAGGTTTATATGACAATGTGGTCGATTAGAAAACGGCCCTAATTCTAGCTTCCTTAGAAGTGATTAACTACACAGAGAGAACAAACCACATCCAAAAAGATTCATTTGAAAGTAATAGTTACTAATATCATTTTTTTGATATTATAATATCCATTTTTTATATCATTTGGATGATTTTCAGCTAAGTTAGATGGAAATTTAAGATCCATTTAACATTAAATGGATATTTTAATATCAAAAAATTAATTTTCAAATGCATCCATTCGAAAGGGATACCGAAATCATCCAATGAGATTTTTAAAAACTATCCATTGGTTGATTTCCCGTATCCATTTGGACTAGATATGTCTTAAATATTCTTTTAATCATCCAAAGGAGCTACAAATCATCCAAAGAATATGATAAATGATCATACTTTGCAAGATTTTAAGAACAGTTGGATAATTAAATGGATATTCAAAAAATAACCAGTCCAAATGGATATTTTTTGTATTCTTTTTTATGTTTTTCTACGGAGCTTACTTTGAAAACTGATTCTATAAAAATGAGTATATTTCGTGCCCTTTTGGCCAATAAAAAGAGATTAGAGAGTGCGTTTAGAAGAAGAATCGAAATATACTCATACATATGCATATTTTTTGTGATTTATTGTAATGCGTCTCAAAAGACTCGCAAATGACTCGAAAATAGGTCAAAAGTGAACAGAGGAGTGGGTTAAAAACGTATCTTCAGGAAAATAAACTCGAATAGGGTAACATTTTCTTATGAACGAAGATATATTTATGATCACAACAAGAGCGCATTTATAATTAGTTTAGACAGACTGAGAACTTACAAAAAGAATCGAATCTTTTTCTTTATTTATGGGAAAGTAACGGTAAAACACCGCAAAAATTGTGCGTGTAATGTCAAGAGAGTGAAAGTGAGAGAGCGTCAGCGGGCGACTAACACAATCAGCACTCAAATTTTTGCGATTTCCTTATTGGTTCGCCTGAGTATACGAAAAGAGCATCAAGCGCGGCGCGAGTATGATTAACACTGCATGTGCGAAGCGCATATGCTCTAAGTAGAGTAAAGACTATGCAGTTATTTTATATTATCGAGTAGCTGTGCAGATCTCTGAAGTGTAGAATTGCTTTAAGGATCGTTTTCCTCATGTTCCTATTTCAAATAATTTAGGTGTATTTTTGGGAGCAAGAGACATGCTCAAAATGAGCAGTGCAAATACACCAAATACAACTAGATTTGTAAGAACAGCTACTTGAGAAAACAGCACTCAAAGGAGCTGTTTAAAAGTGGTTTCCCTAACAAGACAAAAACCTATGCAGTCATTTTCACTTTCGCAAAAGTTTTTGTATCAATTTTGGTCTTTAAATCGCCAAAACTCACACGAAAGTGAAAATGCCACCAGAAGGCTGATTGTCTGAAAGTCCCTTACCGCTCTTAAAATTGTATTTAATTGTGTAAACTTTTCAAATCAAAGTGTGGAATTCAGTACGCAAGTTGCATGCGTAAACCAAAACATGCCCGATAGTTGGTTCATTTTTTCACAAAATACATATATATATATATATAATAAATAAAGTTGAATAGGGTCTAAGAAGTAAATACATAGTTGCACAGTTATGCATTTCTAGTTGTATAAATAGAGAGATATATATATAGGTAGGATATATATATATATAGAGATATATATAAATGCTGAAGAGTAGTTAAGCATGCAAACAATAATAAGTAGGGCTACACCATAAGTGCCTGGGAGGACCAAGTAGGGATTTCAGCGACATCATCATCATCCTCCTCATAATCATCTTCATCATCATCCTCATCATCATCAACACATCCACCTGAAATAGAGATCTGATTAGTAAGGGTTCTTAGCGAAAAAGGTTGCCTAGTTTCATGTGAGAATGGCTTGGCGGTGGGTGGGTGGTTGGGGGATGGATGAACGGGTGGTTGGTGTGTATGAGGGGTGGGTGGGTTGGTTGGTTTGGCTTTTGAAAACAAACAGTTTGAAATTAAAATAAGTACAAAGTTTGGTTTTGGTATTTGTTTGACATTTGCTTTTAATTATATTTCGAATTTTCTTTTTTTTTGTTTTTTGGAATGTTTAATACATATAGCCGGCAATAATTACGATTAGTTTATAATATGTAATATTTTGGGTCTTGTAACGTCGCAGAGGTATCTGTTCTTTTGTGTTCTCCTTCTTTTACATACAATTCAGAAAGGGGTGCTGTGTGTGAGAGTGTGTGAGTGGGTGTGTGTCAGAGTGTGAGTGTCTCTTATTTAGGTCTAACAAAATTTCCACGCTGTGACGTTGTGGCCAAGCATCTGCTGCCGCTGCTGCTGCTGCCGCTGCTGCTGCTGATATTTCGAGTTAGGTGTAAACATTATTTTAGAATTAATTATAATTTTTGTCTAAATTTCAAAATATTATCTCGAAATCTGTTTTCGTTTTGACTAGATCGTGTTTTAGATTAAGTTGTTATCCTCATATAATATATGCGTTAACCAAATGTTGCTAACAAATCAAACTTATTCGTGGTATGGTGTATGTGTGTGGGTGTGTGTGGGAGCATTCGATTGATGTTCATGCCATGCATCCGGGGATTGGGGGGGGGGGGGGATTGGGGTGCCCTAAAACTAATAATGATTACAAAAGAGTTTATTCTGCTTTGCTTGCTTAAACAATTTGCTCTGACTAGTTGAAATAATTTCGTTTGGTTTTTGGTTTTTGTATCGCAAAAAAATGTACACATTAAGTTTAGTGGTGAGAATTCGCTAGGGCAATACTGTGTGTGCATTGCCAACAATGCCTGGGTTAATCCTGGACACGACAGTCGCTTGGATTAGGCGGCTCAACGGCTGAACAAAACATTGCACAAACTTAGGGAGCTATCAGAATACCAATCAAAACAAAAAAAATAGAAAAAATAAAAATGAATTTGTACTAAAACCGTTGGGCTGGCCTAGTCCACCGTCGTGGCCAGGGACCAGGGGGATGCCCCTTCACTTTTGCAGCCTGTGTCTGTGTCCGTCTTAAACATTTACTCATTCTGGAACACCAATGTGTATGTGCTGCTGCTGCCGCTGTTGTTGTTGCTGCTGTGATTCGCATTCGCCTGCACCAGTGTACTGGCCCCTGAACCACCACCCATCATTGGTGGCTGCGGCTTCTTTTCCTCCTCGGCACCATCTTTCTCGCGATCACGACACTTGGTGTTCAAATGACGCTTAAGATTGCTGTGCACATTGGTGGCATAGCCGCACATCTTGCTGCAAAAGTAACGCGGCGGCAGGCCGCACTCATTCTTCAGATGACACTTGAGACTGTTCTTCCATTTGTAGGTGCGATTGCAGTTGCGGCACACCCACGGCTTCTCGATATCCGCATTGTAGATCATGTCCGCCGAATGCTCTAGAGATTCCTTGCGCGTGCGCTTATTCTGCACCAGTATGCGATAGCGATTGTCGTCCGTGTGCGACCAGTGCAGGTTCAGATTCTGGGCTTCCAGGCCCAGCTTGTGACTGAGCAGCGTTGAGCTAGCGGAGGTTATGGTGGTGGCACTCCCATTGCCGCTCGTGGCGGCTGCCAGGGCCAATTGCTTGGGCGCCGATATAGTGGTTATGGTGGCTGGAATGGTGGGCAGCTTGATCTGCAGCGATTGGCTGGTGGGCTGGAGCTGCAGGTGTTGCAAATGTTGCTGCTGTTCGAGCAACTGCTGCTGCTGCTGGGCGTTCAACACAATCTTCTTCATGCCAGCCACGCCGGGGACATGGCCAGATCTCTGCTTGTCAGTGGATTGCTTGGCATGCTTTTGTGTGGCCGCAGCTGTCGTCAACAGATCATCGTCATCATCATCATTGTCCATCAGATAGCTATCCTCGAACTCTTCATTTTCAATTTTCACCGCATCATAGGTCCAGGACATGGGACTGGCCAGCTTGAGGTCATAGTCGAAGGTGTTCTCATCCTCAATGGCCTCATTGCAGACAGCCTCGCCACCGTTGAGGGACACATTGTCGGGATTCTCGATTTTGACTATCACCTCGGTCATGGCATCATCAATGCTGTCCAGTTCCACACCGGCTGCAGCCAGGGCGGCTGCCGAGGCAGCGGCATCCACATTGCAGCTACTGGCCGTGCTCTTGTTACCGCTGGCCGGAGTGATGCAGGCAATTGTGGTGCGTCCAATGCTGCCAATGCGTGTGACCGTCTGGGTGACCGGCAGAGAAGCTGCTGACAGCTTCTCACCAGCCGCATTGTTCTGGCCGGATGACTTCGTGGTCTGAGCGGACGCATTGTTAGTAGCTTTGGTGGCTTCGGTTATGGGTGACTTTTTGGACTGAGTTAGTTTGTCTGTTCAGTTAGTTATTTGATTTGTGGTGGTTAGTCATGAAATAGAGATTGGTAATGGAAAGGTTAGTTTCATTGACATGGCAGGGGTTGGGTGGGTGGGTGGGTGTTTGGTTGGTTGGGGTTGTAACTAAAATAGAACTGATGAAGTGGACGCGGCAACAACAACAAATCAAAATGCAAGTTGTAAGGTAAAGTAAGACGACTGTAAAAGAAAATAATAATTATTAAAACCAAAACAAAAGCAGCGCAAATCTAGCCCCCACAGTACCACCCACTCCCCCCCTCATTTTGGAGGGGGCGGGGGGCAGGAGCACTGAGAAAATCAATCAAAAATCAATCGACAAAACAATTTGAGACAATCAGAAGTCTGTTAAATACCTGAAGCAGCGTCGTGCGAACTCTTGTCAATGATCGACTGATCGGCCAGCATGAACCAGTTGCGTACCCTTATGCGTGACTCGCCACCCTCCAGCTGGGCCAGGTCATCTGTAAAGCGAGATAAAGACTGTATTAGATGGGGGGGGACCAAAAAACACTCAATAGTCAATAGTTTTCTTTGTGTGCCTAAGCTCAAAGTAGCCCTGCCAAATGGTTTTTTTTTTTCGTGTTAGGTGTTGGTTGGTGCCGGTTAGCAAACTGAAATGTTCATTTTAAGAATAAGAATACTTACAAGCAGTAAACGCTACCGTACAAAAATAATATACGTATGTCTATAATTAAAAAAAAAAAAAGGGGGAAAAACATAAGTAAAAACGTAATGGGAAATCATAAAAGTGAACGCAGTATGAGACAAACAACTCTGTTTTGCGTTTTATTACAAGAAATTGTATATTTCTCACATTGAATGGTTCGGTTTTTTGTTGTATTTTTTTTTTTGTGTTTTTTTTTCCTTTGTTTTTAATCAATTTACAAAATGTTTACAATCGACGCATAGAAAAATTATAGGTATTTAAAAATATATCATGTGGTTAAAAACTAGATCTGATGTTTACACTTGCAGTTACTTCGTTAACTAGATTATATATGTGTATATATATATATTTATATGCACTTTCGTACACATTTAATGAGTATTTGTGTGTTCTTTTTAAGTTGTTTTACTTGTTGTGTGTTTTCATTTTCCTGTCACTTAACCAAATTGTTCAACAATATCATTTTTGAGTGGGGAAAACTTGTGACGAACCGAAAGAAGGGTTTTTTTTGTGTTTTGTTTCGAAAATTTGCAATTTTCCCTAATTTTGAAACTATTTTCTACTAAATAACGTGATTTTTTTTTCATCATTTTTTTTTTAATTCTTCATTGTATAAAGAAGCGCTAATCTTAGCCCCAACACCGCGTTTATTAACCAATTAAATTTTTTTTTTAAACAAAATTTCGTTTTGTTTTTGCATTTCTTATAGAAAATATATATATATATGTATATATGTGTGTATACGCTATATAAGCATTCGAGATTTTGGGTGTAGTTTTTTTTTTTTTTTGTGCACACAGTTTTTAAAAAACTGCTTGGCTTTTGCTTTTCTATGGAATGTAACCTTTGTAGTGGAAAGACGACTATAAATATCTATAAATTATTAGTGTATTATTAAACAAAAATGAATAAATAAAGTGCGTGTGACGTATTTGTGGCGGTGTTTTTTGTTTTGCTGCTGTTGGTGTAGCTCAGCTACACATTTCATCCGGGTAGAAACACAAACTAAGTACCTGAGTTCAAGTGTGTTGCCCACCATTTTGTTGTTTTATCTCTCGATCTGGCTCAATTTTGACTCGTCTTAAGAAGAATTGTTAACCTACTGATTATTTTTTTTTATATATGGCTTTATGTTATTTGTTTTTGTATTACTTTTTGTTTAGTTGTTGCGAAGTAAAAGGCACTATTCCAAACGCGCGCTACCCTTAAAACCTACTGAATTTTGAGCATAGTAATCTGCTGATTAGCCTAAAGAAATATGCTTTCTAGACTTGAGGTAACATGTTGATTATAACTGACTGCGTGTGTACGGAACCTATGGTGTATATGTGTGGTTATATATTATATATATATATATATAATCAGGTTGGGTTATATGGAGTCTTGGCTAGTTCTTGTCAAAGGGTAGACCTTGAACTCAACAAGATGCGAAGGAGAATTATCAAAGTGGACCCTCGATTTTGTATAAGTGTGCTGTCTGTGTGCCAAGTTTGCTCGGCAGACCACTGGAAAGGGGTAATTTTTAAAGTGGACCTTCGATTTTCTATTAGTGTGCTGTCTGTGTGCCAAGTTTGTTCCGCAAACTTTGCACACGCACAGCACACTAGCATAAAATAGCAGGTACACATTGAAATATCACCTTTGAGAGTCACTTGTGTATGAACGTTTCTCATCTGGTTGAGATTTTATGACTTTGATGCAATCGATTTCACTGTAATACATTTTTGAACTCAAATTAGTTGATGGAGAAGAGATCAAAAATATTTATTAAATATTATGACGTTTGTATAAAAAAAATTGAGACTGTTTAGCTGCCATTTTAGCTTCTGACTGGGTCTTAGAACTCTATCCCATATTCGTTTTTGGTTGGGAAACGATTAATAGAGCAGTTGGGTTTATTTCGTAAACTATTTGATCTATTGGTTTAAAATTTAGCTCGACAAATCAATTGAAAGTGGCAAATCAACCAAAAAAAAATTCAATTTTGACACTCAAAATAACAGAAACGTTACATAAACATCATGTTTTATCCACTTTTTTAAGGGCTTTCAACCTTATGCTTACTTCAAGGACATTTGATAAGATTTTCGTATAAAGACGACATTTTTTTGAAGATTTGCAACATAGTTGAGTTTTCTGAGCCAAGTTAAAAGCTTCCACCTTGTCTCAGACATTAAAAACATATTAAGAAATGGTTTTCGAGATAAGCAGACCGATTTCGATCATTTTATGCGGAATATTTGAATTGGAAACTGTTTTCTTTTCCAAAATCTGATTCTGTTCTTTTCTAAATAGAGTTTTCTAATCATTTCAATGAATATCAAAGATCTCTCCGATTCCAATAGATTGAATTTGGAAATGAGAACAGGTCTGTTGGAGTTATACAATAAGAACGGCAGCTAAGCAGACCGAAAACAGGCCAGGCTGTTGTTCTTTTTTACAAAGAAGTTGAATGTAGCTAAGACGAAAGTATCTTGAATCAAGAACTAGTTTTAAGACCCCATACAACTCAACTTGCCTTATAACCCTGCCCTTTTTGGATACAATAGTATCCTCTGTATCTGCATTTTGGCACTAGTTATTATACAAAAAATTAAAAAAAAAAAAAAATAATAAACAATATCTATTGAAGCGGTTGGTTGGTTGTTTGTTTGTTGGTTGATTGGTTGGTTACGTTTGCTAATATCCTATTCCTGGTCTGAGTTTTGCGAAAGCTTGCTTTACATTTAAATATGTATCCTCTGAGTTGGCTGCTGCTGCTTCTTGCACCGCGTTGGCTTAAAAGTTATATCAAATCGATACCTAAGAACTATGGTTTTGCATTTTAGCCTACGTTTGTTTGTTTGTTTCTTTCTTTATAGATATATGTGTGTATATATGTATATGTTTCATTGTACAAGTTTTGTCTTTTATGTTGTTTTGTTTCGTTTTCGTGGAATGCTGCATTTGTAAAAGGTGTAAAATCATTTTACTGATCACTTTGCTGTTTTGTTGTAAAAAATCAAAAGTATTTTAGCTGTGCTTTTAGGGGGGTTGGGTTGGGTTGGGTTTTGTAAACAATTAATAACAATAACAAAAAAAATTCTATACACTTGTTTTGTGTGAAATGGCGTAATTTTGTGCTTTGCAACAAATTGGTTTTTGTCTCCTCGAAACTGGGGGGGCTTTCGAATCTCCAAAAATCTTACAACACTATTTTTTGTTTTTGCATTTGCTTTACGATTAATTTGGCACACTGATTCCATTCTCCGAGCTAGGTGTGTGTTGTTTTATCTTCTGGTTGTTTTCGTTTCATTTTGTTAATCCCTGATTTTGCTGTTCCATTTTTTTTTTTAAAAACTGTCTCTTCCCGTCTACGAGTAGTGCGTATGCAACTCGGGCGCACTGGTCAGAACCACTGCTGCCGCCGCTGCCGCGGCCACAGCAGCCGCTGCCGAGCCTCCGCTATCGCCGTCCAGCACTCCGTCCTCCAATTTGAACTTTTCCTTGTGCATGCGCTCCATGTGCCGGCCGATATGCATCTTTTGCTTGGCTCGATACACACAGAACGGGCACTGAAACTGTGGCTCCTTGCCGCACTCCCATTTCTGATGATTGCGCAACGAGGATTTCAGCTTGTAAACACGGCCGCAGACGGGACACGGGTGTCCAGCACCACCGTTGTCACCCAGTGAGCCATTGTTGCTGTTATTTGAAGCTGCCACCAGAGAGCTGCTGCTGCCGCCGCCGCCGCCGCCGCTGGCCGAACTGTTGCCGCTAATGAGATTGTTCATGGCGCTGATGCTGTTCAGTATGTTGATATGGCAGAGTCCGCCTGGGCCACTCACATCTCCAAAGGTGACAGCACCGCTCAGTGTGGCAGGATAGTCGTTCAGGCTGCCGTTGCCGGCATTGTGCTCGCCAAAGCTTAGGTCAGCATTGCTGTTGGCAGCTGCCGCCGCCTGCTTCTCGGCCACAGCCTTGAGCATGAGGGATGTGGCCTCCTCCTCGCTTAAGTGTTTCAGCTTGCCGCCGCAGCTGGTCTTTAGGGGCTTGTTGAAGGGCGTGGAGGCGGCACTGGGTTCGATTTTCAATCTCATATTACCAATGCTCGGTGGCATTTTGACATCACCGGACTCGAGAGCTTTCGCTGACGTCGGCTTGTCCACCGACAAATCGGTGGGGAACACCAGCGGCTGAACACCGTCCCGCATGGTAACAAATGGCAAGGCCAGGCGGGCATTCCACTCGTTCCACGTGAGTCCAGCGATGCGCGTAATACTCAAATCTAGTTTCGGTTTTTGTTTGTTTTGGTTTTGTTTTGTTTTTGTTTTTTTTTTTGGTTTGAGAGGTGTGTGGGAGGGGGGTGTCGGCATACAACATATGAAAATAAAAACAAGAAAAAAACAAAAGAAAAGAAGAACGAAAATAAATAGCATTACTTTTGACTGGCACAAGAACTGCAAATGAAAAGTTAACCGAAAAATTAAAACAAACTTAGGGTAGGTAGGTGGTATGCTGCTGGTGGATTGTTCTTCGTTCTTGACAAGTGAAAACTAACATCCTTCACCTTCACCCAGTACTAATCACACACGCGCACACACACGCACACACACACGCATACACACACACACACGTATACGTATACACAGAAGTGGGATGAACTTGGATTGGGGATGAGCAAAAAGCGGAGAATTAGAATTAGTGAAGCGTAATTGGTTGAGAGTGATGCGGGGTGGGGGGGCTGGGGGAGAAGCGTTAGATCAATGCATGAACTAGTAGATAGGTGCGGTTGGAATATGTACAGCTATTGGGAAAGGAAAGAAGAAAACTCTTCTCAGTGTTTAGCAAGTTAACGCCAATTAGTGCATATTTATTTTAAACAAAAAGGTGAAAACTAAAAAGGATAAAAGTAAACAAACAGTTGTGTGGCAGCTGCGGTGCAGTTTCGCCCCCACATTTTCTTTTCTTTCTTTGTTTTTTTTTGTTTTTTTTAATTCTTAGCAGGTGTGGAACACATCACATGGCTGGATGGGGAGGGGGCGGGGGATTCAGTTGAGGGCAATTTGCTGGTTATGTTTAGTGGCATACAACACGTTTAGACTGGTAGCTGCTGCTGGTTGCTTAAATCTAAAGCAATTGTTTCAATTACAATATTCGGCTGTTTCGCTTAAGCTAAATGGGTCAAATGCATGGAGGGTAAATTACAATTAGGTTCGGGGCCAACGTTCCAAGCGACATGTCCAGTGTTCTCTCTCTCTCTCTCTCTCTTTCTCTCTTTTTCTCTCCCACATACACACACAGACCTAAAAAAAGAGAGAAATATGTTAGTGATGCTCGGCACAATGTTCGAAATGTCAACAAGGTGGTAATCATCAAGTGATTTGCCCCTCAAGTGGTGGTTGTCGCCGCCAGCCAGTCACCTGCGAAGAGAGAAATATATTAGTAGGGATTCTGGGAATGGAATGCCTGACGGCAGTCAGCAGCTGCACCAAATAAAAGCCCACTCCGCACGTTGTCTTTGATCTTTAATTAGTTTTATTTTTTTTTTCTTTTCATTTTATACAACTATTCTCAATGAAGTTAACTGCAAAGTACATGCATCTAATTGTATCCATAGTTGATCTAATTGAAAGGTGAAAATATTATGCTTGAAGGGTAATCATAAATTTATAAATTTCAATTTACAATCAATTTTACTACAGAGGGTTGCGAGTGAGTGCGGGTGCGGTTCCCCCACCCCCACCACTCTTGTTCAATCTTGGGGCGGCGTACAAACACACAAAATATATGGTATTAATTCGATTGATTATTCTTTTTTGAGAGAACAAACAACATCTACATATGTTTATTATTAAGCCTCCAATTCAGACACGTTTACATTTTGTTTGTGTTAAAATTTACATCATGTTTGTTTAGTTTTAGGTCTTAAATAGGTAGGTAGGTAGGTAGATACATCAAAAAAGGTGTGTGATTTGAAATGGTAATATATATATAAAAAAAAAAAAGGTATGTGCACTTTGTTAACATTGTCTGCATTTTGCTTAAATTTTTAATGTATAATGCATATAATATAAGTAGAACTTCCCTTTGCTTTACACATTTTATTTACTTTTGCTAGGTGTTTTTTTTTTTTTTTTTTTTGGGTGATTATTAGTCACACATCAAAGAACTTTTGTCTGATGATAAAAACAATACAACAGAATTGAAGTAGAAACATTTCTGCTTCATAAAATCTAAAATTATTTCAATTAGCGCCTCAAACCATCTACACATCCCAGACTCAGTTGAAGACAGACCACAATTTCAGTTGTAAAATATGTGAAATCAGGGATTAATACCAAAACTGTTACCAGAAACGAAATAAAACCATTTCTAGTACCGAAACACTTTAATTGGAGGCAACACAAGCTGAATGTAACCCAAACTTAAGGAAGTGGTCAGTTGAGTGTTTAAAATGACAAGTCGCCAAATTTGTTCTTTTCACAGCTTCGACTGAAGTCTTCTCTGATTTACCTAGCTGCTGCTTTCAGTCAGAAGTGCCAGTCGGTGGCAGCAGCAAGTGTTCGGATGTTGCAAGTAGCAGCGCCGTCGCGACAGTGGTTGATACACCAATGCACGGTAGAATTGACAAGCTGATGCCGTCAGCACAGAAGAGCCTCTGTGATAGAAAGACATATCCGAACATTTGTTTGTCTCTGCTTGTGTACTGTGTGCCGCTTCTTGCAAGTAGCTCTTCTCTTCTCGCACGCCTTCACCCTGTTAACTCCACCATGCGCCAGTTTTTCTCAGCCATAGCCCCTGAGGGCCGAATGGGCTCTTCAATTCTCCCCGAATGCTTGCCTTAGCCATGCAACGCTGAGAGCCAAAGAGAGACAGAGAGCGTCTCTTCTGGGGGAACACTGTTCTACGCACACACATACTAAATTGGTTTGTATGTGTGCCGTTTGCGCATTCTCACTCTCACACACTCACTCTTTCGCGCTCTTGGCAAAGCTTTTGGCGCTGTCGCCGACTGGCGCTCTTGATGGAAAGCAGCGGCAAGATAAGCCGTAAGGCAACAAGTGCTGCTCTTGCTTTTTTTCAGAAATCGCGCTTTGAAAACGACTTTTGGATTTTTTCAGAATCAAAAGCCAATGAAATGAATCTTATGACTGTTTTTTAAGCACTGGTACCGATTAACAGCAAGAATAGATCCACTAACATCTATTTGGAGTGGATATCAATCAATATCTTCTTTTTTTTATATAAAAATATCCTTTTTCCTTTTCCTTTTGACGATTTTTAAGCTCAGTTAGAAGAAAATCTAAGATCAATTTAACATTAACTGCTAATTTAAATATTCAAAAAAGGTTTTAACTAATATCCAGTCCAAAATCATTCAACGGATCTCCAGCATCTAAGCTTTGGATCCTCCGTTTGCAGTTTTGGGTATTTGTTTAACATTTCAGAGGTCTTAAACTGCAACAGTAAGTGGAATTGCTACAGAAACCAAAACCAAGCCTCGCTTCTTCTTCCGTTCTTCTTTCTATTGCATAGAGACAAGTGGTCGGGATTCTAAATAGCAGTTCGAATGCTAATCAAGTGATTCATTTCACGCGTGCCTAAGGTCTATACGCACAGTGGTTTAGCGCATAGCACAAACAAAGGCAAATTACAAAAAAAGAAGCTTTGTCTGTGGTCTCTCTTTTCTCTCTCCGATGCTTTCGGCCATGCTACAACAAGACAGGTAAGGCGCGATGAGTGTGATGAGCACTGAACGTGAAGGTACTTTGCAGAGAACTCACACTGACGCAGCCGTACCTTTATTGTTGTATCATGCTTTCGGCTAAGCTTAAGCAAACACAAATTTGTATGTGGATCGTGATTTGGTTGTTGGCGACGAATGATGTCGTTTAAAAAGTTGTTAACTGATACTGGAGAAGCCCTGAATTCTGTGTACTGGTTTTGGTATAACTTTTAATACTTTAATATTAATGACGCATAAAATGATTGGAAACTAAAATTATATACGAAATGGAACTTTCAACCGAAACATTAATACCGCTCTGAATATTATTGTAAAACTTTTGGCTTTTTTATGGTTTTTATTAGAGCTCGACCTTGAATTCTGCGTACAGCAGCAGCTCTATGATTTGGATAAAGCCTCGATTCGTAGCTTCAGACTAAGAATATTTATAGAAACTTTATGTTTAGTCGAGTAAGCATATCAGCTCCTTTTGTAACGAACTTGCTTCTCTTTCAGTACTGGTCTGGGGGATATAGCTTGAGGCCTTAGTTTTGCTGATCTGATGTTTGAATGTTGTTGTTAGTCGCTATAACCATTCATTGTTGATTATATATATATATATATGCATATATATTAACATATATCTTCATTTAAATATATTTGGGTTAAATGTAATTCTTTGTGTGTTATCTCCTGTGAAATTACTTGCACTTTGATTGCAGATTTCCTTTTTTCCTTAACTCTTACGAAACTAAACATATGTATGTTGTGAAGAAGACAAACTAAAGCCTAGAGAAACTGAATGCGTACAGAGAAACAGTTAGGTGTCAATTTTGAAATGTGAAACTGATTGAACTTAATAAAAATAATCAACAAATAAGTAGAAGAAATGCATCATTCGATCGCAATGATGTTGCAGCTAAAAAGTTGGTTCAAGTAAGCAAAATGACGCTTCAAATGGGGATAATAAAACTAGCCTAACACAAGTGTGTGTGTGTGTGTGTGTGTGTGTGCTCGCTTCTTTGTGTACTCACTCCACCCGCTTTAGATCTTGCGACCGCGCTTGCTCTCCAGCTGTGGCTTCTCCGGATGATGTTTGCGCACATGCACGCCCAGGTTGCCCCGCTGCTTGGCTTTGTATGTGCAATAGGGACAGGGATGGCACGGCTCCTTGCCACCGCATTCGACGTTCTCATGGCGACGCAACGTAGACTTCCAGCGGTATTTCTTGCCGCAGTGCCGGCACACGTAGCGTGACTCTGGATCATCGCAGGGACCCAGCGATGAGTCGCTCAGTGACAGTTCATAGGTCATGCCTGAGGGATCGCCGCCAGCATCTGACTCTTCCTTCATGGGTCGCGTTGTGAGTATGGTGTAACTCTTGCTGGAGTCATGTATGCTGATTTCTTCAGGTATAATGGTCTCCACACCTTCGTCCTCCTGCTGCAGCTGTATGTGATGATGATGCTGCTGCTGTTGCTGTTCCGACTGCACCACGGTTTGTATATGATGCGTCTGCAATTGGGAGCTGTGTATGTGATGCGTCTGGGGTGACTGCTCATGCTGATGGACCGACTGCATCTCCTGCGGATCGTGTTCAATGGTGGTAATGTGCGTCTCCCCGCCCGACGACTGCATATGCTCCGTAATCTCAGAGGGGGCAAAGCCAATGCCTATCTTGGTGCCGTCCGGCAGTTCAATGTCATCGATTTCGGCATATTTCACCAGATCACTGATGATGGCCGCCGACGCATTGGGATTGTTCAGATCGATCTCGCTAATCTCATACTTGGTTCCATCGGCCAGCTCATGATGGTGTTGATGCTGAATGGCCTCGTGAGTCTCCACGATTTGTAAATTGCTCACTGTGGGCCCAATGATCTTGCCACGCGAGTACCGAATACGCGAGCCAATATGCGGCTTCGTGTCGGCCAGCTGGACATTGCGTAGTCCCACCAGATTGATGGTCTGTCCATGATGTGCGGTAATTATGCTTTGTACTTGTGTATGCGTGGGCTGGGTAGACTGCAGTTGATGGTGGTGATGGTGATGCTGCTGCTGCTGCTGCTGCTGATGCTGCTGATGCTGAGAAGTATGTGGCACCTCTTCAATTTGAATTTGTTGCTCTTGGTGTGACTCCTGCGGCACATGCTGAATGATCTGATGTGGATGTATAATGGTTGTGGTACTGCCTGCATGTGAATGATGTGCGGCAATGGTGGTGGAGGCCGGTATGATCTTCTTGATATTGATAAGCTCTGAAAAAAGTGGAAAAATCCAAGGAAAATTAGAAAAAGTTGAAGCAAATTTGAAGGGTCAATTCTAAATTCTAATTGAAGCTATCATAAACGTTCAAGTTTGCCACATTTCTATCAGAAAATACCTTAGGACAGCAAAATTGTGTTGATTGAATGCCGCTTGAGTTAAGATCCTTGACATAATAACCAACCGGAAGTACCTTTTTGGCAGGTGCCAGAATTTATCGAACCCTAGGGCTGAAGTAATACTAGGAACACATAGTAGTTGCTTACATTTTTGACAGCTTTCGATAGAAGTTACACGCTACAAGCATATCGTTCGAATCATCGAGCTGAGACTTGTTGAGAGTATCGAAGCTGCGCTGCCCTGTATCATGGCTAAGATCTCTTATCTGCTATTGCAGAACACCATTTGACCATAGACTGCTGGGTAGTATATTCCAGGCATATTTTACCCACGGATGCAAGCCGGTTATCAACCGCATTCCGATAGAAAGACTAAAATGGGAAGTATCTAGTACCTCACCAGCTCTATAGACCACACATTGGCCCTTCCTACTACCACTTTCTTTGACGATGACGCTTGTTCTTGAGGATCGGCAAGTTTGCTCGTTTAAAGAACTCCGAAATTGAATAGATAGATTCATGGATAGGATAGAATCAGATACTTGGCTATACACAGCCCAAGGGGCCGAGCTAAGGTACTCTTATAATCTCTTGTCTTGTGTGCTTCTAAATTTCGTAAAAGAAAAAGGAAAAGGGATCTACAGTTTAAAGCGAAAGCTGAACGGCAATGTTTGGGCAGCTTTTTTATGTGTTATTACTTCAAAGCCGGCCCCAATAGCTGGTGAAGGTGAACCGGTGTGTACATCTTTTTCATTAGATGTCCCTAGGAGGCATCGAACTCTTGCATAGCGGCCACACACACTACCGGTGCACCACAGCCGGTTTTTCAGGATGGTATTCCAAAATTCCCATAAATCTGGGATGAAGTAATGGACAATACTTCAAAAAAAATGAGTTGCTACAAATTTTTCACTTGAAAAAATCCTTTAAGACATATTTGTACAGGTTAGGGATCCCTTGATGTTTGAATCCCCTGTATCAACTGTCCCATTTCGGCTTGCTATTGATGCTTAAGGCCACCTTGAAAGACTTATGCCAAGAGATAATATACCTAACCCATCACATATGAATATTTCGTCTACTTACCGCACTCCGACGAAGGTAGCTTGATGGGTGTGCTGCTGGTCAATGTGGTGGTCAATGTAGGCTTCACATCAGCATGCGTGGCTGCATTCAGTAGCTCCGTTATGGTGGGTGTCGGTTGTCCAGCTGGACCAGTTACAGTCACCGCCGCTGCTTGATCCTCGTCCGCTCCCAATTTGGCTGCCGTTATGTTGCCCAGCTTCTTAACGTGCAACACAAAGCCATCTTTGTTCTGGGTAATGACAATATCATTGCTCTCCAACAGGCAATCATCCAGCTCAAATTCATCGGGTGTACCCTCTGTCTGTTCGCCCTTGTCCTGCTTGGAAGCTGCAGAGATTTGTCACAAGATTAGTTAAAAGTGTTCAAAGTCTATGTCAAAGTTTTTCACTTAGTCTGGCTCCTGTTCTCTTGAATTTTCTTCTTGATACAAACAAGCAAACAATTTTCATCCCGTACATTTGGGTTTTAGTGCTTACAAAGTAATGTGTGTGTGTGTCAAAATGAGAACCGAAGGACAAACATAACACCACCATAGCCATAAATAAAATAAAAAACCAGAAAGTTCTTAAGAAAAAAAAATGCCGCGCCCTTAAATAAGAAAAAAAACAAAAACTGAAGCTCTGCTTAAGTTCTAAAGTAAATTCAATAATGACACATTTCAATTTGGTTACAAAATGCATTTTTTATTATCATTAATGCGCTGCTGCTGCTGTTGTTGTTGTTGAAACGGTGTTACCACGCTCCTTCAGGTCCTGGCAACTTACCTGAGATCAGTCACAATTTCTTTTCTTTTCTTTCTTTCTTTAAACAAACTAAATCATACAACTTTTGCACCCGTTTCGAACAGGTCACGAGCCGCCAAGCCCACCGTCAGTTGATTTTCATTAAAATACTCGGGATGCTGCGTCTTGATGTGCATGTTGAGGCTGTGCTTATAGCGTGCCACATAGGGACAATGTCCACACTTTTCCGTAGGCAGACGACCGCACTCATAGCGCAAGTGTCGGGACAAGTTCTTCTTATAGGTGTACGCCTTGTCGCAGCGCGGACAAATGTGCGAACTAGAACAACGATTCTCCAGCTGTGCCACCTTATTCAGTGTGGTAACCGACTTCATCATGGACAAACTCCAGGCGCTCTCTAAAATGTTGAGAAAAGAAAGTAATAGGTTAATTATAGAGATCGGTTAACACACACACACACACACAAACAAACACAAAAGAGTTGTAAATAAAATCATGAGGGGAAAAATGCTATGAAAATGCTTTACGTACGTATATAGCCAACTACCAGTTCAATTAGATGGCGGAGCGATAGATAGAAGAGCAGATGATAATAGTGGTTAAGCTACAAAAATATCAATCTAAAATACTTGGGAGGGAGAAATAAACAAAAACTAAACAGGAAAACAGGAGGGGAAATAGTTCTTACCAGCTGCCACAGTTTTGTTTTCTTTTTTTTCTTTTTAAATAGCATTCTTATTTCGATTTTAGATTAAAGTAAAACTTGAGCTTAGTGGCAGGTAGTACCGTCTACTAAGGCATTACGGTAGCAATGGGTATACCCATTGACCTGACTCTTTTGCTTAAAGAACGAACAAACTTTGAATGGCTATTAGCCCAAGTAAAGTGAAATATGAAAGTCGTTAAGCTTAAGTGAAGAAAATCATGATATATGGTTTGATTTGTGATTAAAATATCTCAGAGAGGATACAGAGCTGTTCTTGATTCTACTTCCACTAAAATATTGTGATTTTTAAATCGGGTTTTGGACTAGATTTGAACTCTAAATCATAAATCTTCGGCTGAAGTGAAAACGATAACAATGCTTATAGCTCTCACATCCACTTCCACAAACATTTTGTGATTTAAACTCGATTTTTGTGCTAGATTTCGATGAGAAGTCAGATGGAAGTCATATTATAGCTACATATACGGGGGGGTTCCAGGAAATCTCTGAAGATTTTCGTATAAACGGTTTCATTTCTGATTGAAGTGTCTCCAATATGCTGGGTTAGATGACAAAAGTGATCCACTGCTCAAGTACAAGTAGATTAAGGGTCGATTTTTTATATCTTATACATAAACTAACACATAACAGGGCACATTCCAAGTTTAACCGATACTTAGCTATTTGGAAGATGAGAAATCGGCTCTTTAAGCATAAGGCTTTGCCGATATTATTGTTTTCACTTTACATACAAAGTTCTTTTAGTTTAGTTTAGTTCAAAATTCAATAGTTTATACGAAAACCTCTAGAGTTTCGGGCTACCGCCCGATTATAAAGATGTTTCCTTACAAAATATCATTGTAAAACTCTAAAACGCACAAAATGTAAATAGAACCCTCAATCTTCTGTCTTAATTATACAACGTCGTACAAAATTGACTAAATTAACAAAAGAAAATGGTTGAAAATTTCAATAAAGCTCAAGTTATTCTAGAAAAGTGTAAAAGAATTCACAAAAATCCTAAGACTGAATAATAATTAAGTATTTTTAAGTTCAAAACATATTTTTTGATGTTAAATATTACTTAAAGTCTACTAAAGGGAATGCTTGAAGAATGAACTGAGCAAAATGCAAAGTTGTTCTTAATCAGTGTTCCCCAGCCATGGCAAGCAGCACTGATGAGAGTCAGAGAGTGAGAGTAACACTGTTCCAAACGAGTATTCCGAAGAAAACGAAAGAAGCGAGTCTCTCTCTCTGAAGCTCAGCAAGCATGCGTTGTGAAACGGCTCTCCTTGTAGTTGCTTTCTTTCTCCCCTTCATTTTACCGTTTCTTACGCTCAATTGCCAAAGAAGCTTTCAACTTTCAGGGCATCGCTGACAGAGTGCATGCATGCACTAACACACACACACACACTCACTCACTCACACTAAACATCATAGATCTGAAATTATATAAAAATCATTTAGAATTAAATAGTCAGACAAAAATAGTCCCCGCTAAATAAAAACACTAAAACATTTTGTTTTGTTTGTTTTTGTTTTTTTGTTTTTTGGGTTTCAACATTTCAATATCAATCTTTATTACGTTTTTGTTACCACACTTCATCAAATTCAAACATGTGTATATAAACGATTCCATCATATATATTATATAATGCCTTTTGTTCAGTTTTGGTTTTTATTTGTTTTTGTTTTTTGTGTTTTTTTGTTTTGTTTTCATTTTTGCAAAAATAACAATTTTTGAATTTTTGTTTCACAAAATTTTCAACAGAATCTCAATTTCATGCTCGTTATGTGGATTTTAATGCTACGGTTCTTGTTGTTATTATTTTCAATTGGTTTTTGTTTTTTGTTTTGTTTTTGTTTTTTCTTTAAAGGTACTAACAATATCAGCTTCGTCATTTTGTTATGCTTTGTATATAAATTTGTTTCATAATTTCGCCTTTTCCGTGGTTTCGTTTAACAATAAATATATATATATATATATGTATGTATGTATACATTTCAATGTATATATATTTATATAAACACTTTACTTGGTTTGGTTGTAATATATTACGCTACAAAAAATAAACAACATTCGTTTGTTACAGTTTTATATGCTTTGTTGTTTGTTTGTTTGTTTGTTTGTTTGTTTGTTATTGTTTTACGTGTCTGTTAATTTGCTCTGCTAAATATGGCAATTTTGTTCCAAAACGTTGTATTCCTTCTGTTCAGTTTAATATATTTGTTGTTGTATATATTAAGGTATATGTATATGTCCTTGTATATATGTATATGTACGTGTGTATGTTGTATATATATTTTTGGTTGGTTTCTTTGGAGTATATTCTGTTCATTATTTTGTAACTTACGCTGCTTTAGGCTATTCTGTTAATTAAAACCTATGATAAATATTAATCATAACAATAACAAGTTAAATTAATGAACATAAAAACCAAAAAGGTGTTAACATTAAACTAAAAACAATGCAACAGAAAAATATTTAATGTAAACAATTAGTCTAAGCTTTAACAGCGAAAACACAGAATAATTTAGCTAACAAGGCCTTAATCAATTAGTTTAACAAACAAAAATCTGTGAATATAAACGGTTCCAACAAATGTCGGCAGCTTGTCTCGTTCGCATTGGACTTGGGTTTTTATAATAATAATTGTTGAAATTGACTTGAAACTGTCGCACAAGACAAATTGCCCACAAATGTGGCTAATTTTGAAACCAAATTAAGGCAAACCATTTGTTCTAAGAGTTCAGTTTAGTTTAGTTTTAGTGGTAGTTAGTAGTAGGTAGGTAGGGATGGCGGGGGGGGGAGGAGTGGTGAGAAAGTGCTGCTGTATAATTTGTCTAGTTAATTCGAGTTCAACCGCTCTACTTGTTGTCAATGGTTCAATGCGCTTTATTATTGTACTGTCCATTTATGGGTAAGTTCACATCTGCAACCAAATATGTGTTACACAACAAAATCAACAAACAATAATAATATATATATAAAAAAAAAAAAAAAACAATCAAATTAATTTATATTACATTCTGTTTCCTAACTACATATGCGCAGCTGGTGACTGGCCGTTAAAAAATTACCATGCCAAAATTTGTGTGAAAACATTTAGAGAGTCAAACTTGAGAGAAACTTAGGATTAGGGAGAGAAAAAGGCACGCATAAACACGTATGTGAGAGAGCTTTGTTGAGTATTACTGAGTTAAACTTAATGCAGCGAGTGTCATGCCTGGCCCGCAGGGGCCGTCGTAAACATGTCGCATTAGGTGCCAAGAGAGCAAACAGCTTTTCAGTCGCTGATCGGCGATTGATGAAGTAGCTGAGAGCTGGTTTTTGTAGCTTTTTATCACTATCACACGCTCCTACGCTCTTAAGTTTTTGCCTTTGTTAGTGCTCAAGACTACTCAGCTTTGAGTAAAATCAACGCTTCTTATCGCACGAAGCGAAGTAAATCTGCTTACTTGCTCACCAACACCAGCACATTGTTTCTGTTCTCTTCATTTGGGCTGGCCGAAGCTGGAATGAACAAGGTGAAGCTCCTGATAAAACAAAAGTCGTATGATCAAGCTCACAGTGCGCTCACAGCTCAGTGCATAAAGCAGTGTTCCCCAAGAAGAGAGGCGCTCTGTCTCTCTCTCTCTCTCTGACACTCACTGAAGCATTACTTCGGCAAGCATGCGGAGTGAATGGCCGAACGGACAATCCAGCGAATAAACCATGATTAAAATCACAGAAATCAACCTGGCTTGATTGATTTGATTGAATAAACACAAAGAACATCAATACGCAGAAGCGACATATAATTTGATATGGTCGAACACGAATTTTTGCAATCAAAGTCGTAAAAAACTGTGCTTAAGCTCATGAGGTGACTCAAAAAAGATGACAGAACGATTAGATATACGATTCTTGTGAAATTTTAAGAACGAATTGACGATTTAACCACCTTCTTTGCCTTTGTAAGAGCACAATGAAACATCAACACGAAATTCAAAAGATTTTTACTCAGAAGTGGCATTTTCTTTGCAAATTTGATGGGTTGAAAATATAAACGTTTCTCAATCACTCGAAATCGTTATCAGTTATGTACTCAACAGCCTGGAAAACGTTTAGTTTGAAGCTAATATGTCTTTAGCAAAAGTTTGGCAATTTAAAGACCAAAATTTGATACCAAATGGTAGCATGGCTAATAAAAACTAACCAAATAGCTAATCAGGACAGTTTCTTTCAAATATCTACATCAGTGTAGCCTGGGGAGCATAACCCACTCGGCAAACAGCGCTCGATTTGCTTTTATTCTTAAGCCAGCGCTCGATGAGGACAGGTCAGAGCTAGTTTACACTCTCCTCTTTGGGCCACGCTCTCTGACTACACTCTCTATGGCACTGTTGGCTTCTCTCCTCCTCTTTGTAACTCCTCTCTCATTTCAACTGATCACCAATCAAATTCATTCAAAAGAAACTGGGAAATCACACGTTTTCGCACAAATCCACATACATTTTTTAACGGTCAGTTTACAGCGTAAAATTATAATTTTTTTAGTTGCCTGCGTTTGGGTAATAGTTTTTTTTTGTGGTTTTTCTTTTCTTTGTTTTGGTGTTTATTTTTGTATAGTTTTTTTATTTCATATGTTTGTAATTTCAATAATTTATTACATTTAAATTTGTTTAATGGCACTCATAGCAATTGTTTTACTCGTTAGTTTGCAATTTAACAACTTATTTTATATCTCTAGCGTAGTTTTTTTCTATTTCTTTTTTGTTTTTTGTTTGTTTTTTTTTGGTTTATTATTTATTTTTGTTTTCTTGTTTTCTTGTTTTTGTTTGTTTGTTATTTGATGCTCTCTCGCTTGTCATTTTGCCATCAAAATTTGACTAAAACAAAGACTAACTAAAAAGTTAAGTGAAACAACTTGAATGTAACACATTTTGTATATATATATATGTAAGTAAGTTTATGCTTATTTGATGAGTATATGTGTTCGATCTCGGGGGGGGGGGAGGAGGGAGGCGGCGGCGGCTGCAGCATTGAGTTTGTTTTTAGTTTTTACTAGGGGGGATTAGGGGGATGGTGGTGGTGGGGGGCTTTGCTTTGGTGGAGTTTTCAAGTATTTATTAAATGGCACATTTTATACCAATTGGCACACACACACAAACCCAATGCTGCAATCACGCACACAAATGTAATTCTCTGGCTATTTTCATTAGTGAGTAGTAGAGTGTGGGTCCTAAACTCATGCTCTCCCTTCGCTTGCAACAACAGACAACATTTGCTAACATAGCATTTCTATATGTAGTTATGTGTATATATATATTGTTTATATGTAAGAGATGTGTATTTTATATGTATATGTTTGTGTGTATATAAACTCTTGTTCTTGGAACCAACAAATCGAGTGGCCTCTGCTCACTAACTTCAAAAACTTCATTCATTAACAACATTTTACTTTGTTTAATAACAAACACTCACATTGACATATAACAACACAGCGACTGCAAATACGATATCGAATTGGTTTCACAAAACTGCCTGGATGGTGGGGGGGAGGGGGGGGTGATCATTGTAGCTAGATCTCTGCGAGAACGAGTGTGTGTACTTGCCCTGATTTAAAAAAAAAGTCTTCAGCAAATCAATTAAACTGGTCAAAGCACGGAAATATCTTAGTATTTGTGCCAATATTTGGAAAATTCGAGACACAAAGTTTTAGTATTTTTGATTTTATGTTTCAAAACCGTGGCTAAATCCTACAGAAGCCATAAAAGCTGTGTGGAATATCCATTCTAAGGCTGTTCGTTGTTGTTTTGCGTCTAGCAACCACAACCTTTAATGTGTCCCCATTCTCTTTCTCTTTCTCTTTTATAGCATCATCTTATTGGCATGTATTCCTGTTGCTGTGCGGGGGAATGATTTCGTGCGCATCAGCCCAATTAAGTTTTAAAACATCATTTTATCACAAAAACTTCGAGAATTTTGTATGATTAACCAGAGATAACTTTCTTGTGTGCTAAAAAAGAAGACTCGAAAATACGACTCGATAAAGACCAGTAACAACTGGAAAATGTGTCACAACGGATCAAAAAATCCGGTTCAAAATGAATTTTCAACACGATTCGCGACTAGGGTAGCATTTTCTCCTGACTAAGTATCATTTATGACTATTTTAATTAGACCAAGAACTCGAGCAGGACTTGACTATGCTCAAAAATTACAGAAAATGTTTGCAGGGATGCACACACACACACACAGTAAAAGGTAACAACCTGATTTCTCTTCTTTCTTCAGGTAAGGTAATAACCTGCCTTCTCTTTCATTTTCTTTTCTTTGTTCTAGCTTCTTTCTTTATTCGCTTCATTTGTATTGGTGTCTACGCGGACCTAAGTTGCCTGTGGCCACCCCTCTGATTCTGTTTAAGCTTTCCAAAAAACTCTCTCGTTTTCTGTTTCATGTTTCTCGATGAGAGAAAAACACGGTAACAGCTTGAAGGGATTATTTTTGTTCGGCTCTCAATGGCTCTCGAACCAAGGTGCACTCATACACATTTACAGTTTATTAAGGCACACTCGCAATAACAGTATTAAAAGATACTTGTCAAATTCATTCTCTAGCTAAAGAAATGGGTAAAAGATACCTCAGCTTACAGTGAGTTGGCTGTCGAAAAACTCTTTTGAGATTTTAGATAGCCCACTTGTGATGCAGCTTCTCATATATTGTTCTGCTACTCAGATTCATTATTACACTTGTCTGATATCTCATATGGGAAAACTCCTATGAGATATCAGACAAGTGAATATACAGCTCGACAAAACAATCTCAGAATTACTTATGACTTACGTTAAAATGTCTGGTGAACAAAACAAATTGGTTGTGCTGTCCGTTCACCAAATTTACAGGTACAAATTAAAGAGACTCTCTCATTCTCTGAACAGATATTTTATGTTCTCAATGAGAGCAAAACACGAAGCTGTCTTCCGATAACAGCTTAAAGAGCAAGAATAACTGAACAAATCGAATCGAAGTGTCAGCTTAAAGTCTGTTTCGCTGTCGTTTGCTTGTTGAAGCACGCATACACACTTGCAGTTTACTCGGGTATACGCTCAAAAGACACTTTTGGTAGCCTCTTTAAGGGTAACTTTAAGGATAACGGGAATAAGCGAACACTTTAAGCAAGATGTGTTAATTGGGGTCAATATCTAAATTTCTGTATAGCAGTTAAAATTCAGATAAACCTCCATTTACATTCTACAAATCGCTTTCGTACCAAAAACCACCCATTCGATCGTTTTCTGGGATCAAAAGCGATGTGAGATTGAAAGGTTTTCTAGAAAGAGTAAAGTTATTCCCTAGACCAGCTAACCACTAGACGGAAGACTATTTGAATGAAAATTTTGTGTTTTTCCTTGTAAACTAAATACAATGATCGCCCACCCCAATCAGTTCAGTTTGGTGAATTAATTTTGAAGTTTGCACACTGCAATTCTGGATTTCTTTCTAAATGGATTTGTGTCTGATGATTCGATCTCTGTACTTTTGGTTCAGTTTTGTTTCTGTCGTTTTATTGTTTTGGTTTTGTTTTCGTTTTGGTTACTCAAACATTGCCTGGCATTTGTGTGTTTGTGTGTGTGTAGTTTAATAACAACAAATATGTATTAATTATATTAGAAATATATATAGATATATATTTGGCAACAAATAAACACAGTACGTTTTTGTTATATGTATTTTCCTTCATGTTATGTTTATGCATTTCTTGTTTGGTTCTCTATGGTAGATTATTTCATCATCTTTGTTAATTTCACTAAGGTTGGTTTTTTTTTTCTTCCTTTTGTTTTTCGACTAAAATTACGTAGTTTTGGTTAGTTTGACTAAAATGTTTTGCTCTTAGCTTCCTTGCGTGTCTGTTTTTGCCTCTCTATTCCGTTTTGGTTTTCTTACATCTTACTAAAATTCTATAAAATGTCCACGACGACTGCCTGTATACATATATATATATATATATATATATATATGTGTGTATATATATGTATGCATTGTTATCTATGTATATATTGTTGTTCTAGCTGTTGTTAAATATTTTAATAGCTATGCTTTCCTCTTTTCTTCATTTTTTTTTTTTGTGTTTCTTTTTCTTTTTGTTTCATTAACTAGTTTTAATGCTTTTTCCTATGCTCAGTTTCAACAATAATTCTCTTCCTCCATACTCTAGATATTGGTTGGTTGATTTCTCTTCTATATAAATGATGTGGCATCCAATAAATTCGTTTTGTTTGTTGTTATTTGTAATTGTTCTATATAGTTTTTGTTCTTGTTGTTGTTCTTGTTCTTGTTGTTGCGGTATTGGTATTGGTTGGGGGGGGATAACGCTTATTCTATTTGATTTTGAAGAAAACATTATCTCATAAGTAATATTTGACACAGACACCGGACTCAAGGTGTCGCTTTAGGTGGGAGCTTTGTGAAAATGCTTTGCCGCACATCAGACAGCGAAATTTTTTCTGTCCACCACATTCATATCTGTTGTGGGGAGAGGAGATAAGTCAGGAGGAGCAGGCCTTACTACACGGGCTGTTGACTCACCTGATATGTCGTTGCAATGAACTGGCATCCTTGTAGCTCTTCAGGCAATTGAATCTGGGACACTGATATCGTCCGTCCGGATTGATGAACTTGAACAAATCCGAAAACTTAAGCTCATACCAATAATCACGTATTAACGAGTGGGCCGAACTGGTTGTGGGTGGCGGCGTTTGGCTGGAGTTGGAGGCATAACTGCTGGGAGCTATAAGAATAGAAGAGGTCGAGATGAGTTCTGTATAAGAGGTTTGGTTGGACTGAATCTTAAACCACTAGAGAGATAGAGAGAGAGAGAGAGAAAGTGAGAGCAAAAGTAGAGTAGAGTAGAGTAGAGCAGGGTGGAAGTACAGTAGTTCCACCCTGGAGTAGAGAGTAACAAGAGTTCTTAAAAACGTTCAGTAAATTGTGTCTTTTTTTTTTTTTTTTTTTTTTTAGTTTTCTTCTCTAAAACTAAAACATAATTATAGAATTAAAAAAATGTGATATTTACAGTTAGTGTGTGGTATGCATTTTTGGTTTGTTCGTTTTTGCGGGGTGTTTTTTGTAGTATTATGTATGGTGTGGTGAAGCGTGAGCGGAGAGCTAGCAGTGGCTGGTCGAGTTGCTTTTAGAATGAGGCGCGCTGTGGATGATGGCTTGAAGATGATTGATTTGATTGATGAGATGGTGTTGGCTTTGGTATAAGGTTGGACACTCGCTGCAATGAAATAGGCCAAATGAGAGAGAGACAGAGAGAGAGAGACAAGGCCGAGGACAGCAAAAACAAAATTTCTTTCTTCTGGCAGTTTATTCAGTTACAAAAATATGGATAGGTATATATATATATATATTTGTATGTGGTAAATGGTTATCAAAATATAGTTAGTTATATCAAAAATAGTTTAAGAAAGTTTTATTTATATATAAATATGTAAATGAATAAATATATCTTAGAAAACTAGCTTCATAGAGTGGGATCACCCGTGAGCTGGCTCTTAATGCAATATAAGTAAGGTGGGCGGCTGGTGGGTGACTCCACTCTAAGGTCGTCGTTTCATTTGGGGTTGGCTTAACATCTGCACAAATTCGATTCTCCTGGGCAATATAGTAAGTAGTAGTAGTAAGTAGTAAGTAGTAGTAGTATACGATTTCATAACTGTTTTGGCTGTTTACTTTCTCTTTGTAAATATATTTGAACTATTTGCTTTTGCTTTTGGTTTTGTAGTTGTACTGTGGTTGCATTTCATTTGTATTTTTGGTTGAGATCATCCATTCAAGTGATTGTGTTTTTGTTTTTTTTTTTTTTAGCAAGGAACTTAGATTTTACTGATGCTCTTCATCTTCAACTTAGGCTAACTCTTAGTAGATTTTTGGAATTTCAAGTTTTGTGTGTGTTTTTTCTTTTGGCATGGCCGGAACTAGTCTACGCTTATTTTTCACTTCTTAGGAATGCAAAGTATTCGAAACTGTGCCTACTCTCAGTAGTTTGACTTAGTGGTTTCGCTTAATTTTCTAATATAAACTTAAACTTAAATGAAATAAGAGACCATAGGCTGAAGCAGAATGTTAATGTTTAAAATAAACTTAAATCTAAATACAACGACAACTGCCATGCAAATGGGGGTTTGCAAATTTGCATTTCCATTTGCATTTGCAGTGTCCTTCCCCTCCTCCGCATTTCCCTCAACTTAAACATAACAAAAATTGTTTGGACTGTTTCTCTTGTTTTTCGTGGAGCCTTTAAGCCGTCGCTTCCCATTTGCTGGAGGCCTGCATTTGAAATGCCAACGGTAGAAAGTCCTTTTTCATTTTGGCAAAATGTGTTTTAATATGCTTGGTCAGGTTGTCGCTACGCTTGGCCGCATAATTGCAGCTGGGACACTGAAAGATGGGTCGCTCTGTGGTGAAACGGCATTCAAATCGACGATGACGACTGAGACTCTTGCGTGTCTTATAGGATTTGCCACATTGATCGCAGGCATGCTGATACCAGGTTAGTACAAAATCTGTAAGAAAAATAGTCGCCATGGGGGTGTGGGGGAAAAAGAGAGAGAGAGAGAGAGGGCGAAAGAAAGAGAGAAAGAGAGAGGGGGGACAACGCCAGTGGATGTTTGTGGTGAGTGGAGGAAATGATTTGATTGATTTTGTGATAAATACAATAACGGGGGCGAGTGTTGCCACTAGCAGCTCAAATTCAAAACATAAATTGTACGCAAATTAGTCGAGGAGATCTCTTATACAAGAGAGGAAGTGTAATGTTTAGTAGAGAGAAGCATTTTTTTATCCATTTGGATATACATCCCATGCTAATGACTGTCATTTTCACTTTTACGATTCAGTTTTATGATTTTAAGTCACTTTCGCTAAAGTTTTACGATTTAAAATCACTTTCGCAAGAGTTTTTCGTTTACAAATCGCAAAAATTTGGCGAAAATAGAACTATGGTTGATTATACGTTTTCATTTGCTTTTGACGCTTCTTCTGAAAGCCTAAACTCAATTTAACATTATCAGTCTGGCGTCCATTTTCACTTTCGCAAAAGTTTGGCGATTTGAAAACGGGTTTTCGAGCTAATTGGCTTATCAAATCGCATATTGCCATGTATAATATTAAATTAATCTTGAAATGTTCATCCAAAGCAGCTCATTCTGATCAAAAGGATACGAAAAGGCATCCATTAGCAATTCCGCTAAAGTTTAGCGATTTGAAAACGCATTTCGACCAATATAATGTTTAATGGTTCTTAGATTTTCATCCAAAGTAGCTTAGAATCATCAAAAGGATATGAAAAAGAATTTAGACAAGTCTCAACATTATTAGTCATGCTCTCAGTTTCACTTTCGCAAAAATTTTGCGTTTTGAAAACGTGTTTCGACTCATTAAATCGCATCTGGCAATGATGTTGTTAAATTGATCTTAGATTTCTATGCAAAGTAGCTCAGAATCATGAAACGGATATCAAAAAGTATTCAGTCAGGCTTTCTTTTTCACTACCGAAAAATGAAAGCGATTTGAAACCGGTTATCTGACCAATATAATGTTAATTTGAACTAAGGTATACCAAAAGGATATAAAACATAACATGGCTGATTGGCAATGCTTCCATTTTTACTACCGCAAACGTTTTGCGTTTTGAAAGCGTGTTTCTACTCGTTAAATCGCATATTGATCGTGGATTTTCATCCAAATTAGCTCAGAATCATCAGAAGAATGTGAAAAAGTATTCATAAAAGCTTGCACTTTCACTCCCGCAGAAGTTTAGCGATTTGAAACCAGTTTTTCGAACAATTTAAAGTTAAATTTGTCTAAGATTTTCATTTAAAGTAACTGAGTATCATCAAAGTGATATAAAAATGTATATAAAGCCAAGCTCTCCTTTTCACTTTCGCAAAAGTTATGCGATTTGAAATGGTGAAACTTTGCGAAAGTGAAAATGGCAGCTTTCGTTTAAATCTGAGTAGATTAATGAACCATTTCTGCGCTTTATGTTTAGAATTTGACACACTTGTGGCTTAAGTGAATACACCCCTGGATGGAATTTAGTTTGATGTACGCATCTATGATATATGTTTCAACTGCTGATCTCTGTGTGGTTGTTGTTTTTTTTTTTTTTTTTGATATTTTGAGCAAGTCAAAGGGCTAAGCTACATTAAAAAAAAAGAATAAAAACATAAATATTATTATAAAATCGCTTAGTTTAAACTAAACAAAAAATCAAAAGGCATTCCAGAACTAACAAAAAAAAAAAAACATACATATATTATTGATATTGATATATTTATATATGACGGGTAAAAAAACATAAGTAAAACTTTTAAACATATCCCCACATAAATATATATATATAGATATAGAGCCATATAGCCGACGACTTAAATGCTAGAGAAAGAGAGAGGCTGTGTGTAAGAAAAAACATCGAATGTTAAATAAATTTATTTTGTTTATGAACAAGACACACACACAAATACAATATCAATAAGTTGTGTTGGTTTTTGGAAAAGCTCAGCGCAAATGGACAAGACACAAAAGCACACGCACACGCACACACACACATACAGAAGATATGTATGAAACACACACCAGGAGCAAGAGAGTAGGAGTCACCCAAAAGAAGTGGCGCATCGTCGGCGACGCTATGTGTGGGTAGAACTGTTCTGTTGTTGCTGTTGTTGTTGTTGTTGTTGTAGAACATGCTAGTTGTGTGTGTGGTGGTGGTTGGTGGTGGTGGTGGAGGTGTTGTGGTACCCATTTCTGAGAGAGGCGCAAGTACAGATAGATTGATAGTAGTAGTAGTGAGTGAGAGCCGCGCAAGCCTAGTTCTACGCGCCTAGTTGAAGAAGTAGTAGTAGTAGGAGATGTTGTTGGAGTACACAAATCTAAAAGAAATTTAGTAATAAAATAGGTTAGTGAAATTCGATACAACAATTGGCAGGGGGTGGGGGGGGGGGGGGGGGGGGGGGGGGATCCCTCCCAAACGAACCGAAAACCAAAGTAAAAAGTCAGGGCGCTGCTAGGGGCGGGCGTTCCGGATTGGGAGCCAGTAGAAAATACATCTAGTTGGTTTACGTTTTGTTTTTTTTTTTTTGTTTTTTCTTTCTGATTTATTCAATTAATGGTATAAAAATTGGTTTGGGGTTTTGGGGGCTGGATAAATTAGATTTCGTTAAAAATACTTACAACTAGCATACAAATTTGGTGGCATATCATTTGGAATAGGTGCTTAAAAAATAAATACACATTAAATTAGACACAACATTTTTGTCTGAGTATTGGTTGTCTTCTTCTTTTTTTTTTGGTTGATCAAATTTTTGATTACTCATCGGGGTAGTAAAGAGATTTGATTTGGTCGTAGCGAGCTAACATTTAGGGGAGCAGGAGTGGGGGTGGGGGTGAAGGGGACTTAGGCAGGACTTAGGTATTACAAATTCGTGACAAATTTTCATTTTGCGGTTGCTTTTGTTTTCTTTTTTTTTTGGGGGGAGGGTTGGTTATGCTGCACTCTACACCCGGCCAAGACGGCAGCAGTTTGCTTAAGGCTAATGCCGCTCAACTGCTGCTGCCTTGCTTTGGGCATAGAGCACTAGTAACATTGTTATAAGAGTGGTTTTTAAGACACATTTCTTTCGCACACATACAAATAAATATAAATAGGGGGGGAGTGGTTGTTTCAAAATGGAATGTCTTAGCTGAGATTCATACAAAAAATTAAGGTTACTTTTGACGACGAGTGGACTTTGGGACTTTGGTTTTTTTGCAATAAAACTTAATTATTGTTGTACGCAAATGGCATGGTGTTCATTAGACGCTCCTTGAGCAATGAATTCGATATGATTTGCAGGCCCAGCTTCATGTTCCATTCCTCCATCAGATGGTGCTGTTCCTTGCCAGGCGTTACCGGTTCCGGTTTGACGGGGATTTCGTCAGCCACCGCTTCAGCACCGACGACGGGAGTAACTGTGCTGCTGTCGTTGTTGTTTTTAACTGCAGCTGCTGCGGCTGCGGCGGCTGCTGCTGCCGCCGCCTGTTCCTCCACCACGGCAGCAGCCGCCGATATGGCTGTTATGGCTCCAGTTAGCCCATAGGTGGGTATGGGCATCAAATGCGGCGGCGGTGTCGAGCCACGCGATCCCGGCATATTCTCGTTCTCATAGTTTTCTTTCTTCAGCGACAGATTCTCGGGTATGGGACTCTCGCAGCCATTATGCGAGCCTGCGCTACCCACACTGGCACCACAATCGCTGCTAAACAGCTTCAAGTCCAGTCCCTGACCGCCTCCACCGCTGCTGCTGCTCCGCGAACCACTGCCGGTGGTCTGCTGAGCAATGGCCGGTGGTATACCATGCTTGGACACCAAATGCCTCACCATATGATACTTGCGACGGAATCGGGAGCTGCAAAAGTCACAGCTAAAACGTGGCGGTATGCCTATACACTCGTCCCGCATATGACGCTGCAAATGACGCTTGCGCAGATAGCTCTTCTGGCATACGGCGCAATGGAAGCGCTCCTTGCTGCTGAAGCCGCCGCCGCCGCCGCCACCACCACCACCATCCGTGTCCTGATCACGATCACTGCCAAACACGCCGTGTCCAAAATCATATTTGAGGTCTGCACGTTCGTTGGATTTTGGTTAGTGATTTGGATGGTTGGATGGATGGATGTGTGTGTGTGTGTGTGTGTTTGTGTGCAATTATGTGTTGGTTATTGGTGAATTGGGGAGATTTATTTGATTTTTGGAGTTGAAATGAAAATGAAAAGAAAATAAAAAAATGGTGTGAAAATCATAAACATTCATTCAGAATGCCTTAAAACGTAACTTAAGTTGGTTGGCATACAACCAGGAGCAGTAGTTGCGTTTCGTCTTAGTCCCTAAATATATCAGTTATGGTTGTTCCCCAAAACGAGAGGTGCTTGATTGGTTGATTGGTTGATTGGTTGATAAAAACTAATACAATTTCAAATTTCTAAATCAAGTTTACAAAATCAAATTCTACAACTACCTACGGCTTCAATTTTAAGGAACAAATTAACAATTTTAAAACAAAATTAACAATTTAAAATACATAGAAATGTAGAGTTTTACTATAAGTGAGTGTGGGGGTGTGTCAACACATCTAATTAGGGTTTGGGTGGTGGTTTTTTTTTGTTCTTTTTTGCTCTGCAAAATGTTCATCATAAAAATAATTCAAATTCAATAAATAAATGTACACATATATTTAACTTCTTTTCATTTTGGCTTAGGCGGAGGACGACAACAATAACATTTTGCTTAAATCAATTTTAACAGCCAGTTTTTGGCGGCAGCGGTTCACGGGAATCCCCCACCTGCACACAACACAGAGCTTGGCTTTATGGGGTGACAGGGATTGACAGGGATTTCTGTGACGCCGCCGCGCTTCTTCCTATGATAGACAACAACAACCCACTACACTTTCTTTAGCTGATGTATGCCATGTTTCTGTCTGAGATGAAGTTTTAGATCGTAACGCCAAGTGCAATTAAAATTGCAAAACTCGCAGTGAAATTGTAAGCTGGGTTTCTTTGAGGAGGAGTAGGAGGAGGATGATGAGGTGGCTGCCGATGCTGCTGCTGCTGCTGCCTTGAGAATGTGGTTAGTGGTGTTGGTGTTGTTGTTGCTGTTGCTGCTGCTGTGAGTTGGCAGCACACCGCTGCTGCTGCCGCCGCTGCTGCTGTTGTTGTGTAGTAAACTGGCCAACTGAAATGAGGCTGCTGCCGACATTTGACAGCCAGTGCAACTGCTCGCCTTACAAAGCAGTTTGTTGTTGGGCATTGTGTTCGCTGTTGTTGTTGTTGCTGCTGCTCCGCATTTGTACATTCTACGTATGGTTACTTCTGGCTCACAAATTTCTATGGCATTGTTGTTGTTGCTGTTGCTGCAACCACCACCACTGCTGCTGTTGCTGCTGTTGTCGGCGACGGCGAGCGTCTTTGTGCTGCTGCTGTTGGCTTTACTGGCTGCGGCTGCCACAACTGCCGTGGCAAAATTACAGTACAGCGTCCTTAAATCTGTAAGAATTTTGAGGGGGGTTTTTGGTGCTAAGATTTTGAGATGTATTTCTATTTGCTTCTTCTTATAGAATAGGAAAAGAGAGTGGTGTAGGTGGTGTGGTGTGGTGTGGTGTAGGTATGGTGTGTTGTGTTGTGTGGTGTGGTGTGGTGTGTGGGTGGTTGGGTCGTCGCTTTTGTAGAAGAGAAGAGAGATTGTACAACTTAAATTTAAGATTAGCCACCGCCGCACCGAGACATTACATTGATGATTCTCTTTGTCCTTAAATACAAAACTTAAACACCGAAAAAAAAATATATATATAATATATGTAAATTTGTTATTTACCGAAAACAAACAGTATATATGGTAGAGTCTCATGCACAGGGGGGGTGGGGGTGGGTGTGGTTGTGGGGGTAGGGGAATGAGGGGGGGAATTAAAAAACACACCTGTGGTTTTGGTTTGTATATCAAAATCTCTTTATTATATTTATGTTTTTCTTTTGTTTTTTGTTGAATTTACAAAATATATATATATATATATTATATATTGTTTTTATTTGATTAGTTCTTAACTTGAATTTTGATTTGCGCTGGAAAAGAATACTTGCAACTAACAAAATCAGACCAGAAAATGCAAAGTAAATGCCCGAGATTTGTAGCCCGTTAATGCTGCGCGCTCTTTGGTTAATTTGATTAGTAAAGGAGAGTGGGAGGGAGGGAGACAGACAGAGACAGAGAGAGAGAGAGAGAGAGAGTTGCCTTGAAACGGTACAGCGAAAGAAACGAAAGCTTTGCTTTGCTTTGCTCACGAAACTTTCGCTCCACTACACAGAGAGAGAGAGAGAGAGAAAAGGAGAAGGGTTCCATTGAATCTGTTTTTCTTTTCCCTGTGCCCTCATGCCAATCCCTGTGGTGGCAACTTGAACCCGCTTCGCTACTCCTGCCTCAACAATTTTGGTAGTGGGGCATCCCCCGCCGCCCCACCATTGGAATTAACACTGGCTGCCACCGCAGCGGCCGCAGCCAAGGCCTGCAACTGTTGCTGTTGCAGCTGCAGCTGTTGCAGTGCCTGCTGGTGCAACTGCTGCTGATAGTAACTACTGGCCGATGACTCCTCCTCCACCACATCATCTTCATCATCGACATCGTCTACCACAAATGTTTTCAGTTCATCATCCACACTGTCATCCAAGTCTACAATTTCTGGTTTTAGGGAGGAGGAGCAGGCCGCCTCGGCTGCCCTCTGTTGCCGTTTGAACAGCGATCTCATGGCAATCTCTGGATGCTTTTTACGTACATGTTGACGCAAGTGATCGGCACGCTTGGTGCGATGTCCGCATACCGAACAGACCATACTCTTGCCCTTGCCACACTCCTGTCGCAGATGACGTCGGAGTGTGCCATGTCGTCGATAGGTGCGATAACATTGGGGACACGTAAAGCTCTCCTCCTGCTGTTGCTGCTGCACCATTAACCCTTGAAACTGATCAAACTGTGGTGGCTGAAAGTGATGATGGTGGTGGTGCTGCTGCTGCTGCTGATGCTGCTGCTGCTGTGTTCCTCCACCATTGCAGTAGGAATCTTCTAGCGGCGGCGGCGGTGGCGGCGATGTGGGCGATAGGCCTGAAATTTGTTTTTGTTTTGTTGAGCTTGATATTTGGTTTTGTTCTCAATTTCAATTCTCAATTTTTTTTTTTTGTTAATTCTTTTTTTGTTGTTTTTTTGCATGCTTTTCGTGTGTTAACCTCTCAAGCAATTAATTATTAGAGTTTCGTCTTCAAAAATGCCATATTATTATTATTATTAATGTTTTTTCAGTAGGTTTTTTAAGCATTATTTTCTTGGTTTGTTAAATTATTTCGTAAAATTAATCAAATTAAGTTTGTTTAATTTGAATGTTTCGCTTCAAACAAAAACAAATTTCAAACAGGCAAAAAAACAAATGCACAGCAGCAAGGCAGGGAAACAGGTGAGAGGGGGGGAGGGAGGGCGGAGAGAAGAGATGAAGTTAATGTAAAACAAGAAAGAAAAAAAAAATTGAACATATGAAAGAAGGCAGAGAGACAGAGAGAGAGCTTTTATGCTGTTTTGAGTATGTGTGTATGTGTAGATGTGTAGGTGTGGGGGGAGGGATTCATATAAATGTGGGTGGGGGGGTGTTGGTGTTGGTGGTGCAGACTTTAAAGTTTATAAACTAAAATTAAGACTCGAAAAACTTGTACAAAATGTGAGATATTCGCCCCTTGCAGTACCTTAAAAGCTGTTTTAAGTCAATTTTTAATTGAAATCAGAGAGCTTGGGACCTAAAGTCGGTCAAGATACAACCACTGATATAACAACCTAAGGTAAGTCGCTCATTTTTTTAAGTACTAAGCTTTTGCGCGAAGAACTTGACGCTTCAAGAACGTTTTAAGTACTTTGCTGAGTGCGCACACTGCGAGCGCCGTACCCTAGTTGTTATATCATGAGCCCCACTGTAATTTACTCTGTACCAACGAAAGTGTATGCCTAAATATTCCTCAGCAAACATTTCTTCAGCACATATTTAGACTACCTTTCATACGATCATATCACCGATTAAAAATAACCCTGACTTTATAAAACTATGGGATATGACGTGTTTTTTCAAATTGCGGAGGCGGAAGGAGGTGTGGGAAAAACTTAAAATATACTCGACCTGTAAGATGCTTATGTTCCATACATGTCGAACCTCTATCTCTATATTATCTCTTAAATCTGTGAGTTCTGAAGGTTAAACATGTCAACTAATATAGCCTCATCTGCCAATGCTGATCAAGTATATTACTTTATAGGGTCCGAGATACTTTCTTCTGATTGTTACATACCCTAAACTTTATATACTCTGTGTTACAGAGTAAAATAAGCCGTACCTGGACTGCTTTTTAAAATTAGAGGGTTTTAACTGGTCTTAAGTTTTGTAAAACTTCAGCAGCAGTAAGACGGGTTTTAACACGGTGAAGCAAGCGTCTTAAAGATTTTTCAAAAAGATCTTGCTCTTGTAGGAAAGAGGTGTGGAGAGGCGAGAGCCATAACTACTACTAGCCACCACTACACCTCTTTCCTGCACCCGAAAGGTTTTTCAAATTCTTCATTAATTTTGCTTCACCGAGTAAAACTTTTGCAAGTCGCAAGTCTCTCTCTTTCTCTCACGCGCTCAGTTGTCTTCACATTGCATTTTGCACATGCTTTGACAGAGACATTAATCAACTGCAACTATTACAGGTATGCAAATGAGCGGTCCCTACGGACTAAGCTTTTGCTATTGCACGAACTGAGCTGAGAGCGCACAGAGAGCTTTATCATACCTTGTAGTTGTATAGAGAGTTGTAAACTGTGATGTCCATTCTTCTTAAGTAAAAGCAGAAGAGATTTAACTTATTGATGGCACAGAGCGAAACTGGAGAATATAGAAAAGTGTTCAAAGGTTCAAGGGACACTTCTTTTTCTATAAATTAAAAAGAACCTTAAAAATGAATAAAACTTGTGCGTATTTCCAATTATTTCAATCTTATTTCTGAGTTGGGTTAGCCTTAAAAATCCTGGTTGATGGGAACTTATTGGAACCACCCTATCTTGCTATGCTATGCTATGCTGCTTGAAACAAAGCTTGGCTTACACTTATTTATATTTATAATCTATATAAATATATCTTCGTTTAATTTCTCTTCTTTCAAAACAAATATTTGGTAATATGCTTCTTGACCTTGCAATGCCGATTCAGTGAATCTTTGCGCTTGAAGCCCGCATCGCAAACCTCACAGCGGAAATTCTCCAACATGCCGCACTCAAACTCAATGTGACGTTTCAGAGCCGAGAGTCGGGTATAGGAGTTGGGGCATTGTGGGCACTGCAACTTGCCATCGGCACCCTGTATGGCATTCCGGGCCAGTGTGGCGGCCGAGCTGCTACGCACTGTGGGTGTGGGCGGTAGCAGGGGGGTGGTGCTGTGGAGTTTCCTCTTGCGTACACGCAACTTGGCCCGTCGCGGGGATAGAGACAAAATGGGTGGTACTGGCGGTAGAGGTGGTGGTGGTGGTTGCAGTGGTGTCTGTGCTGGTGGTGGCGCAAGAGCTGGCTCATAGTAAAACATTTGGTTCAGGCTCAACTCAAGCAGACCTGCAATTAAATGTTGGAGCAAAGCAAAGATAGAGACAGAGAAAGAGAAAGAGAGCGAGGCACGACAATTCTGCTTAAAATTTCAAAGGCACAGCCACACAGCACTCCACACCACTGAGGCCGCCCCCCCCCACACACCCACAGCTAAGCTATCGAGCTAGCTTCGAGAGAGCGGTATTATACAAGCAGCGCTCTCTCTCTCTCTGTCGCAGAGAGTTGGGAGATCAAAGCTGTATAATTCCGAAAGAGACAAATCAACAGAAGAGGAGACACCACACACACACATTCTTCCTCCCTCCCTCCCTTTCTTCTTCCTTCCTTCCTAAACCAATCGCAAAAGCTCTGGATTACCTCATTCAACTTAATGATTTATTTTATCGAGTTTTACAACAACAATTAGGTTCCTCTCCTGCTTTGCCGCCGCTGCTCCTCTTACTTCAGTATGCCCTTGTGCACATAATAGTAATGATCTTGCAGCTTGAAATTATAATGAAACCCGCGTCCACACATACGACACACATATTTCTTGGGCTGGTTGCACTCTTTGCGCATGTGACGCGTCAATGTGCCCAGCACCTGATACCTGCGACCACAAGTCTGGCATACATAAGGTGCTGCCTCGGCTGTTGCAGCGGGCTGCTGTTGCTGTTGCCCGCCACTGTTGGAGGAGAAGAATACGAACAATACAGGAGGCATTTGGACAAGGGGAGAGAGAGCTAAGCAATTTACCTGCGCGACGTGGAAGAGTTCACTTTGCTATGCTTGCGCCGGGATCTGGTGTGTGTGGAAGTGGAGGAGGATGCCCGGATCTGGGTAGTCTTTCTTCTGGCTAGACGGGGCTTAAAGCCGACCGTTTCTGCTGCAATTGGGACATTGAGAGAATGGGATAGACAAATAGAGAGAGACGGCTTTCGTTCTTCCTAGCTAAGCTGGCTAATTACTGCCTAGAAAAAAGCTCTTAAATCGATCGCTGACCACAAAAAAAAGATACTCCTTCTTAAGCCTTAAGCCACTTCTTCTTCAACCAACTGTGTTGTTTTTTTTACAAAGACTAGAGATAGCATTTGAGTTTTACTACAAAAGTTGTATGTTTATTTGAGTTGAATATAAAACAAGGACTATGCTAAATGTGTGTGTGGGTGTGTCGGTGTGTGATCAAGTGTTGGGCCGCTGTTTGTGTGTGTGAAAATAGTGATCTTGCAGCTTGAAATTATAGTGAAAACCTCTTCCACAAAGGTGGCACATATACTGCTTGGGCTTGTTGCACTCGTTTCGCATGTGCCGCGTCATGGTGGCCATGGTTTGGTACCGTCGATTACATGTCTGACAATTAAAAGAAGAGGCGCTGGTGGAGGAGGACGAGATGGTGGCGGTGGTGGTGGTGGCGGCGGTGGTGGTTGCGCTGCGCCGCTGCTGCTTCTTCCTTCTACTATTAAGTGCAGCAGCATTACCATACCTGGATTGGCCGCGTACTGCGATTATTTTTGGCAACACGGTTAAAAATTCCAATGAATCGGAATCATCTGGGCCACAGAAAGACAGAAAGAGAACGGAACAATCATCAAATGGTGCAGCCACACACGACCGACTCTCGCGTCCTACTCAAAAAGCTCTTAAATCGTCGCCTAACACGTCGCTTACTTAAATGCAAGTTGAAGTTGTTTTAAGGTTGGTAAGGAAGGGTTGGAGTGGGAGGTAGAAGAAGAAATGGAGTAGCCCAGGTTATACACAGTTTACCAACTACAAAGTCTACATACTAACATAAGCTTAGACTTAGTTTTTAAGACTATTTTAACTTAGACACACTCACACTCACACTCGCACACAGAACGCGCATTGAATCGGCTCGGTTGAAGCCCAAATCAACTAGGCTCAGACTTCAGTGCAAACAAGAGTCTGTCCTTCTTTGGCACACCTATTACTTCTTCTTTCGTTCTTCGAAAGAGAGGTAAATGGGTCAAGGTAAGCAAATATAAGTTCTCTATTCTATAGATCAGGGTTTGTCAAAAGAGAGAATTGAGAGCACCTTTGCTCTCTTAGCACAAGCCTCGGCTTGCGTTCGGCTAATGTAGGTGTGAATTGAGGAATTTCTTCGGTCACTGCGGGCCAGGCGTGACCATCGCTGATTATAGATTCGCTTGATATTCCAATTGAGCAGTCAGTAATAGCTGGCTTACTTTTTAGAAGCGTTTAAACACGTTCCGAAATTCGGAACAAGAACATATCGGCTAAAAAGCTTTTTAAGCCCCGATTTAATACCTTCTATATGTCTGCTATGTTCCAGATCACCTTAGAATTAACTCTGTAAGTTTATGTGACGATGTAACATCAGCCCTTACTCTACGAGTTATATGAATTGCTTATGTAGCTATAAGGAGCCCAGAAAAGCTTGCTCGTGGCCGCGTAGAAACCAATACAAATAAAGCAGGAAAATTGGAAAAGAAATCCGAGTATTGTTTGGTCCCCATCAAAAAACATTGAAAGTCTTCAAATGTAGGACCACACTGACTAAAGCCACCTCTATTCGACGATTCCATTTAGTGTGTGTGTGGAAACGGGGCTGCCTGATACACAGAAAATAATTCCTAGCCAACAACAACAAATTTAAGCTGAAGACTCATTTGTGGTTTCGTTGAGTTTCGCTAGAGAAAACTTATGAGAGATAGAGAAGTGAGAATTATATGAAGTTCTAGTTGCAATTGTGCTTTGCGCTCGGCCATGGTTATGCTTAAAACAACAACGAATGGGGGGCTAGCGCATAGGCTGTGGGCATACCCAAGTGTATAAGCAAGGAATTTTATGTTCCTTTTCTGTCTTTGCTACATTATATACAAGGTGTGCGTGCCATTTATATAGCAGGAGCTTGGTCAATTATGGACCTAGGATAATGAAAATTGGGCTTATGGATTATTCAGAACAATATTTGTACTGGTGTCTGCATAAGCAGAAGCATCTTGTTTTGTCAGAAGTTCTCAAGTATTTTTTTACAAATCCTTCATTGAGGTTCACACTACCGATTCAGCCCTTATTTGGACTGACTTGGTAATACTTTAAACTGTGTTGTACTTGTAGGGTTAGGATGTTTAACCGATAAATCAAACCAACCCCTTTGGGACAGGCTGTAGTTTGCATAGTTTTATCACATTTTACGGTTTGATAACCAATGTAAGATTTCCCCTTAACTTGTAAAGGCAAAGCCTGCTTATCTTTGGGTACAGTCACCATGAAAGCTTTTAGCCTCGCCTTGACCTTACATCAACTTCATAAACAGCGTTTGTGATGCTGCTTTTTTGATGAACAAAAAGTGGGTCAAGGCCAATCATACTATTGTTTCAACTGGACCAAAAGTTGCTGAGAGTTTTGAGAGTACTTCTTGCTCAAAAACAAAGCTCGAGATAGAGGGGCGTGTTAATAAATCAAGTTAATTAAACATTAGCCCATAGAAGTAATATTAGCTTAGAAGCTGTGTAAAATGAATATTTTTGGGTTCATTGCATGCAGAAGGTTTTGGTTTTCAGCTCTTGTACTAACACAATTCAGTCTTATTTTCTGTATTTCAAGAATTATAAATGAATGTGAGAATTGGTGAACGCTGGTAAAAGTATCTGAGGCCTTTTGGTCTGTTTAAAAAGGGGTGACTATAATTCTCATGAACTACATTGGCCTTAAAGCAAAGAGAATTCTCGAAAAGAGAAAAAGAAATGCTAACAAATGAATGTCCATTCTCGTTTGATGTCTGGAGAGTTTAGGACCCTAAGTGCATTGTAAAAACACCATACCATCTATGTGTTTTGAAGGGGATGCGGATCCTGCTTGTGGCTTTCGGAACACTGAAATACGAAAAGCCTTTGGCTACATTCTATAGTGTCTTTTCAGCGCAGTTACACGCGAAGGGGTGATAGTCGCGTTAAGATGTCGCCATTCGTGTAAAGCAGTGGCCGGCATGGGCACTCGAACAGCAGCACAAAATCTGATTTACTTTGCACTGCAGCGATAGCAAAGACGCAGCTACGAACGAGCAACGCAGTGGCCTACCGAAGCAACACGACGAGCTTAAACAGTGTGTGTGGCAGCAGCGCTACCTTTGAGTGTATATAGCAACACACCGGCCTGTGGTGTACATTAAGAACATATTGTTTGTAAGACAAGCTTAAACCGTTAAGGAGTGTTTGCCTTTTGGTTGTGACATAATGTAATCCAATATTCTTGTATTAAGACGGGCTCTACAAAAGGTAATAATTTCTCAGCCATCGCCAACCTAACTACCATATACGGGGTTTTATCTCTTCTCAAAACACCTGAACATCAAGTTTCAAGATTTGACTAAGCACAACTGCATTTTGACTTATATGTTAAGTGTATTTTGTTCAAATCTGGTCGCATTACTGCTCAGACTTTCAATTCGACATTTTCTATTCAATATTCGTTAAGTTTTTGAACATGGACGAAGACCACTGGTTGGTTGGTTTGGCATCCGGATTAGATTTATCATTTACAGAGAAGAATCTGACATGGAAAACCAAGAAGCGAGGCTCTGTCTCTCTCTGTAAACACGCACTGCAATCAGTCGGTGTGAATTCACAAAGCTGTGACTGTGAAACAGTGTTTTAAACCACATACTCTACTCATGCCTGGCCCGCAGGAGCCCAGCACAGAGCATTAATAAGACAGGCTTAAGCCCAAAAGAGCAAACAGCACTCTGATTGCTTTAAGTCGCAGGCCAGCGGTCCACGAGGGCAGGTCAGAGCTGGTACACACTCTCATTTTCAAGTTTACAGCAACTAAACAAGTTCCAATATTCTATCTAAGTTTAATTTCTACTTTTTGAAGCCATAAATTAAATAAATTATACCCAAGAACAGGTGTTCCCAAGAAGTTAATGCTGGAAGCAGCACAATGAGACAGCAAGCAGCATTTTCTGAGATAACGATAACTTTTTTTTGAAGATGTGCTTCAGTGGAAAAGCCATAAAATATAATGAAATGCCTAAGCAAGGGGAATTAACACAGAATATATCACTATAACTCCGCCTTGCACTTAGATAAGGTTTATGGAAAATCTGGCCACTCAAAGTTTGAGTGTACCAACAAAAAAAAAAATCGCTCAACTGTAAGTGCACAAAAATTTGAATAAATTTAAAGAAATGTTTATTGTCTTGCTGACTTAACAACTTTGCACAACAGCTAGCCAGAAAATCAAAACAAAAAACAATGCAAAAGGCAAAAAATAAATATAATTATTGCTTCGTGCCTCTCTAAAAACCCAAACACACTCGCTCACTCACACATGGGAACATGAATTTAGCCGACCTTGAACTTGAACAAATGTTTCGAACATTGTTTGACAATAATTAACCATTAACACAGAACCAAAGCTGATGGGCAACAGGGGATACAACTTATGTAGATAGTATAGACTGAAATATACAAGAGATTTATTTTTTGCAGAGTGGAAAGAGTTGTCCGACAGGTAAAACCACATACATAAAGACTGATGCATGTCACTTGGTTATATTTATAGAAAAAAAAAAGTCCCAGACTGTTAAAAATGACCAACTAAAGTAAGATCAGGAGAACATGGACAATGTAGAGATTGATTGTAAACTTTATAAGAAGTTACGACAAAATTTGTCTGAAAGAATATGCTTTTTCTTTCATAGACGACATTTTAGAACTACTAGATAAGAAAACACATATTTTGCAGGATAAAAAAAAATAGCAACAACCAAATAACATTCGTGGATTTGTTATGGAGATTGAAAGTGGGAATAAAGGTGCAAGAAGCTACAAATCTATATGCAGTCTATACTCTTCTCTTGTCATATTTGTGCTTCGGTTATGCGACGATGCAAACTTCATGAAGCTTTGGCTATAAGGAAAAGCTTTGCTTCTGCAAAGCGAAACCCATGATGCAATAACAAAGTGTTAAAATTAACACTCTTTGCGGGGAGACCGCAACCCACAAACGTTTTGCTGACTGAGCTGAGAGCGCACCGATAGCTTTAATATACCTCTTTCCTACAAACGAAAGCTTTGTTCAGTGTTGATTGAGTTTGTCGCTCTCTCTCTTTCTTTCATTCTTTCTCTCTCGACATTACACGAACAATTTTACGGTGTGTTTGTTTTGACAACATATTTCGGCTGTCAAGTGCGGTTGCAGCTAAGAAAATAGGCATATGACTACATTTTAGAATCTAATGCACAGGGTCCCACTCGACGGGTGATACCAAAAGAATACTAAATACATGAATCTTGGAATTAAGTCAGTCTTATATTTGGGATTTATGAGGATTTCGAGGTATAACTTAAAAAATGCTCATCCTAGGTGAGTCAAAGCTTGGAGCGACCCCAATTACTTTTTACTTTTGCGATATGCAAGTTTCGCTAACACTTCAAAATGTTCTAAGACAGTTTTCTGACCTGATGTCCATACTAAAATTGAATCGTAGTGAACTATTGATTTTTTCCTAAATTTGATAATACCCATGCGTTCTACAAATCGTTTTCGACTCAATAACGACACTAATTTTATGAAAACTGAGTCTTTTTTGGTTCAGTATCGGTTTGTAGACATCACGGAGTATTTTCACATAGCACAGCACTCATAAAAGTTAGCTATGAATGAAGTAGAATACTGTTAAATGGCTCCGGTTGAGAATACAGCTTATGATTTGTCAATTTTAGGACACTGTTACACAAATTTTTGTTGTTTTTAATGATTTTATAAGAGATTTGGTACTAGAAAGCAAGAGAGTGCGCTCTTTATTTGCTCCTTACATTCAAATATACTTAGAAGTCGTTGGTAGATGCACAGATAACATTTGGAGAAAAAACACTTACTAGAACGGTTTTTGAACAGTTGTTCCAACAATATAAAAGGGAATTCAAATATAATTTCGTCTGCGCCAAAGTTTAAATACTCTTTAAACAGTTTATTCCTATGGCAGCTACAAGAAGTAATCGTCTGATCCCCGCAGTTTCGATATTTAAACAAAGATACCACAGATTTCAGCTTCATATCTTAAAATTTGAGCGACTAGTTTGCGTGGAAATGTCGTTTTTGACCGTATAATTCTGATTATACGTTCCAAATCTTGGGGCAAAATAATATAATACCCTTTTTAAGTGTGAAACAAAAAGGACTTTTTTTGGTTGACTAAAAACGATGCCAGAAATGTTCTTTCTAATGGTAGTTGCTATAAGACAGTCATTCGATACGACAGAAAAGACAAAACTATAGCCAAAAGCACTAAGAATTGATTTAATGGTAAGTCACAGGATAATTTCAATAATGATTTAGTGTGGAAGAGTGAAATACCATCCGGACTCACAGTAAAACATTCACGAGTGTTCTCGTTTTTGAATTTAACTGATAAGAGTTGTGATTTCCAAGAAAATATGGAAGTATTCGGTGGGAAAATAACAGGAATTTGAAGTTAAAGGTTCGATTTGCATTATTTAAGCGAAAGTGAAACGGAATCTCTGCCAGATAATGGTTGATGGCAAAAGAAAGAGTGCTGCTTGTTCATTTGGAATACTAAAAGTCCGGGGGTTTCTTACATAGGCCACAATTTCCTTACAAATTCTTCAAAGATATATAAACAAGTGCCTCTATCTGCTTGAGCTTGAAGACAAGTGCAGAGGGCATTCAAAAATAGTTTAAGATAAGAAATCATCAAACAGGAGGGTCACATTTGACACATAAATTGGTAAACTGTCTTTGCGGGGGTCTAACAAACGAAAAGTATTAAAAACAGAACAAGATTCGAGATAAAGAATGATTCGGCTACGATTATAACGATGATTAATCAAAGTTCTTGGCTCAAAGCTCAATTACAATTAATGAAAACGAAACCCTGCAAGTTGATTAATATTAAAAAGTAAATATTGTTGGAAATCTCAAGTCAATTACTTGGAAATTTTAAAAAATCGAGACATACTCAAGGCCACATCCAGCGAAATGACACTTAAAATCAGTTTCAAACAATTTTCCAAAATATTTGGCTACTCTGGGGACCATGTTAAGAGGAGGAGGAGGGGCAACCATTTTAGCGAAAAGAAAGATACAACAAAACCAAAGGTTAACAAAAAATAAACAGGTTTGTCTTGTTTTGTGTTGTTGTTTCATATAAATATTTTTGTTTTGGCTTCAAAGCAATCGCTGTTTCAATTCAATCATAGAGAAGAGCGAATATAAAGTGAATGCAAAAAGTAAATTGAAGTCGAAAGGAAAAATGTACAAAATGTAAATGTAAAAATGTATACTTAAAATTAAGGCGACAAATTATTAGGTGGTAATATCATCACAGTTACACTATGGCTTACCCTCTGATTTCCATCTGAAAAGAGGCCCCATTTTCGTACATTACCTGGCACAGGAAATGCTGAAAGTTGGTTGTTGTTTTTTTTTTTTTTTGGATGATCTTGGGGGGGAAAATTTGATGATGGGATTTTGACGACTTGGTGGTTTTGTTTAACAAAAATGAACTTAAAATAGCAAAATTTATTTCATTTTTGTGTCCACTTCGCTCAGCCGATACCGCTGAGCGAAGCATACTTACCTGGGTTCGGGCGCGGAGGATTCTACTACTTCCGTGGTGTTGTGTTGAGTCGAATGCTTCACAGTCCAAGCCACCGCAGTGTACCTCACCATTCCAGGGAATGGCTACGGGCTTTTCGTGAGAGCATTGACCAAGCAGCGACAGGAACGGCCTTCAGCAGCTTCCACAGCATCGCCATCAATTCACTTTTTTTTTTTCAAACTTTAAAACTGTGTGCTTCCTGGCTCAGGCCTGGGCAAAAGGACGAATGCGCGCGCGTAGGCAAAAAGATTGCCTAGTTTTGTGTACGGATTTTAAATAACTAGCTTAAAATTATATATCAAGAAATAAAAAGTCCCGTCAACCAAAATAAAGCAAAATATATATATAATATAGAGAGAGAGAGAGATAAATACATAGTACTAAAAATACAATTTAAAACTGCATGCGTATTTTTTTGTTTGTAGATAAAGTAAAACATTAGCACGCGCTGTGGGGGTGGAGGGGGGGAGGTGGGAGGAGTTCTAAATAATATAATGAGTGTGTGAACACGATGGAAAATGATCATAAGTTGTGTGTGTGAGTGTGTGTGTGTGTGGGTATGTGTGTGATGTTTAACAAACATAAATGGCAATAAAGGTTGGTCCATAGCTTTTTGACGCGCCTGTACTAAACACTAGAACCCTAAACATACACACACACAGACATCACACACACGCACAGCGACAGACGACGACAACAGCTGGGAGAGTGAGAGAGAGGATGAGAGCCAGCAGCGAGGCAGCGGCAAAGCAGAGCAGCCACAACACACACACACATACAGACACCACACAACACTCGCACAAAAATTAGAATGAAAAAAAACATGTAAAACTAACTTAAAATATGCAAGTAGCTATGTATGTATGTGTGTGAGTGGGTGGGTGGGTTTTGGTTGGGTGTTGGGTGTATTGTGAGTGTTACTCTCAGGGCGGCGTTGAAACAGTTGTGGGGGGGGGAGAGTAAAGACAAAGAGAGAGAGAGAGAGAGTTGATGCTCGTGTGTTATACAAATTATCATAATAAAAGCAAAATCAAAAATGTTAAAACCAAATGCGCGGCACCAAAGGAAAACCAACAAATTATTATCAACTATTACAAATTCAACAAAATAATATACACAATTCAATTTCAAATGAGGCAATAAATGATTTATGAGTAGTTTTTGTGATGATTGGTGGTTGGTTGGTTAGTTTATAGTTCAAATGTTTGTTGTTGTGTGTGAGTAGTTTTTCTTTCTGGTGTTAAAAATTATTATAAAATATATAATTCAAGTATATATATATACAAAAGAAAAGTACTAATTGTAAATGATTAGTTTATTTAAGGAAACAAAGAGGTTTAAGTAGTTTGTTTACTTTCAACTTGCACAAATTATTCTGTAGTTAATTAAATATTGCTTGGATTTTTCTGTTCTGTTTTCATTTTGGATGTGGTCGAGGGGAGCCGTGCAAAAATAACTGCAAGTCTGGGGGCGCCACCAATTTGTGGCCCGTCTGCGTTGTTTATGCCCGGCGCTCGAAACACAAAAGTAATCTGGTTGCTTGTTTTTCTTTTAATTTTTTATCGAACGTTTAAGAGCTTTTTTCGGAGCACTTTGAAATTTTAGCATTTTTTTTGTCGTGCTCGCTGTTTCTGTTGTTTGTTTTCCTAAGCTAAAACTTTTTGCTTTTTCATTTGTAGCTCATTTCTTCTTTGTTTTGTAGGAAAGATATGCCAGAACAAAAACTCACCTTGGGGATCCCGTTGCTGTGCATCCTGTGCGGCCATTAGTCCAAGTTCATCCTGAGATCTGTCGTGTTGCCATGCTCCATAAGCTGCAAGATGGAAGGAGTGGGAGAAGGACATTTCTTAGCATGCTGTTCTTTACATTTCCTAAGATTGATGGACTGTACTTGCACTGGTGGAAATGTTTTGGGAGAGGCCGCCAGCCAGTGCATGTACGTACCACCCACCTCTCTGTCAACTATCACTTACTTTGACTAGATCCTTCGCCACCCTGACTGGTGCCGGCCGTTTGGTCCAGCTCCTCCATGGTCATATCCTCTTCATCCAGTGTCAAATCCTCTACATTCTCATCATGAGCCTCATCATCGTATTCGGCTTTCGGTTCAATCACCATTTCTGAGATGCTGTTATCTTTGTTCTTCTGTTTGTGATGATTTGAGGATTTGTCGACGACCGTTGCCAGCTGTTTGACCACCACACTTGAGTGCACGGCTCCTCCGGCCGCATTACCGCCAGCCACCGCATCCATGTCTTCGGCCTCACCGCCAGCGCCTTGGGCGCCCTGATTCTGTTGTTGGTGTTGTTGTACATTGTCGGTGTTGATGGCATCGCTGGTTTCTGTGGCGGCCGCCGTTGCTGTTGTTGAGACAGCCACTGGTACGACAGCTCCTGTCGATGTTAGTTTAGCGCTTTCAGTCTTTTTGGTCACATTGGTGCTGGTCAATGGCTGGGTCGATACTTGGCTAGAGCCGGCTGCTGAATTGCTGCCACCACCGCTGGCCAATTGGGTGTTGACCAGGGCGGAGACGGCTAAACCGGCGCTTGTCTGTTGGAGGATTGACTGATTGGAGGCGTTGGAGTTGTCGTGGGCATCTGCAAAATGAAAATTGGTATTGGTGATGTGCGGACAAGAGGTTTGCTAATCGTTGCTAATTACCATTCTCCATGCTGCGACGTCGCACTTTTCGACGACGACGCGACGGACTGGAAGAGCCCTCGCGCGACCCGGACACATCTCCAGCAGCAGCACTCGCATCCATGGCCGCTCCGCCAGTGGCTAGGCGTGCTCTTTTGGTCTGCTCCAGCGTATAGGCGCCACTCAGTTTGCCGCCACGATGATGCTGTTGTTGTTGTGTGGACTCTGGCTTGGGGGCAGCTGCCACACCGCCCGTTCGGTTATCGGACAAGCCCTTGATCTGCAGCGACTCGGCTGCCTTGAGCAAAGCGGCCAGCTGATCCTGTGAGATATTGACCTCCCCGCGATACATGTAGTCCATCATGGCGCGCAGTTCCTGATACTTGACATCCTTGAGTATGAAAATCGGATGCTTGTCGTACTGTTCTTGGAGCAGGGTCTGTTGGTGGGAATAGAGTCGTAGAAGCGCAAGCTCAATGGTTTGCCATGCGGCAGGGCTGCTGGTACTTACCGCAAAGTAGGGACTGCATGCTGACAGCACCACCTTGTGGGCCTTGAGAAATTTCCCCTCAGCTGCGAGCGTGCAATCGACTAGAGTCTCATTCTCCAGCAGCGTATCAAACACGCTGATCAATGTGCTCTGATGGTTATTCCAGCGCAGGCAAAATTGTTGATCATCATCCATGTTGATACTGTGTTGTCCCTATCAAAAGGTTCTGATAAAGGGGAGTGTTGATTGGGTGGGGGGAGAAGCCCACGTCCTAGACGTGGCTGAGCCTGTGGTTGTGCTCTCTGACACTTGATTTTTATCTGCAACTCTTCGAGGGGGAGCAACTGGATTGATGGAGTGAGGTGAAAACTAAGCCTGTTGTTACTTCCTTGTATAAAATGCCTTGCAGTGGTTACTTGTAGTCAGTTTTGAATCTGTAAATGAAAGAATTTGCAGAGAAATGGTTAAAAACAAGCACATATTTCGCATTTGTTCATTAGCGAGTTTAAGCACACAGTTAATTATTCGCTTTTATGTTTTGGCTCCCTTCCCTCATCGCCCGCATGCATGGCTATATGTACTAATGTGCATGGCTCAAGGTCAAGTTCAACAACAACCATATCTGGCATCTTTTTTGCACTCGCACTCACTCACACAAACAAACAGAGAGCTGCTGCTGCTGCTAGCTGGCTGTCGTAGCTTTAAATTTTAGCTAGATTATTATTATATGCAAATTTGCATACAGCTCCAAAGCGCCCTGTGACGCCCAAATGCATTAGTGTTAATTTTTCAACTTTGCTCTTTTCCACATAACACACGCTTCTCACATGGAGAGCAAACGAGAGCTAACGGTTTACAGTTGGCTGCCCGCTTTGGTTGTTAGTGTGTTGGAGATCGATGAAAACGATAAAAGACGACGAGACTTCGTGACGTCCAACGAACAACGAAGCATGAAACATAAAGAGGGGAAGTTTTAGCAGCAGCGCAGCGTAGCGTATGTACACATACATATGTAAGTTTGTGTGTGTTTTTTCTCGTTGTGGAAAATTTCACAAGTAGACAGCTAGGTTTATGATTTTCATTTTCCACACACACTCGCAAACAGAGGCAGACAGACACAAACAGGCTGATAATTTTTTAAAGTTGGAAGTGTGGAGCAACAGCAATCGTCTCGCCGCCACACTCAATTTAAAAATAGAACATTTTTCATTAGAAGCGAGGCGCACACACTCTCACTCCTATACATAAGTACATGCATACACTCGCGTGTACATAATATAGATATGGGGGGAGCTCACATAAAACAATTTCACAATTTCTATGATGAATTCACTTCACTCACTTACTTATAAAAATGGTTTCGTCGCAGTAAAAAGGTTTTTCTTTCTTGGAGGTGTACGTGTGTCTGTGTGTGTGTGTATATGTACTATATATAATTTAGTGGCCAGCAAACCGCACGCGTTGTTCGCGATCTGCCGCACAACGCACGAAAAACCAAACAAAAGCTTCAAGCGCACGAAAGCAACTGAAACGACGCAAATGTGCCAGCAACTGAGAGAGCGACCGTTTCATTTTTCGCCTTGCCAACGACGCGTTCGTTTTCGACTCACTCTCTCTCTCTCTCCCTCTCTGGCGCTCTCTGGCCAATGGCAAGCAGTTGAGCGAAGTTGCTGCTAATGAGAGAGCGAGTCGAGAGCAGTGCAGCAGGCACATTCACTGTTATGTGAGTGAGAAAGGGAGAGAACGAGCCAGCGAGCATTTGGGGGCACGTTATGAAATTGCCAAGTAGGAAGCAGGCAAAGGGAGAGGCGCAGGCAGGTAGCAGCAAAAAGGAGCCTTGACGAAAACTGCAGCAATCGTGCCAAATGAGCAGGGAAATTGTAACGGGAATACACGTACACCTACACACACATGGGCACAAATAAGAAAATTGAAAATGCTGTAGAGTTGTTGCTGCTGCAGCTGCAGTGGTCCCCCCCCCTGTAAAAAGTGAAGCACTCCCTTTTTCCAGCAACTTCCGATCCCTACACAGCCATATAAATGGAATGAAAATACATACAGACATATTATGTTGCCGCCTGGCTTTAGGGGAGACGGAGTAGTCACCCCCAACCAGGCCAACGAATGGCCCTTGTACCGTTAGTTGTGTGAGGGATCAGTTTTTCTATTATACACACACTAAGGTGCAAGGCATGCGCAGTAGCGCCATATGCTTTAGTGTTGCTAGGGCAAGACACAAGAACTCTTACCCCAACGCCGCCGCCACGATGATGATGATGATGATGCAGTGTGGCTGGACGAGCGACGCGTCGCCTCAAGCGGAGGGTTTTTCCCAAAGCCAAAACTCATCACAAAGGGGGATTTAGCACACACACAGAGACACAACACTCTTGCAGTGGCAGAGAGCAGCAGTTGAATAGGAGAGGGAAGAGGGCAGTCGCCGCCAGGCATGAAAAAGGATCTCTCTCTTTGTTGGGAACGACAATGATGATGACGCCGCCGCCGCCGCGCGCTCTCTTTGCACATTGCAAGGTTTTACTTTTTGCGCAGATGGTGGAGGATTATAATAAACGAAAAATGGGATCCTTTTTTCCTACGCAGGCAGCAATGGCGTCGCCTTTAAGTTGTACAGTTGGACCCCTTGGAAAACATGAGCAGTGCAGCGTGGTGTGTGTACCGCCAGATGGGGAGTACCGGGTATAGAAATGATTGTGTTGAGGTCTACTATCAAACGATGTCCAAAATTTCATATGTGGAGCATTGTTAGCGAAAATCCCAACTTAAGTTTTGTTCTGGCAAAAGCATTGGCACACTGTAACGTGGTTATTTCGTCACACTGTTAAGAAAATGCATTTTGCCGGCAGCCAAGCAAAATCAGTGATGACCAAATGGTTGAGCTAGTTCTAAGATACTCGGTCTTCTAAATGAACTATGACTCATTTGATCTGAACTGTCAAGACAGTAAGCTCAAGTCTAGGACACTGTTGCTTTTCAAAGATTTCATAAATTGTTCTAATTATTGCTGTGGTTTAGCGTGAAAGTCAGTGCTAGAGTGTTATAAGAGAGGGCACCTGTGATTGCTCTTTATTCTATGCTGTCGGTCTTGAAAAACTGTCAATCTTAGTCCTTAGTGTTGTAATGTGTTGTATATATAAAATAATCAGTACAAATAAGTTTTCTAGGATTTTTAAAAGGCGGCATATGTAATCTCAAATCGAATCTAACTATGTGGCAACCAACTTCATTTTGAAGCCTCATCATTGGTCTTTCTTTTTGAGTATGTGTCGTTTCGCCGAAGTGTAAGCCATTTAACACAACTTGCGGGACAGCTGATCGAAAAGGCAATAAAAGCTAAGGGATAAAGGGATTCTTTCTTCATTAGTAAGTTCAAGCCGGAGATTATATATGAAGAAAGAGCAGATTAAAAGAGTGAGACGGTCAGTCAGACGCCTGAATCGAGTCAGATCTAGAAGGTTGCTCATTTTGGGAGTTACAATCCTATGTATAAAAGGCAGGCTTCGGAATCGGTATTTGCTCACAGCTCTCAAGAGCTAGCTCATTGCACTCGGCTCTTGGATCTGAGCTGAGAACCTTACGTCAAGAACCGCGAGCCTTCAAGCGGCTCTTGGCTTGGGAGAGATAGCTCTCGGCCTGTGAGCCATAGTTCTTCTCGGTTCGTTAGCCATTTTTGGAGGTTTAAAGATTAATTCTATGCCAAATCATGCTTAAAATCGCCAACTTCTCACGGTCTTTTCAAAATCTGAACCTTCTCTATGTCAAAAGTGACTCCCTAAGCAGTTTAATGAGTTCAAGTTTAAGTTGTATTGAGGTCTACTATCAAACTACGTTCAAAATGGTTTAACATACGAAACGTTGTTAGCGAAAATCTCAACTTGAGTTTAATTTTGGCAAACGCAGGGAACATTGTGGACTGCAAAACGGATCCACACTGTAATATACAGCAATTTGCCTGGACTGGATGGGGCGGTTCTTATTGTGAAGAGATCTACTATCAAACTAAGCGTTATTCAATTTCCACGCAATGTTAGCGAAAAACTCTTCTTATATTTTAATCTAGGCATTTCCATTTCATAGCAGTTGGGACAGCATACAAAATGAGAGATTTGTATGCGCCTACAACTGAAATGCCACGCGTCGTCGTCAACCCCGAAAACTCTTTTTGGGGGTTGCAGCCACCATTAATCAACCCCTAAACAAATACGAAACCGCTGTGATCCCCCCCCAGTTCTTTACAGAAATAGCAGTTGTTTTTGCTTGGATCGTTTGTCCTTTCCACAGGATGTGAAACAGACTCGAAATATATGGGGTTGGGGAAACTATTGGCTCCTCCATCTTGCCGTCTCTTTCGAGTGAAAATTCTTGTTTTTACCTTCTTCGATTGCTCGCACGCTCGCACCGCTCGCTCGTTTTTGCTGTTCTAAAAAGTCAAAAGAAAAACCGGTTCGCAAAATACAAGAACTGTGCCATTTCAATATTGTGCGGCGGCAGCAGGGCAGAAAAACCAGTTTAAGAAAAATATCAAGAGAAACAAAATTAAATGCCAGAAAAATCGCCAGGGCACAAACAAATTTAAAATGGAAATAAGAGGAGTAGTCGTCCGCAGAACAGAACAGTACAAAAAGTCCCCCCCACAAGATTTGCATAAAGTGGAATTTTATCTGCCATACAAATGCAGGGCGAGTCTGTTGGTCTGTTGGTGTGTGTTGGTGCGGTGCGGTGCGGTGCGGTGCGGTGCCGCCACCGCCGCCAGAGACATAAAATTTGTATATTTACGACGTAAAAATAAACGCCGCCGCTGCTGCCTGGCAGTGACTTTCAATAATTTAATTTCTGGCAGCTGAAAAGCAGCAACAGCAACAACAACAACAACAACCATAGCAAAACTCTCAGTCACCAAGTCAAAGCCAAAGAAATCGCTTCAACGTAGGCGTCTGTCGCTCATTTATTTCTTTTTTTTCATGCCACTTTTAACATTTTCGCGCACACAGTGCTCCAAAGGGCATATGTACTAAGTTAAACTAATGGGGTGGTGGGGGGTTTCAAGATTAACTACCTCTGGGAGGTTCTACGGGAAAGATGCACCCGCACACCATGTGATTATTTTTGAGAATACAACGATTCTAAATATAAGGAAGTCCGAAAACTCAATATTATTAGAGGTTACTTTTAGCCATTCATGGCATTCACCTGACCTAACTATTCAACTAATATAAAACCCCTTACAATATGCTTTGTACCAAAATATACCTATGGTTAATGTTGGTGTATGCTAGGTTCCAGGTTTTTGGAAGTTGGTACATGTTTTCCCCAACAATTAATAACACAAGGCAACAATATCCGAGTTTTTCCACTATTTTTAAAGGTTTTTGCGAGTCTCAAGAAGCTTAAAATATGCCTTTTAATTAGCTATTAAGAAGCTCAAATTACCAAAAATCATGACATAAAGCACCATTTCCAACAACATTCAGCGTATGAAAAGCATTTAGATCTAATGGATGTTGCCTTCAATTTCGCCAGAGGCAAGGGAGAGAAAGAGAAGAGATGCACATACGAAGTTGTTGCTGCAATTTCATTGTGCGTGAGCCTTTTAGGCTCGGGAATCGCTTTGCGTCACATCAACAACACCTGCGTCTGATGCGTATTCTTTACTCTTCTTCTTCTTCTTTACTCAAAATCAAACATTTTTTTCTACTAAAACTAATTAAATAGTAATTTTTGGCAGAGTTTTGAGGCAAAAGCTACTATATTGGGTATCCAAAAAACCCAAAAATTAGTTGTAAGCGGCGAAAAACAAATACTTTATGAGAAATAGCATTTAAAACATATTTTATGATGCTTTCTTTCATTTGTTTATATGCCGATTAACTTAAGAGTGTGATATTAGACATATATAAACTATTCAAACAGATTTTTTTGATGTTCTTAAACCTATGTATGTTAGATCCCATGTTATTCAATGTCTTAACTTGTTTTATCAATGAAAACCTGATTTTTTCATAGTTTTGAGCATATATCGATGGAACTATCGATACTTTACCACCACTACTTCCTGACAGTGTTGCCAACTTAGCTATTCTCCCCCCCTGATTTAGCTATATTGTAAAGTTTAAGTCCAGAAACTGCAATATTCCAGCTATTTTGATACTCTTCCGGCCATTTTCTAGCTCTTTTGGAGATGCCACATTTGTGATATAACAGTGATAGCCTTTTTATGAGTCCAAATTTGATCAATTCTAGAAGTTCTGAATTCCAAAAAACTCATAAAAATACATATATGAATGAAAATGTATGTAAATTGATATAAATTTTGTTTAGTTTTTTTTAATAGCCATTTTAAGTTGTACCCTGCAGTTTTGAGATATTTTTAACAGTCGATTTAGCTTATTTTGCTCTTCAATAGTTGGCAAAAACCGCTGGTAGGACATTCTCCATTTTTGAGGACGGTAAATTTTCCTAAGCTCCAAGAGATACACAATATAAATACAATGTATGAGCGAGCTAGATCCATGATAAACACGTGACAGTCTGGCAACGCTGTGACATTACTGTGATTTTATATACAAGAGCAAATATGTAGCTGTTGTTGTTGACTTGTCAAGTTCTTTTCTATATAAAACCTGAAAGAATTGTCAATAAAAGAGCGACTCGAATTCGGTGTGTCAAGTCGCTACCACATTTCTACGTTCTGTTTTTTGCGCCCAACAAAAACATATGTCACCTTTTGTCATTAAAGCAGCAAAAACAAAAACCACAAACGTGTTCTTGAAAAAGCCATATCAAGTAAGTTTTAAGGGCTTGGTTGTGTGTTGGCTGGAAGTTAGCAACAACAATTTACCAAGTATTTTGGATCCTCATCCCAAAGAAGCGGCTTACATTAGTCGAAAGTTGTTACACAAGGTAAAGGAAATGGCTAGATTTGAGATTGACCAGCTGAAATTTGACATTTCCATTGGAAAGTTTAAAATTGGTAAAACAAAAGAGCAGGCGTTGCAGTTGAAAGTTTGCTGGGAGGAGATGTCAAATCCTGCTTGTAGCTTACTGGCAGTTGTTAACATTCTGCAGAACGGTAAGATTCTGTGGACAAACAAACTACTTTTTGGTAGACGAATTGATACAGCGGCTAACACTAGCCCAGAGGCACTTAGTGAAAGTGAAATTGCGAACATAACCAAAACAATCAACAATAGCACAGCAAACAAAAAGTTCAATGAACTTTTTGGCCCATGGGCTTTTTTTTTTGTTTTTGCACAGACAAGAAGAAGAAACTAACACAGAAATATCAGAGCAAAGAGCAGTCAACGATAACGGGCGGCAGTTTTGCGCATTATTATTGTTTACTAGAATAATAATAATAATAATACAAAAAAAAAACTAAAGTAAAGTATAGAATTTGGTGTGTAGGTCAGTGTATAAAATAAAACAAATTGCAAGGTCGTCGTCGAGTGGGCGTTTTGAGCAATTTGATGAGTTTGCAGCGGCGGCGGCGACGGCGGGCGAATGGCAGAGGAAAACAAAAGAAGAAATTTTATGAATTTTGATTTCTACACTTGTTGCGCAAAAGCTTTTATTGTTGTAAAAGACTTTTGTTATTCTGCACATGTGCGTAGAATGTAAACAAATGAAACTATTTATTTGAAGCTGCAGCGACAAGTGAAATTTGGCAACGATGTGCGCGCGGCCCACAGGCAAAAGTATGCAAACTCGCCAAGTCTATGTGTGTGTGTGTGTGTGTGTGTGAAAAATGAAAATGTAAACGTGTCTGTAGAGCACGTACAACACAACAACAATGGCGAAGTAGAAGAAGAAGTGTAGCACAAAGTGGAAACAAAAATATGTGACTGGCTCGGGGTTCGTTAGCGGAAAGCTGAGAGAGAGAGAGAGAGAGAAACCCAGAGCAGCGCCAACTGCAGAGAAAATTCATCGGTTCGAACACACATAAAAACGAAAAGCAAACGAAGTCCCCCCGCCCCGCCACCCGATAACCAAAGTGAGAGGGAGTAAGTAAAAAAGAGAGCGAGTAGTCGTCAGCGACGTCGCAGCATTGAACAAAAAAAAATTTATATGCTGCCGGAGACTCGCCGCCATGGGGGGAAAACCAAGATGGCGACCACACACAAAAACTGCCACACTTCAAATTTGATTTGGGGAAAAAACGTGATTTGAAACTGCAAAATGTGAACAATTTCATACACATACGTATGTACAGCGAGCTTGAGCTTTTTTAACTTTATGCTGCTGCGGCGCATAATTTTCACCGTTAATTAACAAAAAGCTTATGTAACGCATTCTCACTCAGCAGCGCCTGCTGCACTCTCCCAACTGCAACACTCTTGACCTCATTTGCATGGAAAGTGAGACAAGCTGTGTGTCCGTGTGCGTGTGTTGTTGTTAATGAATTGCATTCCAAAAGCTTTTTTGGGTGAAAAGCTTTCGCTCCCCCTCATTAAATTGAAAAATCGATATGAAAGTGGAAATATTGATTCACACATACATACACGCATAAAGTACAGTTCTAAACATTGCACACACAGTCTAATTGCATTTAGCATTCCATTATTGGTTTATTAATTTTTATACACACCGAAATAGAATCACAGGCAGCACGTAGTCGTCGTCGTTTTTTAAGAACTTTACACATACATACATATATTAAAAATTTTGATGTTGATTTTTCATTCACACAAAACGCGAGCAATAAAATTTAATTTAATTTTATTAATGTTTTTTTTTTTCTTCTGCTGCTGCGGAGTAAGCAGAGCGAGCAATGTGGACGCGGAGTGGAGCCACAGCCACTGAAGAAAAACTGACGACTGACGCGAGCGCACGAAAAGTTTTCTAGTCTACCCCCCGAGAGTTCGAAAACGAAAATTGGAAGCGAGTGAGAGCGAGTGCGAGTTCGAAAAATGAGTTGACAATGATGTTGACGTCGAAGTACACTTGACGCAGAAGTGTACGGGTGGGTAAAAGGAAATTTTATTTTAATGTTGTTAATGTTTGAGCCAGGCTCTGGCAATCGGGAGATCAGGAGCGCCTGGTTCTAGGCAAATTACTGCCGGCTGTTCGCATAACTTATTAGTAATAAATGGAAATAATGAGCTAAATTTTTGTAAATAAACCAACAGCGATCAACTGAAAGTAATTTACGGCTTGTACGTAATGTTATGCTATCAAGTGTAGAGTTGACAGAATTAATTAGTTCATTAAATCAACATCATAAATATGAGTCTTGGCAACTCTGTTTTATGTAGGGGATTTCGAAAATATCAATTCGACAAGGTATGATTGCCAATGCTGAAAACTACCGTTGCTCTTTCTCTCTCCGATTAGCTCTGTCTATTTTCCCCCCATGTATGTACGTACAAACACATGTATGCCTGTGTGTTTGTTTGTTTGTGTGTGTGTGTGTGTGTGTGTGGGGGATGTGATGGAGGGTACTTAAAACTTGCAAATTATTTTGTGCATTCTGTAATGGGGTTTTTTTTTATGATCGTCGTTGTTTTATTTTAAGGTTCTCGCATGACTTCATCGCATATGTGTACACACATACATACATTTTATATAATTATGTACCTTGATCGTTAACGGTTTTTTGATAATTAACATTCTTATGCGAAATTCTACACACCTAATTTAAGAAAATGTTCATGTTTATCCTCTCACCTTTATTGAAAAGTCATCTTAACAACAGCAACTCGGTCACGTAGAAGCTTTTTCCTTAAAGTTTGGCATTGGTCTCTCTCTCTTTCTCACCCTCTGCCAGGTTGACAGGCCTGCAGCGCGGCAGCCTCACATGCACACACAAACACTTTAGTCACATATGCAAGTACTATATAAATGCTGCTGTTAGAGTTACATGTAACAAATTATATTTACGACTTTTCATTTGTTAAGTAAAGCGGCTCACTTGGTAATTTGTTTTATGTAATGCGAGCACTTTAAATTTAGTGATGAAGCGTGGGGTGGGTGGGGGGTGTGGAGGTATGGAAATTGTTTTTGGTTTTTTGTTTAAACTTTAACGACCGAACGAAGCGACGACGATTTTGTTCCTGAGAGTTGCCGTTTGTTACTGAAATCGCTGCAGAAATACAGTAAAGAATTAAAAGTCGAAAAGCACACTCACACACATGTACATTGTACATAGGTGTGTGTGTGTGTGTGTGTATGCACATGTACATGCAAATACGAAGTTTGGACTGCATTCGAAAAACGAAGATCGCTCGTGCGCTAGAATACTGAGCGCGTGCTTATGAGCAAAAGGGAGGTAGAGAGAGAGAGCGAGCGAAAGAGAGAGAGAGCACGAGAGCGGAAGAGGAGCAAAGTGAGGGGCAGTTGATGGCTTTTTGCAACCGCCGTTGCTGGAAACTAAAGGAAGTAGTGCTAAATGAAAAAGCAAAGAAAATTTTGTTAGTTCGAGCGAATGTGTATGTGTGTGTGTATGTATATAGTTATATACATACATAAATATATAGGATTTTGAGTAGAGACTAAAGATGGACGCGAGATGGTATGGCCGCTGGTTTGTTGCATTGGAGGTTGGACAGGATTAGTTAGATTACATTATAATAGGTTCGAGCAAGAGCTTTTTCAGAAACTTTATGAGCTTTACTCCAGTTTAAGACTGAAGATTGGTTCGAAATCAACTGATCTAACCTTATGTTACTTAAAAAAGTAAAAAATGTTATCCATTGGATGATTTCCCGTATCCATTTGGTCTGAAATAATCTTTTGATCACCCAACGGAACTCAAAATCATTTAAAGAATAGTAAAAATAATCGTCCATTGGATGATTTTCAGCACCGTTGAATGATTATACTGATATTAAGGACATATCCAGTCTTTTTTGGATCTATATTCTTCTCTGTAAAAATATGACTCGTCAAACTTTCAAATAAATAACCATCGAAACTGGTTTAAGAAAATTTCTGCATGTTGTGTGACTAAAAGGTTAAAATTCGTTGGAATTAGAGGCGATCCTTGAACAGAAAGAAGATTTTGACATTATTTTGAACTTGCCCATACTTCAAAACTCCAAAAATATGACTTTTCCAACAGATTTGAGGATAAGTCGCTAATTTATACTCAAGAAAAGGCTACAAAAGTGGAAATGGAGTAAACTTAACAGCGATCCATTTTCTTGAGCTTAAGCCATAACTTCAAAAGTTCAAAATACATCTTTTCATGCAGATTCATGAAAAAATCGGTTCGTTATACCA